>BSBM01000043.1:5125000-5477500 GCA_027924585.1 Larix kaempferi | reverse complement strand
GTATCTTGTTTCCAAAGGAAACCCTCAGATTCGTTGTACTTTGTGAGTTATGATCAGTACAAGTTAGGGTTTCTGCCTCTTCCAGATCTCAGTCATAATCATGTGACCTAGGAAAAAAGGTCATAACTTGGGATAGGAAGATCCAAATGAAATTTAGTAAAAAGTGATAGGTAGTACATAGACTGTAATTTATTAGAAAATGTTTTCAGAGGCCGAAGTTCAACCAGTGACACGTGGCACTCCATACAAGTACACTCTCTTGTTTTATCCCATAAACAGGTCACATTGCGACACTTGGAATAACTCTCTCTTAGAGAATCCAATTGAGGTCAGACCTATCGGGATGGAAAGATGATAGGTCAGGATACCACAGAAAACGTTTTCAGACCCTTTGGATTGAAAAGTTTGGAATTACACCAGAAACAATGAGGTACATATTTCTGTCAAAACATAATTATTTTTTAGCACCTTCATTCATGGCTTCCAGAATTTAGGGTTTCGGAGAAAGTTGGAATTTTTGTGATCAGAGTCCATGGACGAATACTCCTCATCAAAATAGAAATTTAGAGAACAATATCAGAATTTTTGGTTGGGCAAAGAGTGGGCTTGATCAAACCCTAGTTCGGGATTTTGATCGGAATGGTGGAAAATTAGGGCTTCTGCAAAAGTTGGGATTTTTGAAGTCTGTGACCATGGCTGAAAGCTCCTCAGAAAAATAAGAGCTTAGAGCTTTGGATCAAATCTTTTGATTAGGAAAAAGGGTGGGCTCCATCAAACCCTAGTTCGGGATCTTGTCTAGAAGGTCCAGAAGTTTCAAAGGCAATCTTGAGGGGTCAAATTTTGGAGATTTCAAAATTGAAGTATGCAAGTTTGATCAGCTCAGCAAGACACATCTATCCATCCATTCAGAAGTGTGTGAGTCAAATATTGAATTTTTAGGGTTTCTCTAACAAACCCTACTCAAGCTCCAGATCCATTTTCAGGGGGAGTTGAGGCTAAGGCCTTACATAAGAAGACTACAAGAAGTCTCAACAGGTATGTCTTAAGGAGATACAGGTATGTCTTGAAATCTGATCCTTGATTAAGTTCATAATATGTTTGTCTTCATATTATTTAGATTAGTACAATCTTGATTAATGTTAGAATTGTCTTATCACCCTAGTAAAAGTATGTGAATGATAGAAGACATTCATTGATTAGGGTTATATGATTGTACTAATGCACTGTGGTGTTGTATGAGTTTGATGTTTTCTGCTAACAAGATACATGTATATCACGAAAGACAAATCAAGTTCCATGACCATGATGTCATGAACACAAAGACTCATCGATAATCTTTGATCACATAGAAGTTTTACCTACGAGGTATGTATGACTTTGTTCTACTATGCTTAACCTATGAGATATGCAGGTTCTAACATAGGATCTCTAAATCATTGAAGAGAACAAATAAGATATTGTTTAGGTATGTTAGACATAACTAAGCAGGTATACTAATCTAGGTATGTTTTCCTATGTCATGTTAGAATCCTACTTTGTGCTAGGATCTTACTATACCCATGTATTGAATGATCATGACCATAAATATTCAATATTATTTAGAATTATAATGTTTTGATAATATTGAGATTATACTAATGAATGTATGTTTGTGTATGAGATCATGAGGATGACACTAGTGCACACTTGAGCATGCACAGTGGTACATATTGAATGGAAGTTCAAAAGACATATAGAAGATCAAGCGGGAGGCAACCACACAAACATTAAAGATAAGTATTTGAGTTGTTATTTGAAACAGTAAATGATATTACTTGTAATAGATTGCATGCATATTTAGAATATATCATGCTGAGTGTAAAGATTCATATAGCATTGAACATTATACTACTAATATGCATATGATTGGTAAGTTGGACAAACATTACATTGTTACTTGTCTAGAATGAAACCTCTTTGCTGACATGCTGAGAGCTGTGCACACTCTCGATAGTATGTTCTGGTAGAGATGGAAGGCATCTAGATAGCCATTGTATGCATATAGGAAATGGAAAAGTGTTGTGCCAAAGTATTGGTCAAGATAGTTGCATAACTATGTAAATGATATCTGTATGCATAATAGGTTATCATGTCAACATGATTTGATGATTATGAAGTATTACTAATCATGTACTTAATTTTGATTTGTACGAAATATCGTGAAGAATGATGAACACCAAACAAGTGATGGATGTTCAACAAGAAGATTTACAAATCAAACATAATATAGAAAGCTTGTGGCTAGAATATTCTCTTAGAAAGAAGAAGAGGATCATGACGAGATGTTTGCTCCAAGTGGCTAGATAAGACCATTCTCTTAATAGTGTAATTGAAGAAAGCTTTGTATGGATACCCAGGATCGATAGTCATTTGATGAGCTTAATAATCACCATGGGTGATGCGGATCTCAAACTTTGCTACAAGGTTGAATATGGTTTCTATATGCAGATGACATGAATGCAAGAAGGAACTCACCATAGAGTTCAAATGATCTCAAGGCTCATATCAGGAGACCCATCTGACGAGAGATGGCACAGATAGATTTGCAGAAGATCACTCAATGCAAAGTGTTAATGATGTTCAGTCACAAAGGGAGAATTGACAGTTTCTTGATAAGCTTGGTCTTTACCAAAAGTAAAGCTGATCCATTACGAATGATGAACCTGTCATACTATTACTGTATGTGGATGATCTATTTTTACAAATAGATCATGAAAAGCAAGAAGAAGATGGTTGCAGAATTGAAAATGAAATATCTCAGATCGATGCATTACTTCGTAGGTCTGGAAGTATGGCAAGGCTCAGAAGGAATCTTTCTCATCCCGGGAAAGTATGCTGTGGAAATCTTGAGAAGAATTGATATGTTGGAATGTGACGCCATGGCCACTCTCATGGGTTCAGACTTGAATTTGTTAGTTGATGACTCCTCAAAGTTAGTTGATGTGACTCTGTACAGACAAATTATTGGGTCATTGATGTATCTAACGAATATTAGGCCAGATATATGCTTTGCTGTGAACACCTTTAGTCAGTATCTAGTGGAAACTAGATGTGTTCACCTGATAGTTGCAAATCATGTGATGAGGTACCCAAAGGGTATGATAGACTTTGGTCTATGTTATCTTGGAGATCATGAACTTAGATTGTATGGCTACACAGATGTTAATTGAGCAGGAAGTGTATCAGACAGAAAGAGCACATCGGGAGGATGTTATTGTATAAGATCAGCCATGATCTTGTGGTTTAGCAGGAAGTAGTCTAGTGTGGCTCTCAGCACAAGCGGAGTATATGAATGCTTGCTCTACTAGTTGTGAAGCGGCATGGCTTCAGGATTGTTTGAATTAGAGATAGATCCAACTGTGATCCTGTGTGACAAACAGAGTTGTATCAAGATGGCAGAGAATCTAGTGTTCCATGATAAGTCAAAACACATAGAGATTTGATATTTCTATAGACAAGATATGGTGCAGAAAGGAATTATAAAGATCAAATTTGAAGGCACTGATGAACAAGTTACAGATGTACTAACCAAACCTCTACCTCAAGAAAACAAGTTACCAATATAATAACCAAACCTCTACCTCAAGTAAAGTTTGAGTACTTCTGAGACAAGCTTGGTGTAGTTCAGAAGGACCCTCCTCGAAAGGGGGAGTGATGTGGTGACTTATGATGAGATTGCCTGCATTGACAGTGAGGTCGATGATGTGGATACCTATATTGGTGATGCCGACAGAGAGGTTGGTGGATAGTCCTTAGACAGGGTCTAAGTTGACAAGGGGATTGCATCATCCTTGAACACATGTTCTAAAAGGATCTGTAGACATATGTCTTCGAGAATGAAGTCCTTAGTGGATAGGAGGGGATTGTATCGTCCCCGGACTTCGGTCCCAGAATTGATCCATAGACAAGATGTCTCCGAAAATGAAATCCTTAGTGGACAGGTGGGGATTGTATTGTCCCTAGAATTCGGTCCCTTGAATTGATCCGTAGACATGTGTCTCCGAAAATGAAGTCCTTGGTGGACAAGTGGGGATTGTATCTTCCCCGAACTTCAGTCCCATAATTGACCCGTAGACAAGATGTCTCCGAAAATGAAGTCCTTGGTGGATAGGTGGGGCTTGTATCTTCCCCAGACTTCGGTCCCAGAATTGATCCGTAGACAAGATGTCCCCGAGAATGAAGTCCTGAATGAACAGGTAGGGGATTGTATCTTCCTTGGACTTCGGTCCCAGAATTGATCCGTAGACAAGATGTCTCCGAGAATGAAGTCCTGAATGAACAGGTAGGGGATTGTATCTTCCCCGGACTTCGGTCCCAGAATTGAGACGTAGACTGGGTCTCCGAGAATGAAGTCCTGAATGAATAGGTAGGGGATTGTATCTTGCCCGGACTCTGGTCCCATAATTTAGGCATAGATTGGGTCTCCGACAATGAAGTCCTGAATGAATAGGTAGGGGATTGTATCTTCCCCAGAATTTGGTCCCAGAATTGATCCGTAGACATTTGTCTCCGAGAATTAATGATAAGACTGTATCGTCCCTGGACTCTTGGTTCAAAATGTATGTGATGGGATTGCATCGCCCCTAGACATGAGACTTGTCTTAAAGTGATAAGGATTGATCATCCTGGAACTTGATCTGGATTGTATCATCCATGGACCTATGTCCTAAAGAGAGTGGGATTGATCATCCTGTAATATGATCATGTGTGTTGCAGGGTAAGCTGCTATTATGTATACTTGATTGATGAGGATACTTGTATTGATGAGGATATGTATTGATGAGGATACTTGTATGTATACTTGTATTGATGATAATATGTATTGATGAGGATATGTATTGATGAGGATACTTGTATTGGTGTAGATACTAATACTGATGATCTAGAAGATGATGTTATTGATTGTGTTGATCTAAATGATGATCCAGATGCTATAGATCAAGATGATCTAGATGCCGGTTATATGATGACTGATGATTGTGTGATGATGATGCTGATGATCGTATGATGATGATGTTGATGATCGTGTGATGATGATGCTGATGATCGTATGATGACGATGCTAATGATCGTATGATGATGATGCTGATGATCATGTGATGATGATGCTGATGATCGTATGATGATGATGCTGATGATTGTGTGATGATGATGCTAATGATCGTGTGATGACAATGTTGATGATCACGTGATGACGATGCTGATGATCGTATGATGATGATGTTGATGATCATGTGATGACGATGCTGATGATCATGTGATGATGATGCTGATGATCATGAGGATCCAGATGATGATGTTGATGTTGCTGTAGCTGTTTGAGCTGTAGAATATGAAGACTCAGTACTAAAGATGTTGGTGTTCCAGTAACTGCTTGAGTTACTGATGATGTTGAGAAAGCTTCCAATGATTTATAGATGTATCATGTATGATGTTGATTACTCCTTGCTCGTGCAGATGTTGTTATAATATCCTTCTCGTTAAGGGCGAGTGTTGAAATATTGTAACTTGAAAGAACATTATATTTGTACTTTATTATTCCATAGATGTTTCATTCCTCCATGAAGACCTTATTGTATATCCAGAGATGTTTATTCCTCCATTGGAATGTGGTAACTTGGGTTATTAGACTTCCTTAGTGGGGGTCGGTCCTGTATGTGTTATGTGGGTCAAAGGGTTGTTAGACCACCCTAGTGGGGTCGGCCCAGTCAACTGTAATGGGGTGTTTAACCCAGTGGTAAAGTTGGGGTCGACCTAGTTAATATAAAGTACAAGTCGGAGATGTGTATATATAGAGGAGGTGTGTTCCTCATTTGACACACTTCTATCACTCAGAATGTAGCGCACTTGTGAGGGAGAGGTCTGCTATGGAGGAGGAGGATCTCATGTCTTTGGTTTGCATCTTTGTATTTGCTGGTCATCTATATTGAGGAATCTTTGTTGGGTTTTCTACCCCATGAGGGTTTCCCAGGATAAATATGTGTCTCTTGTGTTTATGCTGTGCTTGTTGTTTCTTTATTGATCCTGTATATGCTATTGTTGTGAAATAGAATGTAATGCTGATATTTTCTGTCATAGCATATTGAATCTTAACATTTTCATTCTTTGACGTTGTTCAAGGGATTGCAACATATCCATGGTCTTTCATGGTAGTATGAGGATGCATTCATTGCATTTCATCTTGACAAAATATGTTTCGGGTCTATGACTGTTATTTCCCTCCATAAACCATGGCCAAGGGCTTGAGGCTATTTGTTTCTACCAAGACTAGGGTTAAGGTCCCAAGAACCATCCACAGTGCATAAATCATGTTATGGATAATCTATATTGGACAAGTAATGGTGTTCATATTCCCAAGAAGAAAATATTATTGACAAAGGCTCTTGTTTAATACTCGTACATGATTCCCAAGACATTGTAATGACACTCCCATTCAACTTTGATTCCAAAGACACCTTATAGATGGCTCACGTTGTGGATTTTAGGTTTTGTTCATGGCACTTGAGGTTGAGAGGGTCATTTAGGGATTAAAGCCCTTATTTCAGTTTACAAAACCTACTCATGGCTCATGTATCCCATTGTTGTGACCAAAACACCCCCCCAGGGAAAATCCAGGGGCCCCTTATAATTTTTTTTTTTGGACTTACAAGAGGGTTTTTTTTGTATTATTTCCTTACTCGACCATGTTTGAGGCCCTATGGGACATCTTTGGTGTGAAAAACACTCATATACAAATTATTTAGGGCCCAGGGCCCAAATCATTTCATCCTCATATCATATCTCCTGAGTTATGAAACGTTCATTTAGGTCTCAATCCTCTTCTTCCACCCTCTAAGCATGTTTACATTTCAAATCATGTTTAGTGTTGGACCGAGCGTGACCCTTCCAGGTAAGAAGTGGGATGCTATTGCTCCCCCCTTAACCCCATTATCTCTTTGTTAATTGTGGATCCTGATCTTCCAATTTCATAGATGATGTTGTTTCAACCGTGTTTGTACCCCAGTTTTGGTTATGATACCAACACCATAATAAACACAATCAATAAATATCATAGTTAAGGTCTATAAACATTATAATCAATTATCAATGATCATCATTAATGAATATACTAAGCAACCATACAGGTCTCCATGTCTAACATAGTTATGCATAATAACCAGGACTACCATGGTTTACGTAACCAATACTAATACACACACACTTACACTAAAACATGGGTCATTATAACCTCATGAATCATAACGCATAAAATGTCAAGGATGCAATATTTTTGAAGTATTGAATGTTTGGAATTAAATGGCGTAAACATTGGTCAATTAATGGTGTAAATGTTATGCATGGGTGCATGCGTGTGTTTTAGCAAGTACGCACTAATGGCGTGTACAAGCTACAAACACGTGTGCGCGCATGTAAACACGCATGTGCACATATATTTGCGTACTTGTTAATAACACGTGCGCGTACATTTTTTCCACGTCAACTCACCAATGTGGACGATAAGAATTGCCGAAGTAGGGGCGCATACGCATGCTTGAATGTGCGTGCATGCCCTTGTTTTTTTTTCACTCACGCACTTCCATTGCGGCCTTTTTGGGTAACAACTTCGTGCAGGTACCCCTAAAATAAAATAAAATTAAACATATCATATTCTTGGACCAAAAAATTGTTTGTTTTTCATCATTTAATTCAATATGATCTAGGATCTTAACTGAGAGAACAACATGTACAACATATCAAACATAAGAGCCAAGAGACACAAAGCATTTCATCGGGGAAAACCAAGAAGGTGAAAAACCCCTCAACTTCCTCAGAGAGAGAATGAGCACCAATACAAAGATCACAAAGATCAAACCCCAAAACAAGAGATAGTGTCCTAGCAGCTTCTCCTCCTCCACTTGTGTGTAATCCTCCTCTCTCTCACTAATGCAAAGTGAGTGAGCGTGTGAATGGATAAATAGAGAGGTGCTTCTCTCTATTTATACTTTACCTTTACTTTCCTTTTACTCTAATTGGGCCGACCTCCCTTAGGAGAGTCTAATAACCCATTACCACTTGTCACTGGGCTGACCCCACTAGGGTGTTCTAATAACCCTTTAACTCATACAGGGTCGACCCCACCAAGGTGGTCTAATAACCCATCAAGTATAAGTTACGACATTTACAATACGACTTGCGACACTTGCAAATACAAATGACAACACTTCCAATTGGAGGAATAATACATCTCTGCTGGGGATACAATAAAGTACAAATGTAATACATGCAATATATAAGTGAATATCTTCCAAAGTTACAAATACATCAACACTCCCTCTTAACTAGGAAGGTATTCTCTTGACACAGGTCATCAATACATATAATGGAGTTGGGTCATCATCACTGGATCACTAAAGCATCATCATCACTACTGCTGTACTCGTCATCTAGATCCCTGGTTCTATATCTCAATTCTTCTCGTCATAGGAAGTTTTATAGAGCCAGCCCCTTTTCATGCTAGATGTAGGCCTAGCCTCCATGTAGGCATTCATCATATCCATGAGCGTCCTAATAGAGGTGGAATCTCAGGACTGATTATGTGCATCTGCAAAACCTCGAAAGAGCATCTCAGGACTGATTACGAGCTTACTGCTCAACCTATAAGATCTCCCAGGACTAAATTACAAGCAGACCTCGTAAAACCTCAAAAGAGCATCCCAGGACTGATTACGAGCTTACTGCTCAGCCTATAGGATCTCCCAGGACTAAATTACATGCGACCAAGCAAAACCTCGAAAGAGCATCCCCGGACTGATTACAAACTTAGTGCTCAACCTATCGGATATCCCAGGAATACATTACATGCTACCAAGCAAAACCTCGAAAGAGCATCCCAGGACTGATTACGAGCTTACTGCTCAACCTATTGGATCTCCCAGGAATACATTACATGCTACTAGGAAAAACCTCGAAAGAGCATCCCATGACTGATTACGAGCTTACTGCTCAACCTATAGGATCTCCCAAGACTAAATCACATGCCACTACACAACCTACCACATATCCATGGCCTTGTAGTATCATCCTGATACTCATGATCAACCTGATCATCCTCGCACGGAGCATCATGCTGATGCTCATGATCATATTGATCATCATTATATAGAACATCATTTGGAGCATCGTCCTGATGCTCATCACATAGCACTTACATCCACAACCATGGGAAGGATCCTCCTACCACCATGATTGGAAGGGCTCCTGCATCTGTGTCCCATCACTTCCTCCTGGAAGTATATTCAATCTAAAGAACACCAAGCCTCTCTCCGAAGTACTTGAACTTCACCTTGGCTAGTGGCTTGGTCAACACATCTTCTCTATGCTCGTCCATCGCAACATACATGAGCTTCACTACTCCTCTCTGCACCATATCCTTGATATAGTGATACTTGAACTCAATATGCTTCGATTTGTCATGGAACACCGGGTTCTCGGACAACTTCACACAACTCTGGTTGTCACAAAAGATACAAGTAGCATCCAATTGGAGATCAAACAAATTAGACAGTATCTTCCTTAGCCATACTACCACACAAATAGCCAAGCAAGCTACGACATACTCTGCTTTGGCTGTACTTAGTGCTATGCAGGATTGCTTCCTGCTAAACCAAGAGATCACACCTAATCCCATACTGAAGCGGCACCCCGAAGTGCTCTTTCTCTCTACAGCATTGCCTACCCAATCTGAATCAACATAACCCTCCAGGTTAACCTTTTGATTCTCATCATACTTGATCCCATAATCAACCATACCCTTCAAGTACCTCAGAATATGCTTTACAACAATCGAGTGAACATGTCTAGGATCCGTCAGGAACTAGCTCAAAGTGTTCATAGCAAAGCAAATATCTAATCTCCTATTAATCAAGTACATCAAGGACACTATCATATGACGATACATCGTGGCATCAACTGACTTTGATGAAGCATCACTCAATAGCTTTAGGTTCGATTCCATAGGTGTGGCCATGGCCTTGCATTCCATCATCCTGAATCGCTTCAGGATCTCTACTACATACTTCCCTTGTCCAAGGATGATTCCATCTGCACTCTCCCACACCTCCATACCTAGAAAGTAACACATCATACCCAAGTACTTCATCTCAAACTCGGCAGCAAGATTCCTCTTCGTATCAATAATCAACCCAATCTCACTTGTCACAAACAGGTCATCTACATACAGTAGGAGTATCACTGGATTTCCTTCCTCAACTTTGTAGTAAACGTTGGAATCCGCTTTACTCTTGGTAAATCCCAAACTAGTCAAGAAGCTATCAATCCTGTCGTACCATGTCTTGGGTGCTTGTTTCAAACTGTACAAGGCTTTCTTTAATTTGCACACATGTGACTCCCTGTCATGTGTCTCAAATCCGAGTGGCTGCTCCACATACACTTCCTCTTCGACTACACCATTCAAGAAAGCTATCTTGACATCCATCTGGTGTATCTTCCACTTCATCACTACAACCAGAGAAAGTACTATTTTGATGGAAGTGTATTTGGCTACAAGTGCAAGAGTTTCTTCATAATCTGGCTACAAGTGCAAAAGTTTCTTCATAATCTATCCCTTCTTTCTAGGAGAATCCACGAGCCACAAACCTTTCCTTGAATTTCTCTATGCTGGCATCTACAACATGCTTGATCTTGTAGATCTACTTGGATGTCACGTTAGACTTCCCTTCTGGTCTTGGGACCACATGCCATACATCATTCTTCATGATCGACTGGTACTCCTCGATCATGGAATCCTTCCATTACTACATCCCTGATCCTGGGAACATCAGATTCTTCAATATATTCAATAGGTACTTTTCTTCATCTTTGTCGCTCGAACAAATGTCATTGTCCTTCTTTTGTAGGTGATTGTACACGATCTTTCCTACAAGTTAAATCAATTGCATGATTATAAACTTCTCATAGTTTTCACAACAAAATCTTACATATAAGGACATATGTCATATAGTCATGCAATTATCTTAGCCAATGCTTCAATACAACATGTATCCATATCCTGTAACTTTCTAGATGCATTTTGTCTCTTCCAGAACATTGTTAAGTGTGTGCACAACTCCCAACATGTCAGCAAAGAGGTTTCATTCTAGATAAGTAGCAATGGAATGTTGTACAATACCATAGGCCACTTACCCATTACTTATATTAGTAGTATCTTGTTCATTAATGTAACTTAATATGCATAATATACATCCTAAATCTAGGAACATAAGTATGTACATGATTTAACAACATTATTTAAGTAATCATATATACAATAATTGACAATTCAAATACTTATCTTTGTTTGGTTGTTGGGTGGACTCCCTCTCAATATTTGTTCCTTAAAGGAACTACTAGAGTGTGCTCCCTCTTGATCTTTGATTCTTGGATTATCTATCCTTGAACTTATATCCATCCTGGACCACTATGCGGCTTAAGTGTGCACTAGTGTAATCATTGTGTCATCCTCGAGATCTCATACATAATCATACTTCATTAGTATAATCTCAATACTATCAAAACATTATGATTCTAAATAATCTCAAACATGTATGGTCATGGTCATTTCATACACAGGTAATCTATCACAAGTGCTAGTATTCAAGGTTTTAGGGAGGACTTTTTTTACTCATGCATATTCTTATTTGACCATAGGATTCTTCTGGTTTGTTATATCATTACTCAAATTAATAAGCATAATATGCATAAACCCATGATTACTCAAACTTATAACTTCAAGAATAATCATTATCAATCATACAAAAAGTATACTTATATAAGATCCTAACACAAGGTAGGATTCTAACTTGATATAGGAAAAACATACATGGATTATCATGTTTGCTAGTTATGTCTAATATACCCAAACAATGTCTTCTTTGTTCTCTTCAATGATTTAGTGACCTTGTGCTAATAACCTGCATATCTCATAAGTTAATCATTATAGAACCAAATTATACATATCTCGTAAGTAAAGCTTTTATGTGATCAATGGCTATGGATGAGTCTTTGTCTTCATGTCACCATGGTCATATGTTCTTGATCTAGAACTTGATTTGTCTTTCTTGATCTACCTTTCATGTTAGTGTACAACATCATCCTCATACAACACCACAGTGCATTAGTACAATAATAAGTTTCATAACCCTAATCAATGAATGTCTTCTATCATTCACATGCATTCATACTCTTACTAAGGTGATAAGACAAGTCTAAAATTAATCAAGATTGTACTAACCTTAATAATATGAAGAAAAACTTAATCATGAACAGATTTCAAAACATACCTGTATCTACTCAAGTCATTTCCGTCAGGATTTCTTTGTAGTCTTCTTATGTAAGGCCTTAGCCTATTCTCCCTCTAGAAATGGAACTTCTTCACTTATGTAGGTGTCCGATTCATTCTCTTCTAGGATTAACCCAATCCTATACACTTTGATTTCCTGAAACTGGATCTGGAGCTGGCTAGGGTTGGGTAGAGAAACCGTAAAAAAACAAACTTGGAATTTCGAACTTCTTTCTGGACTAGGAGATGCAATTAACTGAGGCGAGCAAGCTAGTGTGCTCAGATTTTGAAAATTCCAAAAATTGATCCTCCAAAAATGACCTATGAATTTCGGATCTGCAACTTCTGTCAAAATTTGGTTTTCTGGTCATAAACCCGAACTAGGGTTTGATAGATCCCGGGGTTCTACGCAACCAAAAACTTCGATCTTGGTCTCTAGATTTCAATTTTTATAAGGAGATAAATCCTATGCTGAGATCACTCCAAAATTCCACTTTTGTCAAAATCCCTAATTTCCCAGAGTAGTGACAAGCCAAAAATGAAAGTGCTCAGAATCCAATTCTGTATTGACATAAATATATGCCATATTGTTTCTGATGTATTTATGAAATTTTGGATCCTCAGGGTTTGAAACTTTGGCCTTTGGTAGATTGACCTGTCATCTTTCCAACCCCACAGATCTGAGCTTAAATGGATTCTCCATGAGAGAGATATGCCAAGTGTTGCAACATGACCTATTTATGGGATGAAACAACATAGAGAACTTGTACAGAGTGCCACGAGTCACTGTTTCAACTTTGGCCTCTGAAAATCAGACCTATGAAACTACAGTCTGTGCCATAACTGCCAATTTTGACGAAATTGCATTTGGAGCTTCATATCCCAAGAGATGACCTTTGTTCCCAGGAAGTGCCACGATGACTAGTTTTTACTATATCAAGCCCTAGCTTCCAATTTGTCGTAAGTGAAACAAGTGTCGTAAATGCCATACAATGCCTTCCTTTAGGCTATCTCTGATTCCATGATAGTTTCTCATCATTTAATTCAATATGATCTAGGATCTTAACTGAGAGAACAGCATGTACAACATATCAAACATAAGAGACAAGAGACACAAAGCATTTCACCGGGGAAAACCAAGAAGGTGAAAAATGCCGCAACTTCCTCATAGATAGAATGAGCACCACTACAAGGATCACAAAGATAAAACCCCAAAACAAGAGATAGTCTCCTAGCAGTTTCTCCTCCTCCACTTGTGCGCACTCCTCCTCTCTCTCACTAATGCGAAGTGAGTGAGTGTGTGAATGGATAAATAGAGAGGTGCTCCTCTCTATTTATACTTTACCTTTACTTTCCTTTTACTCTAGCTGGGCCAACCTCCCTTAGGAGAGTCTAATTTAACCCATTACCACTTGTCACTAGGCCGACCCCACTAGGGTGGTCTAATAACCCTTTAACTCATACAGGGCCGACCCCACCAAGGTGGTCTAATAACCCATCAAGTATAAGTTACGACACTTACAATATGACTTGCGACACTTGCAAATACAAATGATGACACTTCCAATCGAAGGAATAATAAATATTCATTGGGGATACAATAAAGTACAAATGTAATACATGCAACATACAAGTGAATATCTTCCGAAGTTACAAATACATCAACAAACATATTAGTTAATTTATTAATAATATTATTTTCAGCATATTACCCATATTTAATATAAAATACACCTAACTCACCCAGCCAAAGCTTAACTAAAGGTCAACACTATCTATTGAAAAAATAAATTTAAAATTGATCCTTCCCCAAATTGAAAATAGTTACTCTTGTTGTTTGAGGAAATCGTCACATAAAAATTTCTTCATTTTCTATCTGGTTATTGTACAATTGCAAAGGCCCGTGTTTCCATCCTTACACAACCCATGTGTCACAACCTGAACTGGCTACATTTTACATCTCTATTCCAACAAATTACAATTTGGACGATGTACTTAATCAATGTATAATTCAAAACAACTTCATCGTATCTAAGAAATAAAACAATAATTCTACATCCAAATGATTACTACTTTTTTTGAACAAGAATCATCCTACACTTTAGAATTCTCTATGATCTAATTTGGTTTTGCAAGAGTCAAGGGACAATTGTTGATAATACATCCCAAATGAAAAGAAAACCCCCACTGTATTTGATGTGTGTCCTTCCTCTCACCAGCTTCTCTTCAACTACCATCCCTCGAGCCTCAAAAACTCTTTGATGGGCATTTACATTGGCTTACAAAATTTCTTTGTTTCAAGATAATGTTGAGACTTGGAAACCTAAGAATATGGGCATTTACATTGACTTAAAACAATCTTTTGGTAATTTTTTTTTTGTTTCGAGATAATGTTGAGATTTGGAAACCTAAAAATAAAGAACCTTACATAAAGACTAATTACCCATACATTAAAATCTTGATTATAACTCACATAAAGACTAGTTACCCACGACATTATGTTAGAACAATAGTCCAAGAGAGGTTACTAGAATAAAAATTAACAAATTAAATTCCATGAGCACCACTTCCCATGAGCACAATCTACAACCATTAAGTTAGCCTTAAACAATATAGTAGTATCTATGCACCGAATTCAGCAGGGACTTGTTTCCCTTAGTAACTCTCCTTGTTATATTAGAAATAATGAAACAAATAACTAATGAGAAGATGTAACAATGTTAGCTTGTTGCCCAAAAACAACTGTGACAGCCTTGGTCACTAGCACTGTAGAATCAAAGAAAAAGAGGGAAACAAAGTTTGCAAGGATAGGGTTACCATGAATTGATGCCTAATGAATATATAACATGAATATTCAAATAGAGAAGCAATAATTTCTATAAAATTCAAGAGGAATGTTTTTATACAACTTTGCAAGTGATAATTTTTTAATTCTAGTCTTGCACATAAAAATTGGCATATAAATATTTGTTCACATCTCAACTTTTTTGATGTAGTTTTCTGGTATATTCGGTATATTAGGGAAGAATTACACTAATACATCTACAATGACACACAAAATACATATCAAATTCATAGGTCACACTTTAATACAAATAGGTTATTTATTTATCCTTGTAGCTTTCGAATTCACAAGTTTAATAAAAAATAGAGTTGGGATAGTCATGTTTTGAGGTATCATATGGGAATAATTTAAAAGCATATTTATAGGTAATATTATCCCTATATTCTAGTTTCCAATCAGACTTCAAATCTTTTATTTCAGTATCATATAAAAACCTTATGCCCAAAGTACTAATGGTCTGTCCCAAAATATGCACTGTTAAAACTATACCTCCTACACTATTCATTGATTTATTTTAACAATCAATTCACTATATATCAAAAAAATATTTTAATTGGATCTATCTACATGAATATACTTTCATATCCAATTGTAATCAATTCAATCCATCAACAAACAAAAAAAATTGTACATAAAATTGTGACTATTAGTCTAGAATGTCTTCAATTAAACATTATTTGAGCCAATTGCATTCAGATAATCAGCACATTCACGAAGAAGTAACTTTGAGAGAAAAGCCAATAGCACGATGCAAACAGATACTATGCCGATTATTATTGCAACAATATTCATATTACAGACTTTGAAAGTGGATTGGCTTCGGATAGCGAAGCTCGTCACCACAGCACTCAAATTTTGCCTAAGCACAATGTCTTGGGTTATTTTAGCTTTCACCACTTCCCGAAGGCATGAGGTTACTTGCAGGCTCCTGGGAGTCCCAAGATATGCTTACTAGCACCCTTACTTGATGCTTTTACAGAAGCGAGTCTTCAGCTTTCTGATGCAATGTTATACCACAGTGGGCAACTTGCAGAGCATACTTGCTTCGGCTCTCACACACCCTATAGACTGTCGAGCGGACTACTTGCTCAGACGACACCTAGACTCTTAGTTGCAGAGCGGACTACTTGCTCATGCGACTCAAACCAAATGAACCGAATGCATCACAATGAACCCGATGGCCTTTATTTATAGCATTACATCCGGTAGACCGGTCACCAAAAACTTACACTCGACAGTTTAAAGTCAGATTCCCGGGGCATAGTGGGGACCGACACTATGTTATCTCGTCCCTTGGAGGCTCGGCCATATGGGGACCCAGTACATCTGAACCAACAGACTGACATCTAATTGACATAAAAATTAATCTATTGGCCGAAAAACAAAGCCAATCAAAATTACATCAGTCATAATTACAATCTTCTCGGTACAAAAGTAATCTGAGTGAATCAAAACAACTTTCGGCAAACATGGCCGACAAAACATAATGGAGAGGCCCACCAACGGTTTCCACTAAATGAATATATACAAAGCAAATGATTCTTCGTCACGGACCGACGATCTTCATTCCCGGAAACTGTCACTGGCATTCAAGGCGTATCATAACCGGAACCGCATACACATACTGTTGTGCCGCCAGGACCAGGCACACCGCCACACACGCAGTCAAGAACACCTTCATCAAACAAGTTTTCTTCTAATTCACGCCTTGCCAGTTCTTCTTCAATGTAGTTAGGCTGTGACTCAGTATACCTCCAATACTCATTTTCTGGAAATTCATCATTCATGTCAGGATACAGCAAATCACCAAAACAACGTTCCACATCTGAACCTCTGAGATACTCATTAGGCCCAAATACAAATTCAGGAGCAAATTGCGATTCAACTCTATAATTCAGAGGAAGTGTTCTTCTGTGAACCTTTGTATCCAACCTGTTACCTTGGAAATCTCTTTTGATGAATTTCTGCATAACATTTACACAGTAATCTAATGGAGTATACCTACCTCCATGGTGTCTTAACTTAAACTTAAACCACTGATTATGATGATCAGCAGCTTGCATGTCAGCCTCTAGGTGAAGAATAAAATTAGCCCTCCATTCTACCCAATCAAGCCGCGGGCAGAATTTATCCAAAAAAATCTGGGTCCATCCGGACCATTTTCTATATTTCATATTGCCAGGGTCTGCACAGATAATAATTGAGGTCTGTTCTCTGCAGAATTGCAGAATCAGATTGTATGTTGTCCATGTTAAGTCTCCTTGGACAAGATCAACATACCAGACATCTCCTTCAGGTTCACTGTTACGATCAACCCAAATTTCCTGGCATTTCACTATCTTTTCTTGAGCTTTCTGAAATCCTCTGAATGCTGCTTTCTCCCATCGTTCCAGAATCTTTAATTTGTAGGGGTTTTCTTGGATTTCTTTGATCAAAGTGAGGCTGAGGAACTTTTCGGCTTCATACCGATCAACATAGTCCAGCAACTGCTGGCGTTCTTCTTGGGAAATATCCTTATCCCATGGGGATAGGAACAAGGATCCTGGAGGAGCTCGTAGAGCTTCTTCTTCTTCTTGCATAGGAGCTTTTCCTTTGTAGGAGACCATCCTGTCTCTCATATAACTTTGATTTTGACCAGAACCAGAACCACCGGGGCCAGAAGATAACATATTTAAACTTGGCAAAGTTATCTGCACAGTCTCACGTGTTAGCATATCAGCAAGGCAATTTAGATACCCTGGTTTATAAACAATATCATAATCAAAATTGCTCAGCCAAAGAAACCATTTTAAAATGCGACTGCTGTTTTCAGCCATCAAGTTTTCATTTTTAAATATGCCTGGCATGATTTTCAAATCTGTCCTGATAAAAAATCTGACAGGTTTCAAATACAGGATGAAATGACTAACTGTCTTTTTAACAACCAATATCTCCTTATGACTGCTTGGATAATTCAATTCAGCTCCTTTAAAAGAACCAGATGCGTAACCACAAATATTGATTTTTCCATCACTTTCTTCTAAAAGTACACCTCCCCAAGTTGTACTTGAAGCATCTGTTTCTATGATTATCTTACCAGTCCCTTGAGGAAGATTTAGGGCTGGCAGTTGCTTTACTCTAGATTTAATTTGCTGAACAGCCAGAGTCATTTGATCAGACCAAGGAATGGGATTCTTTTTAAGTCTTTGCTGCAAACAGTGGATATCTGCCGCTTATCCTTTATAAAAAGGTCTGATATAGTTCAAGCAACCTAAAAATATCTGTAACTGGGTCTTGTCTAAAATTTTATCAGGAAAATGTTCAAAGGACTACAACACATGTTTTTGCAACACTACCTGACCTTCTTTAATATGAAGACCCAAAAACTCAATCTCAGTTTTTCCTATCTCCATTCTGCTTGCAGACAGTACTAAACCATGTTTATAGACCAGATCGTAAAACTGCTGGAGATGTCTTAAATGTTCTTGAATATTTTTAGAACATATCAAGATATCATCAATAAATACTGCTAACCATGGAATATCCCTAAATATGTCTTCCATTCTCTTCTGAAATTCAGAGGGAGCATTATTAATTCCAAACGGGAGTACTTTCCACTGATATTGACCATGAGGAACAACAAAAGCAGTTTTATATCTGTCTTTCGCTTCTATACCAATCTGATAGAATCCAAACTTGAGATCAAACTTACTAAAAATAGTACACCCAGTAATTTTCTACAACAGGCTTGCTTTATCAGGCAAATGATACCTGACCTTCTGGAGTACTGCATTCAATGGCTTGAGTTTACAACCAATCTAGGCTTGCCTCTTTTCTGTTCACTATGTTTGTTAACTACAAAAGCTCTACAAGCCCAAGGGCTTTTTGATGGTTCAATCAATCCTTTATTCAAAAGCTCTTGTATTTCCTTGGAACAAAATTATCTTTCACTAGGACTCATTAGCCGGGCAAAAGCTTTCATTGGTTTGATCTTTTGGAGAGGATCAAATGGTAAAGAGACAAAATATTTCTCCCTAGTCCAAAATGCATTAGGACTTTCAGAACAACAATCTGTTTTTAATCTCTCTGCTATATTAGCAAGGTATTTTTCACTATGAAGTTCTGCAAATGAAATGCACCTTTCCATTTTATCAAGAGAGACCTTGGACTGAATTTGGGGTTTTTGCAGAATTGGTTTACAACGCTGTACAAAGGTATGACTAAGGGGTAAAACCACAGACTGGTTATTTATTGTACACTGGAATGACATTTTTTTAGTATCTATAGAAAATGGACTAACAGATACCAAAAACTCTGAACCTAAAACACAGTCTTCTCTGACTTCATCTAATCTAAACAAGGATAAAGAACTATTTACATTTGACAAAGAAATTGGAAAATCTTTTACTTTTCCAGTTAAATATACAGGAGTTCCTTGAATTGCAGATCCAAATTCTTTTGTACTTTCCCAATAGAAATGAGGAAGAGCATTTCCTCTAGCCAAATTAAACTGACATCCTGAATCTATAAGACACTGTATAGGATAGGGTTTGAATTCAGAGGGGCGAAATTGTAAGGTGATGAAAAGCTTAGGGCCTGAGACTGCTCCTAAAAGGCTTGTGCTTTGAGACTTAGGAGAGGGAGAATGTTCAGGGGATCTTTCAGGAGATTCTTCTTTTGGAATTTCATTTCCTTTATATCCACAAACTCTTTCAATCTCATTTGAAAGTTCATCCTCTGATGACTGGTCTTTTTCTATTAATAGAATAGTCAAAGCATTTTTGATATCATCTGCTTCTTTAACCAGTTTTCTTATCTCAGCTTGCTTACTTTTCAACTTGCTTCTCAATAGCTTTTCACGATCTGCTCTGTGTGCCTGTCTATCTGTATGGCCACTTGGATATTCTTTATACAGATCAGCAGGATTAAATGTTAATTCTAACTTTCCTTTACCCTTTTCTTTTTCTATGGCTTGCAGCTGAGCCTGTAAAGCTTTCTTTTCATTTCTAAGCTCAGTTCTTTCTTGATGTCTGAAAATGGGAATAGTAGATAGTTGTAAATCAATAGATGCAATTCTTTTTTCTATCTGTACAGGAGAAATTGTTCTAGAGAACATATATAGATTAAAATCAAAATCAGGGAGCTCAAAATCAGGGACCTCACACCCCCCTAAATGTGGTTCTGTGTCGGACTCGGTACAAGACTCGGGATCACATTTAGCAAATGCTGGAATATCTGCATTAGCAGATGTATCAGAATCATCATCATCATCGGAATCAAAATCAGGCAAGTAAATAATTTCTCCAGAAGGAGAAGGAGGATCATTTGAAACTTTACAGAGATCCCACCATTGTGGATCTAAAGTTGTGCAAAGTGCTGCCAATCTAGGTTGGGATTTCCTATCTGGGCATTGGGATGCCCAATGACCTTTCTTTCCACAGATAAAGCAAATATCACCAGCTCCTTTTTCTTTTCTTCTTTTCACAAATCGTTTAGGATGCCTTTTGGATTTTTTGAACCTTTTAGAATACTTTAATTTGTGTTTATAAGGTTTATCTAGGTGATACCTTCCTTCAGAAGAGAAAAATTTCTTTTTCTTTTTACAATGACAGCCTTCTTTTCCTAAATGTCCATGATTATGGGCACCACAACCCCAATCGGGCATTTTTGCAACCTCTTTGCAGAATGAAGCAGAAAACATTAATTGATGTATCTTAAAATCTTTATCTACTCTTTTGCTCAAATAATGTTCTTGCCATGTTTCAAGAATATGGTTATGCAATTGAGCAAGGGAGAGAGATCGAAGTTCAATATTTTTATCTTTTAATGCCTTTTCTACTGTATCTGGGACATGACCTGGAAAACTTCTGAGGTAATGTTTGAGATAAGCTTCATTGCCTGATGTACCTGAAGATATGAGCAATTTCTGCATATAACAGAAATATTCCTCTGTTTTACTAAGATCACAAAGTCTGGCAGACATGTAAAGGGATGCTAAATGATCATAGTCTTCATGATCTTCAGGGCCATAAAATTCTCTACTCAAAGTAGAGATAATTTGTTCATCTGAGTCATTAGCTGCTAACAACCCATTCCTTGCTTCCTGTGGTAACCATCTCCACCATTCATATGCCAAACCTGAAAGACCAGCTACCAATTGTGCTCCTAACATTTGAGCTGTGAGATTGTGGTCTTGTTGCTTTTTATAAATAAGCCAATGTGTTAGCAATTGTAGGGCATTCTTTATTTCTTCCCTTGATTGACATTGGATATTTAACACAGGCTGTTCAGGCATTTGAGAAATTAAATTATTCAGATTATTGACACCAAAGCTAAACACTTTTGGAGCTACAGAAATACTTTGAGCATCAGGCATGTGGGTGTCAAAACCTTCATTATGTGGCTGAGATCCTATCACCAGTCTATTATTTGATGATTCTGCTGTCATCATATTTACATTTCCAATGAACTTTGGATCCAAAACTGGTCTGAATTTTTTAAAAGCATCTATCCACTCAATTATATCCTTCTTCTCTGCATCACTTTCTCCAAAGTCCCATTCTGGTCTTTCATCAACAGTATTTAAGACACCTAGGGAAGCGGCTTTGGAGTGACCTTTTTTGGCTAGCTTCAATACCTGATTAGGAACTATATATTCTTTCTTTTTTAGTTCCTGTGTTCTAGTTGTTAACTCAGCTAGAACATCTAATCTTCGTTGCAACTTATCTGAAGCTGCTGAGATAGCCTTTTCAATCTCTGTTGTATCATGCAACAGATGGTCAAGAAGTTCTAGCTTAGTGATGACTGTATCTAGTTGTTTTCTCTGTTCAACACAACTAGATTTCAAAAGATGAATGTCATGGGCCATATCATCTAAATTGATTGCAGTACATTGTAACTGCAAATTTGTCCAATTTGATAACTTGATCTCATCTGGTGTAGACTGATCAGTAGGAATGACCTTTGTGGATATGAATTCTCTCTTTGTTTGTCCATCAGAAGAATATTGCCTGAAAGCAGTTTCTGGGAGATTTCTACCTGGGATGTAAGACCTTTGTCCATGAGCATTGGTGGATTCTGACTCGGCTCTAGCGCTAGGCAGGGTAGAAAACATTCCTAGGCTAGGATACTCATGCAATTGGTGTTTCTCTTTTTGAAGAAGTTTTTGTTTTATCTTTTTACATGCAGCACAATCTATATGCTGACCTCTATGTTCAAAATCAGTAAGACCTGAAAAAGACTCATTATTTACAGAATGACTCGGTATTGGTTCTTCAGCAGACTGTCTACTAAGCTGATTGGAAAGTGCTTGACGTCTTGCAGCATTATAGGATGATGTTGAAGCAGATCTGATTAGGGGTGGACCAAATCTGGGGATTGGTTCTGGATGAGGTGATCTGAAAGAAGAAGAAGCTTCATCATAAACTAAAGGCTTTGGATTCATTACAGCTTTTACTCTTTCTTGGTGTCTCAGTTCAGTGTATTTCATTTCCCATGACTGAGGATAATGAATTCATGTCCAATTAAAGGTTATGGGAGTAGCATTTTTTGACTTTGCAGTCGGTGTTTCCACCACGCTGCAGTCTGCAGAACTTTGACGGATATGAGACCTTAATTGGGGTAATGTATCATTACCAAATCGAACACAGACACCACCTTTCAATTGAATAATTTTAGAACCAGTCAACATATCAAATCCTTTTGGAAAGATATAGGCTTTAAGAATATTATAGATGTGTGGGCCGTCAAGACTAACAGAAAAACGAGGATAAATAGTACCAAAAGCAGGACCATCATGCAGAGGTGCTGTAAAACCGCCAATAACAACATCAGAAAATTTATTATGACGTGTATCCACAACACAGCATAAAGAAGAAACAGATAAATGGGGACGGACTAGTGGACCGAGACCAAGTTTTACTGCCCCAAAGTGGGCATACTTAAATTTTTGTTGCTTTGCCCAATCAATTTGAGATTTATCAAGAAGATAAATATGAATAGGCTCTTGGTCATCAGTAAAAGAAATATCAATACTAGAAACTTTAATCTGAGTTACCGAATTAAAGTTCCACCATCGAAGTCTGTAAACATCTTTAGGGAGAATTTGAGGTAATTCCCAATTGGCTGTTGGATTCTGGTCATCTATTGTGATATAAGAAGCATTCTCTGAAGTAGAAGGCTGGAAAGAGTTAGACCTTCTATCTGCTAGTGAGACCTCAATATCATTGGCTGACTGACACTCAAGGGTTGCTAGCGGAACTGTATCCATTGTGGGATCCATTTGTTTTTAAGGTGAGGGCTAGCTTCTACGCTGTGGGTAACTCTGTAGACTTACACCCCTCCTGACGGGCCTTACTGCTACTCTGACTTCCACACTACGCTTACACCTTAATGGTCCCTTCAATTTACTCAGCAGTCATTTCCACTGCCTACAAGATACATTTGTTCACAGAGTGTTCTATTATTCAACCAAGCAGTTCATGACTGTCACACATGCATCATATAAAGAACAGAGAGTAGATAAGTACCATAATGAAATTGAGAAGAAACCTCACTGGCTCTGATACCAACTGCAGCAGGATCTTGCGGAATTCTTCAATTAAACATTATTTGAGCCAATTGCATTCAGATAATCAGCACATTCATGAAGAAGTAACTTTGAGAGAAAAGACAATAGCACGATGCAAACAGATACTATGCCGATTATTATTGCAACAATATTCATATTATAGACTTTGAAAGTGGATCGGCTTCAGACAGCGAAGCTCGTCACCACAACACTCAAATTTTGCCTAAGCACAATGTCTTGGGTCCTTATAAAATTGTTTATATAGTCTAATCCCTATGAAAATACTTTAATATGGCTTTGGAATCACCCCAATAGAACATCAAATGAAAAATTTATCATAGAAACATTGCCACGTAGTCTAGGATGGCCACCACTCCTTGACAGTTAAAA
This sequence comes from Larix kaempferi, assembly GCA_027924585.1. Taxonomy (NCBI): domain Eukaryota; kingdom Viridiplantae; phylum Streptophyta; class Pinopsida; order Pinales; family Pinaceae; genus Larix; species Larix kaempferi. Next base: position 5,453,362 of record BSBM01000043.1, on the reverse strand, counting down.
ATATGAAAATTACTTTTTAAGATCTACTTTTTATGCACTATTTGCAATATTTTTTTTAATTTCTCAGAAGAATAAATTCTATATGCATCTCTTCTTCTACGATTTCACCTTTTATTGCATAGAAGTGCTAGTATTTTTTCAGATAGTATTTTTTCATATCAAAGAAGGATAATGGAGATCAATCCATGAACGAGCAATTTTTGAAGACCAATTTTCATTAAAAGGGAATGCCACCAAGACATAAAAAAATGTAAAGTGCATTATCATATAATGTTGATTCCTTGAATTATCTGTATTTGAATTTCAAGTTCTTAGGAGCTTTATATAGAAGTGTTCCAACTACTGAGCAATGACAACAACAAGACTTTTCGTAAAAGTTGCACATGGATAGAGAACAAGACAAGTGAATAATTGATTTGACAATCACATCAATACCCATGCTACAAAATTAAGTACAACTACTATAGAATCCAAGAAACAATTCTATGAAAATAATCCCATTTCTAGATCAATAATGTCATTTTTGCAAAAGAACCCTTCAAGAAAACCTAAGGTACCATGCTATGCCCATACATTTTTCCCAGCTCAAAGATAATTACTTGTTGATGTTAAGGAAGTTTCCTTTTATTATGTTGTTAACTTTGAAATCCAATAATTTTCCTCATAATATTATTCATGGAACCATTGCTATCACATCACAAGTTTAGCCTACTTCTTTCCTCCAAAAGACGTCCATACCTTCTTGCTCCACTCATTCCTAACCCACCTAATAAAGTAACTTGTCCCACTTAAAAGGATGAGATACCTTTCTAGTTTTAATGTTGAATAAATATTTCCACGAGTTTTTTATACCAATCCATCAAAGGCTTTACTCCTACTTGCATGCCACTAATATTGTCTAGTACACATCCTTGACGTTCAATATTTAACAATATACTACACATCTCAAGTATGTTTGTATTCTTAGTAGCACTTCACAGATGAACCACTGTTATAGATGATCATAAAGGAGAATAAATAGGTGTTTCCACACAAGAACCAATGCCTTCACGACCTAAGGTTTCCACACAAGAACCAACCTCAAAAGGCCCTACTATTGCCACACAAGAACCAACCTCAAAAGGCCCTACTATTGCCACACAAGAACTAATAGTTGAGAAATTAGTTGAAGAAATTTCCCAAGAAGCAAAGACTATTGCCCCATAAGAACTTGTAGTATAACAAGATGTTGTAGAAGTAGTCTTTCCTTCAAACTTCATGGATATTTCAAAACCAGGTGGAAATGTTTTCGATAGTCCTTAACAAAAATGTTTACTATTTCCATGAAACAATTTGAAGAACATGCAATAGAATGTCATCTACCTGTTGCAAATTTCATAGACTTTTTAGTAGGTACATTTATGCTTCTTATTTCTAATTGTTTGACCGATTCATTGAATTCTATGGATTGGTATTTAATTTGAAAGTCCCTTAACCCTCATTTGTTTTTCTGTCCTATAACTTCCTTCAAATTTCTCATTTTTTTTCAAGGATGGAAAACACTTTAGTTGGGGTGGAACATCCATGACCACACCATTTCCTTTACCTTTCATGTCCTTACGATTTGTATTTTTTTTTAGGATGAAAACATTCTTCAGTTGGGGGAATTCCATTACCTTTACCTTGCATGCCCATACCATTACCACCCTTCTTTAATCGGAAACCCTCATCGCTTCATTGAAATCATGAAATCATCTTACTTATTTCCATAGTTCAAGTCCATTCCAACACCCCCTAAATTATCCAGGAAATGATAAGGACTGGAAGCTTCTCAAGGAAAGACACTGGTGTTGCCACATCAAGCATTGATGATGTTAAAAAAGAACCAACATCAAGAATCCCTATTGTTGCTACACAAGAGACAACAATAGAAGGACTTGTTGTTGCTCCACGAGAGCCAACACCTAAAAATGTAGCTGACATGGACAAGCCAAAGAAACTATTGGAATAGACGGATGCGTTTCTTCATAAAAACGTATAGTTAAATAAGCTGTTGTAGAATCCATTCCTACATCTGAGAGTATGATGTCATACAACATGGAAGAAAACACATTCATAGGTATGAGTTCCTGGATTAATTTCCATGGTTCACTAATTCATATATTGGTTCACATATTGAAAGTTGTTGTGAGTTACAAAACAATTCATAAGGGTTATATATGATCTGGTTATTGTTGATAGATAGTTGTGTTCCTATTTAGATGACTTTGGATGGATATTATGGTGTTTTTTGGTAGTATTTGTTTTGATCATATACTGGGATAAACATAATAATTACTTGTTTCATATATCGTCTCATGTAAAAGGAAAAATATGAAATGCACTGAGAGCATGAATATTTTCTCTAATTAGGGATATAATGATTAGTGGCAACCGCTCATACATATTTTTTTTTTTTTTTTCTGTCCTAAATGAGATTGTATGACAAGGTTCCTAAACAAATTTTTTAAGGAAGCTCTTTGGGTTGATTTGCATTTAATGTTTTGAGTGTTGTCTTGAAGAAATATAAGAAACTGACTTTTTGGGTTAGAATTAAAGGAAGTTGAAACAAAATTTTAGCATGGATCTTGAGGAGGATATGGAAGTTAGGAGGATTGGATTTGAGCATATTTCAACAGTAGTATTGTTTGTGCTACCTCTTTCTCAAAGTGCAAATAGGGAGATGTAAAGTGCAGTCATCATTTTTTAAGATTGTCAAAATTTTAGTGATGGGTTCTTGTCTTCTCGTGAATAGTTGAATGAAACTACTTTTGTATGGGCGAAATGCAACACTAGTGATATAACCATCAATTTTGAGTTTGGCATTTTTGGAGATTTTGTGACTAGTGGTATCATCCCTTCAAAAATTATTGAAATTTATTTATAATTCTTATGGTAAGGCTTAGGGAATCTAATCTCTTTGGGATAAAATTTAATCAAAAGTACTTACATTGGACAAACTTTGCTTGATATTCTCATTGAAAATATTGGTTTGGTATTGTCTTCACGCATAATTTGGTATTGTTTAAAAAATGCATATCATGGTCCAATGAATGATTTATTCATAGAACAAGATATGTGCAATGGATTTTGAATATTTTTTTATATAAGGAAGCATCGAATGGGGATAGAGAAACCCACAAAATATTTCAAATATCAAGATTGCACTTTAGGTGAAATCAACTATTTATTAGATCTGTGGTGTTTTCTAGCTGTTATGGAACCCCTATAGAAGTTGTTGTGGAAGGAATGTATCAACTGTCGTAATACATAAATTGTAATTAAGGGAAATTGGTTATAACATTTAGTACTGAACTGTTCATTATGAATAACTTAGAGCAATTTTCCAGATCCATTAGGTTGTTATAGATCTATTTTAGGTGTTATTTTGATGTTGTAATTACCTCAAAAACATAACACAAAACTTTAAAATGATCTAGGTGACCATGGACTAATATATTATTATATGGATCAATAATTTGTGTTCATGGTTGGCTAATATAATGATGATGTCACGTCCCCTTCCATCGATCCAGTGCAAGGGAGGAAACATGACTAACATTCTGGGGCTTATTTGGAAAACTCATCCTTGTTCATTATTCATAGTTTCATAATAAATAGAAACATATGTGTACAGATTCATACTCAATATAAACAGAGTGGAAATAAACATTATCCACACACAACTACATCATGCATCCAGCATTTCAAATGCAGTCATTAATTAAAAACATGGCAGAACACATAATTAACAAAATTCAAACCATGGAAAATACTTATCTATAAGATGAAGCTGTCCAACAACTGGATATGTGAGAGAAAAGTTCCACCCAACCATAGGTCTCTGTCCATTTTGTATTCTTTCAGCTGAGAGACCACCCCCGAGCTAGGATGTGTATCTGGTAAGGAGGAACTAGACAGGCTCACTCACAACCATGATCTTACACAAATAGTCATGCTAATCCATCACACGGTTGGGTTTATCCAGCATGCAAGATTCAAATGAGGAGGATGATAAGACAATGAGATCAACCACAGAGCTACATACATTTCAACTAAACTCAAACAATCATGGCACCCACAATACCTACCACACCCAACATAAGGAAGGTGCCCTTCTCTGCTGCACAGTCCCTCAGGTTTCCCTTACCTCCAGTGCTCTTTAGGGTGGGCATAGAAAGGTCCAAGCTAATAATTCCTTGAGATTCTAGTCTTCACTGGGTTTATCAAGCAATCCCAACCTTTGTTCTATCATTCACGCTTGCATTTTCACAATTCAGTGACCAAATAACTCAATCCCGTAATTGTATTTTTGGGCTATAAAAACTGGGTTTTCCAATGGATTTCGGGATATCTAATATTCTCAATTTTGCCCCAGGTTCATGTCTATGGATCCCCCATTGGATTTCACTATCAATACAAAATCTTGGGCGTTTATGGCACTTCAAAACGTGGGTTAGTTCACAATTGCGATTTCTAGTTTTTCTCATTGTTGGGCATGAGTAATGGATGAAAAATGAAGCCTAGATATTCCCTAATGGAATGGTAAAGAGGAATATTTTGGTTGTGGAGCCTGATCTCCAGATTCAGAGATATTATTATTCAGCTGTGTCCATACCCCAGTTTTGGTTATGATCTTGGGCCCATGGTTTTGGGTATCCCGTGGTATTTTCCCATTGTATTACCCTTATAAAAGAAAGACATTGTAATACGACTAGGGATGATGTATTAGGTTTTATGCATTGTAAAGATCTCTGAGATCAGGAGAGAGACTGTGAGACAATGAAGAGGAAGTGCAGTGGCTATGCTGTAGGTTGTATCCCTTCACTTTGTTGGATGGCATAATAATAAGGACTGGCAAATTTCAGTGTGGACGTAGCCCAAGTTGGGGTGAACCACGATATATGTGTGTCTCTCTTGTAATGTGTGTGTGATTATATTTTCATTTCTGTTTATTTTTATTGCTCTGCGATCTTGTTTTTCTAACAATTGGTATCAGAGCCATAGGTCTATTTGGAAGATAAACCCATAGGAAGATAGGGTTTATGGTTCGAGTGGGAGCAATGGCAAAAGATGGAAAGTTTAAGGTCGAGAAGTTTAACGGCCAAAACTTCCAGTTATGGAAGATGCAAATGGAGGACTATCTGTACCAAAAGGATCTATTCCTGATGTTGGGAGGAAAATCTAAACAGCCAGCGGCTATGAAGGACAAAGAATGGGAGGTTCTTGACAGAAAGGCTCTGGGAACAATACGGCTGAGCCTGAATTCGTCGGTGGCTTTCAATATCTCAAAAGAAATGACAACGAAGGGTTTGATGAGCACATTGGATAAGCTGTATGAAAAACCCTCGGTCTCCAACAAGGTATTTCTAATGAAGCGTTTATTTAATATGAAGATGTCTAAAGGTGGATCTGTTACTGATCATTTAAATGAGTTTAATATAGTTACAAATCAACTAAGTTCTGTAAGTGTGAACTTTGATGATGAGGTTAAGGATCTTATAATTTTGTGTTCATTGCCAGAAAGATGGAATAGCTTGGTCATGGTTGTAAGTAACTCTGTCTCTGGTTCAAACACCTTGAAATTTGATGATGTTATTAGTGTTATTCTTAGCAAGGAAATGCAAATAAAAGGAATAGGTGAGACATCAGGTAATGCGTTGACCATGGAGAGCAGAGGAAGACAAAAGGAGAGAGGAAACAGCCAAGGTAATCATTGTTGAAATATTGTAACTTCAAAGAATATTATATTTGTACTTTATTATTCTGGAGATGTTTCATTCCTCCAATGGGACTTTGTTATGTATCCGAAGATGTTTATTCCTCAAAGAGATTGTGGTAACTAGGGTTATTAGATCTCCCATGTGAGGTCGGCTCTGAGTTAGTTATTTGAGGGTTATTAGACTCTCCTGGGAGAGGTCGGCCCAATAGGGTAAAAAGTTAGTCGGGAAACAAGTATAAGTAGAGGAGATTGTTCCTCACTTATCTCATTCAGTCATCCACTTAGGAGTAGCGCACAAGTGAGAGAGAGGTCTGCATAGGAGGAGAACGAGTTCTAGTCTTGGACTACATCTTGTATTTGGTTGATTATCTATATTGAGGAAAGCTTTGCTGGGTTTTCTACCCCATGAGGTTTTCCCATGGTAAATCTTTGTCTATATTGTGATTGTGTTTCTTTCAGTGATCTTGCTAGTCAAATTAGGCTAAACTTAACATGGTATCAGAGCTAGCCTGAATAGGCATCTTTTACAAGGTGAAAATACCTTTTTCTCCTCCTCCGGTGAAAATTAGGGTTTTTGCAAAAGTTGGAATTTTTGGATTCTGATTACATGGCTGGATAGCCCTCCTCAAAATCAAATTTGTGAGCCCTAGATCGAGATTTTTGGTTGGGTAGAACTCCAGGAAATTCAAACCCTAGTTTGACCAAAAGTGTAGAAAACCAAAAAACCAGAGAACTAGAAAAGCTGCGCACCTGTGCACGAGTGAACCAGAAAAGTTGCAAACCTGTGCACTAGAAAACCAGAAAAGAGAAGACCAGAAAACCAGAAATTCTGTTGCAGATCCGAAAGGTGAAAAGTTGAAGTTTCCAGAAGTAGAACAGACTAGAACTTTCAACTCAATCAAGCACATCTCCCAGTAAGTGTTATTCTATCTCTTGAGAAACTTCAATCTCTTTGACCCCTGGATAAGATGGCTCCAAGCACTAAGCTTGAAGACAAGCTAGAGGGTATAGAAAATTTCCGGGAATGGAAATACATAATTGGTCTCATTCTTGAAGAGAATGATATTGCCCAATATATCAAGGACGAGGTTGCAAAACCTGAAGAAGATGAAGCCAAAGAGAAGCATAGGAAGGATTTAATTAGGGAAATGAGAATCATTGTCGATTCTATCAAAGAACACTTGATTCCCCAAGTGGCATCCAAGAAGACTCCAAAGGAAATGTATGATGCCCTTTCCAGAATGTGTGAAGGAAAGAACATCAATAGGAAGATGAACTTGAGAGCTTAACTGAAGAGCACCAAGATGAATAAAGGAGAATCTGTTCAAGATTATTTCTCAAGGGTTTCCCAGTTCAAGGAACAACTAGATGCTATTGGAGATACCCTTGATTAAGATGAGCTAGTCATGACTACTCTAAATGGTGTCACTAGATCTTGGGAGTCTTTCATCCAAACTATGTGTGCCAGAAAAGAAAGTATGAATTTTGATGTGGTATGGGAGGATTGCATTCAAGAAGAAGCTAGGGTTTCCAACAGAGAATCCTTGCTCAAGGAAGATGACCAAGCCTTGGCCACCCACACCAAAAGAAGAAGGAATCAATCCCACTTCAAGAAGGATAGTCACAAGGAGTCTCATCCTCCTCAAATATTTCAAAAGAGAAAAGGAACTAATCAAATAAGATATTACTCCTCATTCCAATGTTTTACTTGTCAAAAAATAGGACAGATTGCTAAGGATTTTCCTCTAAAGAAGAAAAAGGGTTTTGACCACAAAAGACATCAAGCTGATCTAGCAGAAGATGATAAGGAAGAACAAGAGGAGGAAAGGCCTCAAGAGAAAAGATCTAAAGTAGAGGAAGAAGAAGATGCGGAAGAGTATGTTTTGTTCTCTGCATTCTCTGGGGAAATAACACCTGGAGAAGATAAATGGCTCATTGATAGTGGTGCTTCAAAGCACATGATAGGTCAAAAGAAGACTCTTTCAAAACTTGAAGAAAATACTTCTCCACAGAAGGTATACCTTGGAGATGACTATCAATATCCCATCAAGGGAGTTGGTAAAGCAAGTTACAAGTTTGATTCTGGAACCCCATTGAAGATGAAAGACATCTTATATGTATCAGGTTTGAAGAAGAACTTACTCTCTATCTCTGCTTTGGATAAGAAAGGCTTTAGGGTTGCATTCATAGATGGACAAGTACTAATGTGGCCCAAAGGAAAATCAATTGAGGATGCAATTGTTATTGGTGAAGAGGAAGGAGGTCTATACAAACTCAAGGGCCATCCAGAAGCTTCCCTTGTACATGAATCCACTAGCCCAAATGAGCTATGGCATAGCAGGCTTGCTCACATTAACTACAAAGCACTACCTCATGTGAGCAAGGTAGTTATAGGACTTCCAGACTTAAAGATTGATCATGATGGCACATGCAAAGGATGTGCAAAGTGGAATAATATAAAGAACCCATTTCCAAAGTGTGAAACAAAGACTAAGGGTACCTTGGAATTAATTCATTCAGATGTATGTGGACCAATGCCCTCCACATCTTTGAGTGGATATGAATACTATCTTACATTTATTGATGACTATTCAAGAAAAAATTGGATATACTTTCTAAAAGGAAAGAATGAAGTCTTTGGAAAGTTCAAGGAGTTCAAAGCCTTGATAGAAAATCATTCAAAAAAGAAGATCAAAATACTCAAGATAGATAATGGCGGAGAATATACTTCAAAGGATTTTGAAGACTTTTGTAAAGAATCTAGAATCAAGAGGGAACTAACCACACCCTACAATTTTCAACAAAATGGTGTTGCAGAAAGAAAGAATAGAACTATTATGGAAGTAGTAAACACCATGATACATGATCAAGACCCACCTATGTACCTATGGGCTGAAGCAACTAGGACAACAATCTATGTGCAGAATAGACTATCTCATAGTGCTCTTGATTTCAAAACTCTAGAAGAAGTGTTCACGGGAAAGAGACCTGAGGTAAGTCACCTCAAGATATTTGGATGCCTAGTATACATTCACATTCCAAAAGAAAAGAGGACCAAGCTAGATCCCTCCTGAAAGAAGGAAATTTTTGTTGGATATTATGAAGCATCCAAAGCATTCAAAATTTACATCCCAGGTTTCCATCATATGGAAATAAGCAGGGATGTGAGATTTGATGAAGAAGCAACTCTCAAGAGATCTAGGAAGTGCCAGTATGAAGAAGTATATGAAGAAGATGCACCTTCCAGAACTGTAGAGGATATACCCAACCCTGAAGTTCTAACACCAGAAGACCATGACATGTTAGAACCATAAGAACCCCCTATCACAAACATATCAAGAAAGAGAAAGACAGCATGGGAAATAGACATTATTCTAGGAGAAGAAAAGTATGGAGCTCCTGAAGGCTCCACCAGAGTGAGCAAGAAACCAAAGTCATTTTCCAACTATATGGCCTTGATGTGTGATCTGGTAGATCAAGAACCCACTAATTATGAAGAAGCATCTCATAAGAAAGAGTGGGTAGAGGCAATGACTGAGGAGTACCAGTCAATAACAAAGAATGATGTTTGGGATATAGTTCCCAAACCAAAAGACAAAAGTGTGGTATCCTCCAAATGGATATACAAAATAAAGCATGTTTCAGATGGTAGCATTGAAAAATATAAGGCAAGGTTTGTGGCCAGAGGATTCTCTCAGAAAGACGGAATTGACTATGAAGAAACATTTGCACCAGTTGCTAGATACGCTTCCATTAGAACCATCATGGCACTTGCATCCATGATGAAGTGGGAATTACACCAGATGCATGTAAAGACAACTTTCCTGGATGGTGTGATTGAGGAAGAAGTGTACATAGAACAACCACAAGGATTTGAGGTGGAATATGGGAGAACCCATGTGTGCAAACTAAAGAAGGCCTTGTATGGGTTGAAGTAAGCTCCCAGAGCTTGGTATGGAAGAATTGATAGTTTCTTGACAAGCTTGGGATTTACCAAAAGTAAGGTTGATCCTAATCTTTATATCAAGGTTATGAATGATGAACCTGTCATATTGTTGCTATATGTGGACGATCTATTTCTGACTGGAAATGAGAAACAGATTATCGAGTGCAAGAAGAAGCTCTCTTCAGAATTTGAGATGAAAGATCTCGAATTGATGCACTACCTCCTAGGTCTGGAAGTGTGGCAAGGCCAAAAAGGAATCTTTCTCAACCAGGGTAAGTATGCTGTGGAAATCTTGAAAAATTCGATATGCTAGAATGCAAAGCCATGGCCACTCCCATGGATTCCAACTCAAAGCTGTTAGTTGATGACTCTTCAGAGTTAGTGGATGTGACACTGTACAGACAAATTATTGGGTCATTAATGTATCTAACAAATACCAGGCCAAATATATGCTTTGCGGTGAACAGCCTAAGTTAGTATCTAGTGGAACCTAGACAAGTTCACCTGATAGCTGCAAAGCATGTGATGAGGTACCTAAAAGGTACGATAGATTTTGGTCTATGTTATCATGGGGATCATGACTTCAGATTGTATGGCTACACAGATGCTGATTGGGCAGGAAGTGCATCAGATAGGAAGAGTACATTGGGTGGATGTTATTGTCTAGTATCTGCCATGATCTCGTGGTATAGCAGGAAGCAGTCTAGTGTGGCTCTCAGCACAGCTGAAGTGGAACATATAGCTGCTTGCTCTGCTAGTTGTGAAGTGGTATGGCTTCGGAAGTTGTTATCAGGTTTGTTTGACTTAGAGATGGACCCCACTGTGATCTTGTGTGACAACCAGAGTTGTATCAAGATGACAGAGAATCCAGTGTTCCATGATAAGTCAAAGCACATAGAGATATGGTATTTCTATATACGAGATATGGTATAGAAAGGAGCTATCAAGCTTGAATATATAAGCAGTGACGAACAAGTTGCCGATATATTGACCAAACCTCTATCTCGAGTAAAGTTTGAGTATTTCCAAGACAAGCTTGGTGTTGTTCAGAAAGACCCTCCTTGAAAGGGGGAGTGATATGATTGATGATGATATTTGTATACTGGTATCGATGTGGATACCTGTATCGATGATGAGATTGCCTATATTGACGGTAAGGTCAATAATAAGGATACCTGTATTGATGAGGATACTGTATCGATGATGAGGATATTGTATCGATGATATGGATACTTATATCGATGATGAGGTTACTTGTTCCAACGATGAGGTTGATGATGAGGATTACTTGTTCCGATGATGAGGTCGATGTAGTGGTACTTAGACTTTGTCTAAGAGGACTATCGGGATTGCATCATACTTGGAATCATGTCCTAAAGTGATAGGGATTGATCACCCCGTAAGTGGATTAGGATTGCATTTTCCTTGGACTCATGTCCTAAAGTGATAGGGATTGATCACCTCGTAAGTGGATCAGGGTTGCATCGTCCTTGGAATCATGTCCTAAAGTGATAGGAATTGATCATCCCGTAAGTGGATCAGGATTGCATGGTCCTTAGACTCATGTCCTAAGGTGATAGGGACTAATCATCCGGTAAGTGGATCAGGATTGCATCGTCCTTGGACTCATGTCCTAAAGTGATAGGGATTGATCATCCCGTAAGTGGGTCAGGATTGCATCGTCCTTGGACTCATGTCCTAAAGTGATAGGGATTGATCATCCCATAAGTGGATCAGGATTGCATCGTCCTTGGACTCATGTCCTAAAGTGATAAGGACTAATCATCCTGTAAGATGATTCAGGATTGCATCATCCCTAGACATGGTGAGATGTCTTAAAGTGATAAGGACTAATCATCATGTAAGCTGATTTGGGATTGCATCGTCCCTAGACATAGTGAGATGTATTAAAGTGATAAGGACTAATCATCCTGTAAGATGATTCGGGATTGCATCATCCCTAGACATGGTGAGATGTCTTAAAGTGATAAGGACTAATCATCCTGTAAGTCGATTTGGGATTGCATCGTCCCTAGACATGGTGAGATGTCTTAAAGTGATAAGGACTAATCATCTTGTAAGTTGATTCGGGATTGAATCGTCCCTAGACATGGTGAGGTGTCTTAAAAGGATAAGGATTGATCATCTTGTAAGTTGATCTGGATTGCATCATCCATAGACATGAGAGATGTATTATATTGAGAGGGATTGATCATTCCGTAAGCAGATCAAGATTGTATCATCCTTGGACCTATGCCCTAAAGTGAGAGGGATTGATCATCCTGTAATAGGATCTTGTGCATTGCAGAGTATGCTGCTATGTTGATACTGTTGATCGAGAGGATTGAGATGATCGATATGACGATGTTGTTGATCGTGATGATCTAGATGACAATGTTGTTGATCATGATGTTCTAGATGATGATGGTGTTGATCGAGAAATCCAGACGATGAGACTGTTGATTGAGGGATCCAGATGATGATGTTGATCACTAGATCCAGATGATGAGGTTGTTGATCGATGATGATGATGTTGTAGTTGATCAAGTGCTGCAAAAGATGAAGACTCGATACTGACGATGCTAATGTTCCAGTATTGATTATGTTCTAGTAAGTAAATGAGTTACTGATGATGATGTATAAAGAAAGCTTCCAATGATTTATAGATGTATCATGTATCATGTAGTCGATGACTCCTTGCTCCTGCAGATGTTGTTACAATATCCTTCTCGTTAAGGGGGAGTGTTGAAATATTGTAACTTCAAATAATATTATATTTGTACTTTATTATTCCAGAGATGTTTCATTCCTCTGATGATACTTTGTTATGTATCCGAAGATGTTTATTCCTCCGAGAGATTGTGGTAACTAGGGTTATTAGATCTTCCATGTGAGGTCAGCCCTAAGTTAGTTATTTGAGGGTTATTAGACTCTCCTGAAAGAGGTCAGCCCCATAGGGTAAAAAGTCAGTCGGGAAACAAGTATAAGTAGAGGAGGTTGTTCCTCAATTATCTCATTCATTCATCCACTTAGGAGTAGCGCACAAGTGAGAGAGAGGTATGCATAGGAGGAGAAAGAGCTCTAATCTTGGACTACATCTTGTATTTGGTTGATTATCTATATTGAGGAAAGCTTTGCTGTGTTTTCTACCCCATGAGGGTTTCCCAGGGTAAATATTTGTCTATCTTGTGATGGTGTTTCTTTCAGTGATCTTGCTAGTCAAATTAGGATAAGATTAACAATCATGGGAAGTCTAAAATGGGCAGATCTAATTCCAGACTGGGAAAGATAGAGTGTTGGAACTGTGGAAAGAAAGGACATATGAAGAAAGACTGTAGATCTCTAAAGAAGAAAGGAGATGCACAATAGGAAACTATCCAGGAAGCAAATGTAGTAGGTGATGTGTTACAATATGCTTTGATTCTTGCATTAGATAATACTAGTGATTATTGAGTAGTAGATTTAGGGGCTTCATGTCATGCTACACCCCATAGGAAATATTTTCATGATTATGTTCTGGGCGATTTTGGACATGTTTTATTGGGTGATGATGAGCCATGTAAAATTGTTGGAATGGGTAAGGTATGGATAAAAGTTAAGAATGGAACTGATTGGCTGTTGAAAGATGTTAGGCTTATTCCTTCTATGAACAGAACTCTGATATCAACAAGGAAGTTGGGAGATGGCGGTTGTCTATCTACATTTGGAGAAAGTGGTGGAAGATCACTAAAGGATCAATGGTGATAGCAAAAGGAGACAGGGTAGGTACGTTGTATTTATGACCTCATAATACTGACCATTCTATCTCTTTAGCTTCCACAGGAACAGATACAGCATTCTGGCATCATAGGCTTGGCCACATGAGTGAGAAGGGGATGCAGATTCTCCACTCAAGGAAGTTGCTGCTAGATTTGATGTAGGTAAGTTTGGAATTCTGTGAGAACTATCTTTATGGAAAACAGAAGAGAGTCAGATTTCTCAGGGTTGGGAAACAGAAGAAGAATGAAAATTTAGAGCTAGTGAATACAGTTGTATGGGGACCAGCTCAGGTACAATCTCTTGGTGGCTCTCATTATTATGTTACATTTATTGATGATGTAACTAGGAAAACTTGGGTTTATTGCATTAGGAAAAAATCTGATATGTTTACTACTTTCAAGAAGTGGAAATCTTTGGTTGAGAATGAGATAGGAAAAAGGTTGAAGTGTCTTAGATTTGATAATGGAGGTGAGTACTGTGGCAAGGAGTTTGATAGTTACTGTTCATATCATGGGATTCGTAGAGAAAAGACAATCCCAGGAACACCACAAGAAAATGGTGTGTCAGAAAGGATGAACAAAACGATCATGGAGCGTGCAAGGTGTATGAGACTACATGCAGGGTTTCCCTTACAGTTTTGAGTGGATGCTGTAAATACTATTGTTTATTTAATAAATAGAGGATTTTCAAGTGCTTTGGTTGGTGGTATTCCAAAGGAGGCATGGACAGATAAAAAGGTAATCTACTCATTTCTGAGAACGTTTGGTTGTGAAGCATTTGTCCATATTGATAAAGAAAATAGAACAAAGCTTGAAGCTAAATCCAATAAATGTACCTTTATTGGATATGGGGATGATAATTTTGGTTATTGTTTATGGGATTATGAAAATAACAAAATCATTAGGAGTAGAGATGTGATATTCAATGAAAAGGTCATGTATAAAGATCAGTTGCAGGAAAGGAAACAAGAAAAGGAAAACACAGAGTACACAGTACTTGATGAAATTACAGAAAATTAAGTTCCAAAGGTGCCAGAAAATCAAGAACAACAGCAAGTGCCTGAAACTCCTGCAACTGCAAGAAGATCTACTAGGTTAAGTAGACTTCTTGAATGATACTCTCCTTCAATGTATTATTTGTTGATGGCTGATGCTAGTGAACCAGAATGCTATGAAGAAGCAATGCAGGTGGAAACTAGAAAGAAGTGGGAGCAAGGCATGAATGAGGAGATGGAGTCATTGGTAGGAAACTAGACTTGGGATTTGGTTCATTTGCCTATTGGTAAAAGAGCATTGTAGAACAAATGGATTTACAGGTTGAAGGAAGAAGAAGGAGGTAAGAAGCGACACAAGGAGAGACTTGTTGTAAAGGGGTTTACACAGAAGAAAGGTATAGATTTTGATGAAATATTTTTTCCTGTTGTTAAGATGACTTCAATTATGACTATCTCAGGTCTAGTGGTGGTACAAGATTTGCATCTTGAATAGTTAGATGTAAAAACAACTTTTCTCCATGGGGACTTGGAGGAAGAGATATATATGCAGCAGCCACAAGGGTATGAGGTCAAAGGTAAGCAGAACTTGGTATGCAGGTTGAAAAAGAGTTTTTATGGCTTGAAGCAAGCTCCAAGGCAGTGGTATTTAAAATTTGACAGGTTTATGACAAAACAAGGTTATAGTAGATGTCATTTTGACCACTGTTTTTATTTCAAGAAGCTAGACAATGAAATATATATTATCTTGTTATTGTATGTGGATGGCATGCTTGTTGTAAGGTCTAACATGCATGATATAAATGTACTCAAAAGGAAGCTAGCTAATTAATTTGTGATGAAGGATTTGGGTGCTGCAAAGCAAATCCTTGGTATGAGAATAACGAGAGACAGGAAAAATCACAAATTGACATTGTCTCAGAGTGAGTACATACAAAAGGTGTTGGAGAGGTTCAGAATGCAGAATACAAAACCAGTAAGTACACCTTTGGCCATCCATTTCAATCTAAGTAAGGAAATGTGTCCCAAGACATAGCAAGATACATATCACATGTCCAGGATTCCCTATCAATTAGTAGTTGGTAGCTTGATGTATGCCATTGTGTGCACAAGACCAGATATTGCACAAGCAGTGGGAGTTGTGAGCAGATATATGAACAATCCACGTAAACAACATTGGAAGGTAGTACAATGGATTCTTAGGTATTTGAGAGGTACTACCACTCATGCATTATGTTTTGGAGGTTCGGACACTGTTCTACAGGTATATGTTGATGCAGATATGGCAGGTGATAAGGATAGTAGGAGGAGCACCACAGGGTATGTGTTTACTGTAGCTGGAACAACAGTAAGTTGGATTTCAAAACTGCAGAAGGTTGTTGCACGTTCAACAATAGAAGCAGAGTATGTTGTTGTTATAGAGGCTAGTAAAGAGATGATTTGGCTGCAGAGGTTTATGGAGGAATTGGGTAAGAAGCAGAAGGATAGCAGGTTGTATAGTGACAACCAGAGTTCCATTCATCTTGCAAAGAACTCAGCATTCCATTCTAGGACTAAACATATACAACTCAAGTACCATTTCATACGCTCTATTCTGGAAGATGAACTATTGAAGTTGGAAAAGATACACACTAGCTAGAATCTTGCAGACATGTTCACAAAGGTAGCGACCAGAGAGAAACTGAGTTCCTGCTTGGTTTCAGTTGGCCTTTTAGCATGAAGGTGAAGAGGAGAAAGTTTCCAAGTCCAAGTCTAGCAAGTGTAGCAGTGGTGGAGATGTTGTGATTAGTCTCCAAGTGGGAGATTGTTGGTTGTGGAGCCTAATCTCCAAATTCAGAGATATTATTATTCAGCCGTGTCCGTACCCCAGGTTTGGTTATGATCCCGGGCCCATGGTTTTGGGTATCCCATGGTATTTTCCCATTGTATTTCCCTTATAAAAGAAAGAAATTGTAATACGGCTAGGGTTGATGTATTAGGTTTTATGCATTGTAAAGATCTCTGAGATCACGAGAGAGACTGTGAGATAGTGAAGAGGAGGTGTAGCGGCTGTTCTGCAGGTTGTGTCCCTTCACTTTGCTGGACGGCATAATAATAAGGACTGGCTAATTTCAGTGTGGATGTAACCCAAGTTGGGGTGAACCACGATATATCTGTGTCTCTCTTGTAATGTGTGTGTGATTATATTTGCATTTCTGTTTATTGTTATTGCTCTGTGATCCTATTTTTCTAATAGAAGAATGAATTCCCATTAGGTAGAGTCACTTGTGGGTCAAGGAAACAAAACCCATACTCTACCATACGAATTTCTTGGCTGTCCATGCTCCATTGAATCCATGGAATGATTTCTTCAACAACTTTCTTACACAGAATTAAATGTCAGCAAGGAAAGTCAAATGGGTTCTCAAGATGGCATTTGGAAGCCTATGGTTCAATCCCACAACCCACTCACCACTCCCCAGTGGAATACACATGTCCCCTTCTCATTAGTTGCTTCCATAGCCAGTTTTGGTATTTTATTGAAATATTAATATTTACATCAATTTACAATATTTCATGGCTTAGTAGCACATGGATACTATAATATCAAATACTTTCCTTTTAAATAAAATCCGAGCATACACTAGCAGGGCCTTGGCCTTGAGCTCCACGCTAGGAAAACATACATCGCATGTACACAACATTGACATAAAAACCAATATATCATAAGGGTCAAAATGGGGGTATTATATTCCCCCCCCCTTAGAACAACATTATCCTCGATGTTCTCAAAACTGAACAAAAATGGAAATGCCTCTCTCATGGCATCCTCCAGCTCCCATGTAGCCTCATTGGGACTAAGGTGCTCCCATTGGACCTTTACCTGCCTGATGGCTCTGTTACAGAGCAACATGACCTTCTTGTTGAGGATGCGCATAGGCTCTATTTGGAACTCTCCCTCGGGTTCCACCTGTATCACATTCCAATCAATCATATGATTAGGATCACGTACATACTTCTTAAGCAAAGATACATGGAAAATATTATGAGCTCTTATGTTAGCAGGCAATGCAAATCTATATGCAACTAGCCCTATCCTATCTAGGACTTCAAATGGACCACAATATCTTGGTGCCAACTTGGCACAACTCCCCAACTTGAGAGAACTTTTCCTTGGTTTCACTCTCAAATAAACATGATCCCCAATCTGAAATTCCTTATGCACTCTTTTCAAATCTGCATAACTCTTTTTCTTGTCCCGAGCTAATTATGCCTGATCTTAGCAACTTCCTATTCCATTTCCTTGATCATCTCTAGCCCAAGCATTACCCTGTTCACCAAACTATCCCAATTCACTGGAGTCCTGCATCGTTTTCCATACAATGCCTCAAATGGACTCATTCCCAATGATGCGTGTTGTCCATTATTGTATACAAATTCTACCAAATGTAGGTAATCTTCCCACTTGGATGGTTTATCCATCACATACATTCTCAACATGTCTTCAAGAACCTGATTCACCCTCTCTGTTTGGCCATATGTTTGAGGATGATATGTTGTACTGAAATTCAATCTAGTTCCCAATTCCTGGAATAATCCTCTCCAGAAATTGGAAGTGAACTTTGTATCATGATCAGAAATTATCACCTTAAGAAATCCATGCAATCTTAATATCTCTCTCATGAATACATTTGCAATGTCATCACCCTTGTGAGTGGACTTGACTGGAATAAAGTGAGCTACCTTTGATATCTTTTCAACCACAACCATGATTGAATCATGATTCTTCATTGTCATGGGAAGACCTGTTATAAAATCCATAGAGAACACTTCCCACTTCCACTCTGGAATGGGTAAGGGATGCAACAATCCTACTAGATGTTGGTGCTCTACCTTGACCTATTGACACTTTTGACACCTAACAATGTACTCAACTATGTCCTTCTTCATACCATGCCAAAAATATTGCTTTCTTGATGTTGTTATAGTTTTCTGATATCCTAGGTGTCTAGAATATGGCATTTGATGTATTTCATCCATCACATGCTTCTTCAAATCTGCACTATTCGGAATGTACAATCTGGTACCCTGATAAATGAGAACATCATCCTCACCCAACTTATATCTTGCACATGCTTCATCCACATTACCCTGCTACAACTTTTCTTTAATTTGAAGGCAAGTTTCATCACCATTTTGGTCTTTAAGAACTCTTGTCTTCAAATCTGATTTGCACATACTTAATGCTACAACATGAAATTTTCTGCTAAGAGCATCTGTAACCTTATTTTCTTTCCCTTTTACATGCTTAATTTCAAAATAAAATTCACAAAGGAATTCCATCCCCCTATCTTTCCTAGCATTCAATTTTGGTTGATAAAACAAATTCTTCAAGCTCATGTGGTTTGTCCTAAGTTCGAATCTTCTTTCCAACAGATAATGTCTCCACATCTTAAAAGCATGTACTATGTCTTCTAATTCTAAATCATGTGTGGCATAATTCTTTTCATGCTCTTTTAATTTCCTTGATTGATAGAAAATCACAAATCCTTCTTGCAAGAGCACTCCACCTAGACCTTCAATGCAAGCATCTATGCACACTACAAAATCCTTCTTTGGATCTGCTATCTTCAAAACAGGAGCGTTGGTAAGTAACTCCTTTAATTGCTAGAAACTTTTCTCACATTTTTCAGACCATACAAACTTGACATTCTTCCTTTGCAATGAAGTGATTGGATGAGCTATCTTGGAGAATCCTTCAATGAACCTTCTGTAGTAACCAGCAAGACCCATGAAAGATCTAACATCCGAAAAATTCCTTGGAGTATGCCAAACTGAGATGGCATTGATATTCTCTATATCAACTGCAATACCCTCTTAAGAAATGACATGACGCAAGTACTGCACCTTATTTTGATAGAATTCACATTTTCTTAAATTGGCATACAACTCGTGTTCTCTAATGACTTGCAACACCATTTTTAAATGCTCATTATGTTCTTCTTCATTCCTTGAATAGGCAAGGATGTCATCCAAGAACAAAATCACAAACTTATCCAAATATTTTCTGAAAAAACTATTGATGAGACACATGAATGTGGCAGGTGCATTGGTAAGACCAAATGGCACCATACTGAACTCATAATGACCATATATAGTCTGGAAATCTTTCTTGTGAATTTCTTCTTCTTTTATTCTCACCTAATGGTAGCTAGACCTCAAGTCAACCTTTGAAAACACCTTTATAGCTTCCTTCATTTGATCAGATAAGTCATCAATTCTTGGAAATGGATATTTATTCTTGACTGTCACTTTATTTAGCTACATGTAATCAACACACAACCTTAAAGTTCCATCCTTCTTCTTGACAAATAACATCGGTGCTCCCCAAGGAGATACACTTGGCCTGATATACCTCTTGTCCATTAACTCTTGTAGCTGCATGTTTAACTCTACCAATTCTAGTGTGCTCATTCTATAAGAAGCTTTGGAATTTGGTGCTTCCCCTGGGACTAGATCGATGGTAAAATCAATATCTCTCTTGGTGGTAGTCCCGACACTTCATCCGGAAACACATCTTTGAACTCTTGCAAGAATGGGAATTCTTCTATCCTTCCTCCTTTGTCCTTTGATGAATCTGATATATGAACTGCATATAGTTGGCAACCTTTCTTATAAAACGTTTTCAACTATAAGGCTGAAATCTGTCTTACTGAAACATGCTTGGGAATTCCTCTTATCAATTTTGTTCTTCCCTCTTCATCAATGCATTCAAGTGCTTTCTCATAACAGTCCAACTTGGCTCTATGTCTTTCCAACCAATCCATGCCAATTAAGGCATCATACGATCCTAATGGTAGTACATTTAATTATGCATGTGTGTAGATTCCATTCAATTCTATGGGGCACTCCATCACTACTTCACTTACTTTTCTCTTAGTCCTTGTGGCTAACTGAACTAGCCAATACTTATTGTGTTTCATTTTTCTAAGAGAAAAACCTTCAACCACTTTTGTAGATACATAACTATGAGTAGATCCTGGATCACTCAAAATAGAAATAGATTGCTTAGCAATCTTACCTTCAATTTCCACCACTGTTGATTAATGGTCTGCTTTATGATTATCCAATGCTACATAAATTTGAGGCGTTTCCCTTGCAATATCCTCCACTGTAGCTGGTCCATTTATGTTGTGCAAGCTCTGGGGATTCTCCTTCCGATGTGGACAATCCTTAAGCATGTGATTTTGTCCACATCCCCAACACTGAAGTGGTCCTTTTGATGCTTTATATGCTACTATTGTTGGCTTGAATCCACTCCTTCCTTGCTGCCCCTATGGGAAGGTTCTAGGATGATTTTTCAATGGTGGCTTGAAGCCACTTTTCTTTTGATCAAACCTACCTCTTGGATTCTGTTATCTCCTCACATAATTTTTTAAAGTTTTATTATTTTAGGTGATAGGAGGTCATTTGAAAATGAAAACACATTATTAAATTTTGTATTTAGGCTCATTTTAATGAGTTCTAACTCATAATATGTCAAGAAACTTTCAAGACAAGTTTTTATTTCAAAAAAACTTAAAAAACAAGTTTCGGTAGCGAAGTGCTTATTTAAAATAGTCCCTAAGCTACTAAAAGCTCTGCTTTCGGCAGCTTAAACGAAATTTTCGAGGCTCTCCTAACTACCGAAAGCAGAGACGATTTTTGTGACTCATGGGACCATTTTCGGTGGCTTGGGCGAATACGATGGTGTTCAATAGCCACCGAAAGGTAAGTTTCTGGTAGCTTACAGTTCAAAGGAAAAATTGGTCGAAGCTACCAAAAGCAGAGGAATTCTCAACAATGTTTTTGCAGCTCACAAGTCAAAAGAAAAATTGTCCATAGCTACCGAAAGCAAAGGCATTTTCAACACTGTTTTGGAAGCTTACAAGTCAAAAGCAAAATTGTCCACAGCCACCGAAAGCAAAGGCATTTTCAACACGTTTCGTGTATTATATAGTTCATACTTTGTTTTTTTGGCTTCAAGAAATAGGAGCATGAATGAAAAACTTGGATTAGTAGATCTGCTTTAGAAGTATGATGATACTAAACTCTTTCAGATCACTTATTTGAATACACGTGTTCCAAAAGCTTACACTAGTGATATGTAAACTAAGAATAGATACATAGTACGAATGCTAAGTAAGTACTATAGTATATAAACATATCCTCACAAGTCTAGAATAAGAAGAAGATCCCATGCTATAAATAAGGTTTCAGTTTTGCATATTTCGAAAGCTATTTTTCAAGTAGAGCTTTCGATAGCTTAGGTGGACATTTCAATTGTTCATTAGCCACCGAAAGTAGGGCTTTCGGCAGCTTACAGGTTAGAACTTTGGCCTTCCTAGCTACCGAATGCTAAAAACGGGACAGAATGTTACCATTTTTGTACAGACCTGATTTTTACTGATCCAAACACCTCAACGGTGGTTTATAATGTTATATAAAAATTAAAGGCATCATGATCAAGGTTTTGTTTCAGATTTAAAGGTGCCAGCAAGGTGAGAGGATGAATCCTCTTGTTTATTTTGGGCAAAAGATGGCCTATCAATCCTCCAAGTGGCAGTTTCCACCTCCCTCATCAGCCGTGAAGGTTTCTAAGCTTGTCAAAGATTCTTGTAGCTGTCGAAAACATGAAGACCATCAAGATGGAGGTAGGGATATTTGCTGCAGAAATGGCGTTTTTACTATGCAGAGTCATCATTTTAAAATGATGATTATGAGCGACTAGAGAATCTTTTTTCCAAAACGCTCAGAGGTTTTCGTTCCTAACATGTCAGATAACAATAACCTCCCTCCGTTTTCCTACAGGTGTTTCATATTGAGAGAATCTAATCCATCTCTGAACCCTAAATTTTGGATCCCAGAATCTGCCTGTTTGACACATGTTTTTGAAATGCAGATCTCGGGCAGGTGGAAATGAATCTCAAGGAACTGAGAGAGGTTTTTGCTCACAACGGATCAATGTACAATAAAATATCTCGGTTTATACATAGGTGTCACAGATTTGGAGAGATGAACCGATCTCTGAGCCCCATTTTTCAGCAGTTTGGCCAAATTAATGGCATTTTACTGTGCAGAGTCATTATTTTCAAATGATGATTCTGAGCAATTGGAGAATCATTCTGCAAAATGCTCGGAGTTTTTTCTTCCTAACACGTCAGAGAAACATAAGCTCTCTCAGTTTTCCTACAGGTGTCACATATTGGGAGAATTGAATCCATCTCTGAGCACCCATTTTTTAGCAGTTTGGCCAATTAAAAATTGATTTTTCCATGGTTTATTAAAAAAATGGTTTTGATCTTCTATCCTGGGGATTTTGACCCAGCTTCTGAGGATCTGGGGAAGATGTTGTAAAGGCTATAAATCCTAGATCTTGAGAGCAAGAAAGGGTTGGATTTTAGAGACTAGGCTTACTATATGTGTAAAGAGACCTCTTTCTTTAATATGATCAGCCTACAAGCTTCTTTCATTCATTGTTATCAGACCCTGTCTTTTTATTTTCTATGATATGCTATTGAGTGAATGGAGTTCTTTGTCTATGTTCATAATCTGGGTAACTGTCCTCTTACTGTTGATTATTCAACTAGGATCATTATCATTCATTGTATGTTAATTGGCCCATCATATGTAATTGTTTTACATACGTTCTAGTTAATTGATCGGTTCTCTTTATCCTTTTACCTATCTGATAATAGTCCTTGAAGGCCTTGAAGTGTTTGAGTGTATTCGAGACTGTCTTGAGTAGATTATGAAGTAAGTTAGATGTTCATCTTGGTCAAATATTATCCACCATTGAGAGGATAAATTAAGTTACCAGGCTTCTTTGACCTATGGCCTAGAAGGACTCCTGGAGTGATAACAAATTGGCGCCGTTGCCGGGGAGAGGAGATTGAAGCTCAGCTTCCTTGGGAGAACGATGTAGATCCAGCTTTGATGATAGACAAAGACTAGACATTTTCTTGGCTGTAATCATCTATCTGGCGACTCCATGAAGGACAGATTTAGTGGCAGCTCCATTGTTTAGAAATCTATTGGCGACTCCACTGGTGTGAAATGAACCAGATCATAGCAAAGAGGTATGCTTTCTACGAGTTTTCAAAGATTGTGGGTTTCCCTAATCCAGTGCCTAGTAGAGATGAATGGGATCACAGTCTTCCCAAATTTCGAGGAGAAGAGTGGGAAGTAGCAGCTGAACATTTGCTAGATTTTCATGACTTTATTCATCGGCTTGAAATTATACATGAGGATGTTCGAATTAAACTTTTCTTATACTCATTGAAGGGAGTAGCCCTTGACTGGTGCAGATATCTCCCAGATTCCAGTATCAGCTCTTTGAAAGGTTTTCATGATGTTTTCAATTTGTTCTGTAAAGATAAATTTTTAGATGATGCCCTTTTTCCAGAATGCTGTCATGAATATAATTTGTTTCATCAAATTAATGGACATGAAAAGTATGATTGTGCTGAAAGGTCTGTGGTTGAAGAAGGTACTTCTCAGTATGATCGGGATATTGATGACCTTCAAGATGTTAACCATAATGTAGATACTTTTGTCATTGTACTAAATACATCTATTGTCTTAGATTGTCACGAAGATCAAATTGTTCCATTTGAAATTTTAAAAGATATTGAGCAGATTGAAGGAACAACATGTAACAGTTTTGAATATGCAGCAGATAGTAAGGGTAGCCCTCAAATTTTTGATTTGCAGACAAAGGGAGAGTCAAACATATACGAAGAGGAAGATGATGAGCTGAAAAGCTCAGATCAGCAATCCATCCTATATGACTCTTTGACAGATGTTGAGCAGTTCGCATCTAGTATTGAGATCAGTGAGAGCAATCAGTAACAACATTTCAGTCTTCAATTGGAACAGCTGCTTGAAGAGGTATTCTTTTACGATTTTATTGACCCTATTGCTGATTATCTAGATTTTATGAGCAGCACAGATGTTAAAATATCTTTGTCAAATGATAGCTGTTTCTGTCACCCTTTCAAACCACTTTTCTATTGGCTATGCATTCCATTATTTATCGGGTCAAAATCAAGAACAGGTTCAACAAATCAGTTTCCGACATGGCTTCATTGGAAGCATGATGTCACTTGATAAGAAGCAGTGCAGTTAGCTGGAGTAGGGTAGCATAGATGAATAAGCTCATGGCTGAGCATTTCAAGTTTGCATAATGCGTGAGGTTTGCATTTAGTATTAGGTTTCAGTTTTGAAATAAAGACTCCATACCCAATGGATATAAGACACTATTGGAAGGGGTAGTTTGGCTTCAAATGATGAGCGTGGTTGTAGGATTTGGATTAGGTCTTGAAAGCAGCATTTGAGACTCCATAGCCCAATGGATCCAAGGTGCTGCTAGCAGGTTTACAGTTGAACGTTTGTGGATAGTTTGCAGAGATTTGGTGACAGTTTAAATGACTCCATAGCCCAATGGTGTTAGGAACCTATGTCAACCCTTCTCTTTACTATGTTAGTATATTGTTGTTGGACGCATATGCTTTGTAAGTCATCCTGTAGTATTTGTTGATCCATAGTTTATATTAGCCCATATTACTGACCCATAGTATTGGACGCATATGCTTTGTAAGTCGTCCTGTAGTATTATCTGTCCCATGGTTTTGACTCATAGTATTGGGCATAGACTTAGTATATAAGTGTGTGTTAAGGTCATTGAAGGCACCGTGAAGTTAATTGTATTGAGCTTGCTCAAAGGAGGTTGCCCCCCCGAAGTGGCCCGTGATCAATATAAAAGTGATTCTGTTCCATTATTTTTGATATCTTGTGTATTTGCATTAATTAATTATTGCAGGTTTATCACATCTGGTATCAGAGCACTTTCCTTGGCACAAGTGGGAAATTTTTTTTCTTTTTTTGGGAGGCGAATTTCAGATCAATTTCTGAAACTTTATGCACAAAATCAGAAGAAACCTATTGCATATCTGAATTCCTCTTTCAAAAATACGCAGTTTCAAAAAAACAATCATCTCATTTGGAGTTCTAAAAGTGGAGATATCGTGGATTTAAAATCAGCAATTTTTCAGAATTTCGGTGACGGCCGCGGAAATTGCGGCGAGAAAATCTTTTGACCGAGTTCCCAGATTTCTATTCCGCTCTCATGGGTAGAAGCAGAGTGGTTGTTCCAGTTCCAGAAACATGCTATAATAACAATTCTAAGCAATATAGATCCGGTTTTTGAACATTGGGTGGAATTTCTGCCCAATTTTTTTTTGTTGCAAGTTCGGATTTAGTAATAATCCCTATCTGCTTAACTGTGGGAAGTACTTGGGCATAATCCTTAAAACTCATTGTGAGGAGTACCACAGGAACCCCAAAGTAGCTGGCCCATTGAGAGAACCTGCCAGCGAAAAGGGCAGCGACCCCTACCTGATTGACTAGTTCCCACCCGTGAGGTAAACCAAGAGCTGTCGTTTGTGGCAAAGCGGTTATCAGTTTTACTTGAGCCGTGGAGTGAGGGGTACTGCCCCAATACGCAAGCCATCAGACAGCATTGGTGGCCGAGTGAAAACCCTGAACTGTTAGGAAGCCGCACATACCTGGGGTCCATATCTACTTTCAGTTGAACTATTGTCGATCACTGATGCGCCGTTTCAGATCCATTTTGCAAGCCGTTCTAGATCCAGCCATTCGGCATTGTTCCAGATTCATTTTGAGCCGTAGCCGCTCCAGTCTGTAAAAAAAAAAAAAAAAAAAATCTGAGCCGTAGCCGCTCTAGTCTAAAAAAATAAAAAAACAAAATTCAGTTTTTCCTCCATATCTCCCTTGTTTTACCTCTGTTTCCCTTGAAATTTTCAGGGAACCCCTGTCATTCCATTCTGCATATTTCATTCCTGAGGACCCTATCCTCAATTCCCCTTCCTACAGCCTGAAATCTTACATTTGCCTATTTTAGGGTTTGCCATAACATCCTCAGATTTCACCCAATCACCTTCAAATTTTACCACAGAGTTCCTTTCTGAATTCTGCTTTTTTGTTCCCCTCTGCCAAATTTTCCCATTCTTTCACCCCGCTTCTGAAATCCTCATTTTTGCTTCCCTGTCTATCCAACAGTGTCCAAAACCTAGTCAAACCCCAATTATCCTTCTGATTTTTTCCCAAATCCAACTTTTCCCTTACTGAAGTAGTTCCTGTTTTTGTTTTCCTACCCAGTCAACAAAAAAAAAAAAAAACCTGGTTATGGTTATCACCTGCGCAGGAGCACACACCATGGAGGAAGCACTGGCAGCCATCCAAACCAAACTCCAAGATCTGGATGAAAAATTTCTCAGCCTCCATCTGCAGCATTCAGCCATGAACAATACCAGACAGCCAGAATCTTTTGCAGCCACCGGGTTCTCTGCTTTTAGCAATTTTCGTGGGCCGAAGCTTGATTTTCCTCGCTTCAATGGTACTGATCCGACTGGATGGATATACTGAGCAGAACAATATTTCAGTCTGCATAATACTTTTGATGTTCAGAAAGTTCCACTTGCATCCTTTCATTTGGAACAGGAAGCCCTTCAATGGTACCGTTGGTACATCAAAACTCATCCCGAGCCAAACTGGACAAATTTTTGCCAACTCATTTTGCCACGATCTGGTCCTAGTGCTTTTGACGACCTCACAGGAACACTCACTAAACTTCACGAAACTAGCACAGTGAGAGAGTATCAGATGGAATTTGAGAAACTAGTCAATCACATAGAAGGATTGTCTGATGAATTCTACAGGAGTTGTTTATATGTGGTCTCAAGGATGAAATCCGCTCATAGGTCAAAATGTTTTGTCCCAACACAATGATAGAAGTCCTAGGGTTGGCTAAGTTGGCCGAGGACAAGATCGCAGCGCAACAACGCTCCAAACCCACCTTTGTTCCCTTTAGAAATATGGGTTCCCAACGACCTCCCATCACGCCTGCTCCTCAACAAACTCCTATCAAGCATTTGTCTGAAATAGAAATGCAGGCACGCCGAGAAAAAGGGCTTTGCTATAATTGTGATGAGAAATTCACTCGGGGACATAGATGTGTTCAACAAAAGCTCTATCTCTTGGATGTGGATTCTCCACCTGCCTTAGAACTTGGTGAAGAAGCTACAGATACAGTAGATGATCCGGTCGACATGCAACACCCGCCTGTTGACACCCCATCTTAGGACGACCCACCCGAGATCTCTCTCCATGCTGTAACCGGCGTCACCACCCCACAAACAATGCAGGTTAGCGGATACTTCAAGAAGCTCCCTCTTACCATACTCATTGATTCTGGTAGCACTCATAACTTCATTGACCCTCGAATTGCCAAACAGGCTGATTGTTTTGTCCATCCTTGCTCCAACTTTGAAGTCATGGTTGCCAATGGGGGCACTTTACCTTGCAAGGGGAAGTGTCACAATGTGTGTATCTCTATGGAAGATTCTAACCTACGCTCTGACATGTTTGCCTTGCCCTTAGGCGGATGTGATGTGGTTTTGGGCGTTCAATGGTTACGCACACTTGGCCCCATCTTATGGGATTTTGCTGAACTTTGGATGCAGTTTAAATTCAATGGGGCACAACACAAATTTAGGGGCTCACAACCAGGGTCTCTCTGCATCATCAGTTCACATCGCCTGGAAAAAATCCTTAAGAAGAATTCACATGGTGTCATCGCTCAGCTTAACTCCTTTCAGATGCACCCATCAACAGTCTCCACTACTCCCTTGGATAGATATGTAGGTATCTTTGTTGAACCAATGAGCTTGCTGCCACATCTATCTCTCAGCAAGAAATGATGGTTATTTTGCATGCAGTACAGAAGTGGCAGCCATACCTATTAGGCAATTATTTCTACATCAAGACTGATCTCCCGAGTCTGAAAATTTTTCTGGAACAATGGGTCTCCTCCCCAACACACCTGCAATGGGTTATCCAACTCATGG
Organism: Larix kaempferi; assembly: GCA_027924585.1. NCBI lineage: Eukaryota > Viridiplantae > Streptophyta > Pinopsida > Pinales > Pinaceae > Larix > Larix kaempferi. The sequence continues at coordinate 5,424,980 of BSBM01000043.1, read as the reverse complement.
GTTATCCCTATGTGATCACTTACAAGAAGGGTAAGGACAATATGGTCGAAGATGCTCCTTCTGGCACAATTGATGATCGAGTTTCTCTTACAGCTCTTTCTCTGCTTGTTCCAAATTGGTTGCAATATGTTCAACAGGGCTATCTCTTCTATGAACGCCATGCTTCTTCATCAATAGGGCACTCTGGGTTCTGCAAAATGTATGACCAGGAACAATGTAACTTCTTTTGGTCGGGACTAAAAATGACAATTCAACAGATGGTGGCTAACGATGATACTTTCCAAGTCAACAAGGGGGAATCGACACTCCTTTCGGGATTGATCAAACCGTTGCCCATCCCTACACAGCTTTGGCCAACTATTTCTATGGATTTCCTAGCAGCACTCTGGTGGTACAATAACACATCTCAAAGGACACCATATGAAGCAGTCTATGGAAAAACACCGTCAGTTCTTCTTCCATACACCCTTAGCAGCTCCCCAGTTCAGGAAATTGACTCGGTTCTTCGAAACCGCGATCAGATTCTTCTCATTCTGCAGGACAATCTTCACATGGCCAGAATTCGCCGGAAACAACAAGCCGATCAGCACCGTTCTAAGCGCATTTCCACGCAGCTGACAGGGTTCTTCTTCATCTACAGCCTTCCAAGCAATCCTCCTTGACACTCCAAAGGCGTCAGTGGCCCGAAATGCAAACCGAGGATGCTACCGGGGAACCACTCCTTCAGATTCTGCAGCAATTTCTCCAACCAAAGCTTTGAGGACAAAGCTTTTTCTAAGGGAGAGGGATGTTAGGAACCTATGTCAACCCTTCTCTTTACTATGTTAGTATATTGTTGTTGGACGCATATGCTTTGTAATTCGTCCCGTAGTATTTGTTGATCCGTAGTTTATATTAGCCCATAGTATTGACCCATAGTATTGGACGCATATGCTTTGTATGTCGTCCTGTAGTATTATCTGTCCCATGGTTTCGACTCATAGTATTGGGCATAGACTTAGTATATAAGTGTGTGTTGAGGTCATTGAAGGCACCGTGAAGTTAATTGTATTGAGCTTGCTCAAAGGAGGTTGCCCCCTCGAAGTGGCCCATGATCAATATAAAAGTGATTCTGTTCTGTTATTTTTGATATCTTGTGTATTTGCATTAATTAATTATTGCAGGTTCATCACAAATGGTAAAGGCGACTGGAACTACTAGGTTCTTGAAACCTCATAGGGAGGCTTTCGTCCCGAGTAGGAGCTAGATGTTATCTCCTCGAATACGTTTTTAAAATTTTATTATGTTAGGTGATAGGAGGTCATTTGAAAATGAAAACACATTATTAAATTTTGTATTTAGGCTCATTTTAATGACTTCTAACTCATAATATGTCAAGAAACTTTCGAGACAAGTTTTTATTTCAAAAAACTTAAAAAACAGGTTTCGGTAGCGAAGCGCTTATTTAAAACGGTCCCTAAGCTACCGAAAGCTCTGCTTTCGGCAGCTTAAACAAAATTTTCGAGGCTCTCCTAACTACCGAAAGCAGAGATGATTTTCATGATTCATGGGACCATTTTCGGTGGCTTGGGCGAATACAATGGTGTTCATTAGCCACCGAAAGGTAAGTTTCTGGTAGCTTACAGTTCAAAGGAAAAATTGTTTGAAGCTACCGAAAGTAGAGTCATTCTCAACAATGTTTTGGCAGCTCACAGGTCAAAATAAAAATTGTCCACAGCTACCGAAAGCAGAGGCATTTTCAACACTGTTTTGGCAGCTTACAAGTCAAAAGCAAAATTGTCCACAGCCACCGAAAGCAAAGGCATTTTCAACACTTTTCGTGTATTGTGTAGTTCATACTCTGTTTTTTTTTGGCTTGAAGAAATAGGAGCATGAATGACAAATTTGGATTAGTAGATCTACTTCAGAAGTCTGATGATACTAAACTCTTTTAGATCACTTATTTGAATACACGTGTTCCAAAAGCTTACACTAGTGATATGTAAACTAAGAATAGATACATAGTACGAATGCTGAGTAAGTAATATAGTATATAAACATATCCTCACAGGTGTAGAATAAGAAGAAGATCCCAAGCAATAAATAAGGTTTTAGTTTTGCAGATTTCGAAAGCTATTTTTCAAGTAGAGCTTTCAGTAGCTTAGGCGGACATTTCAATTGTTCATTAGCCACTGAAAGCAGAGCTTTCGACAGCTTACAGGTTAGAACTTTGGCCTTCCTAGCTACTGAAAGATAAAAATTGGACAGAATGTTACCATTTTTGCACAGACCTGATTTTTACTGATCCAAACACCTCAAGGGTGGTTTATAATGTTATATAAAAATTAAAGGCATCATGATCAAGGTTCTGTTTCAGATTTAAAGGTGCCAGCAAGGTGAGAAGATGAATCCTCTTGTTTATTTTGGGCAAAAGATGGCCTGTCAATCCTCCAGGTGGCAGTTTCCACCTCCCTCATCAGCCTTGAAGGTTTCTAAGCTTGTTAAAGATTCTTGTAGCTGTCGAAAACATGAAGACCATCAAGATGGAGGTAGGGATATTTGCTGCAGAAATGGCGTTTTTACTATGCAGAGTCATCATTTTAAAATGATGATTATGAGCGACTAGAGAATCTTTTTTCCAAAACGCTCAGAGGTTTTCGTTCCTAACATGTCAGATAACAATAACCTCCCTCCATTTTCCTACAGGTGTTTCATATTGAGAGAATCTAATCCATCTCTGAACCCTAAATTTTGGATCCCAGAATCTGCCTGTTTGACACATGTTTTTGAAATACAGATCTCGGGCAGGTGGAAATGAATCTCAAGGAACTGAGAGAGGTTTTTGCTCACAACGGATCAATGTACAATAAAACATCTCGGTTTATACACAGGTGTCATAGATTTGGAGAGCTGAACCGATCTCTGAGCCCCATTTTTCAGCAGTTTGGCCAAATTAATGGCATTTTACTGTGCAGAGTCATTATTTTCAAATGATGATTTTGAGCAATTGGAGAATCATTCTCCAAAATGCTCGGAGTTTTTTCTTCCTAACACGTCAGAGAAACATAAGATCTATCAGTTTTCCTACAGGTGTCACATATTGGGAGAATTGAATCCATCTCTGAGCACCCATTTTTTAGCAGTTTGGCCAATTAAAAAATGATTTTTCCATGGTTTATTAAAAAAATGGTTTTGATCTTCTATCATGGGGATTTTGACCCAGCTTCTGAGGATCTGGGGAAGATGTTGTAAAGGCTATAAATCCTAGCTCTTGAGAGCAAGAAAGGGTTGGATTTTAGAGACTAGACTTACTATATGTGTAAAGAGACCTCTTTCTTTAATATGATCAGCCTGCAAGCTTCTTTCATTCATTGTTATCAGACCCTGTCTTTTTATTTTCTATGATATGCTATTGGGTGAATGGATTTCTTTGTCTATGTTCATAATCTGGGTAACTGTCATCTTACTGTTGATTATTCAACTAGGATCATTATCATTCATTGTATGTTAATTGGCCCATCATATGTAATTGTTTTACATACGTTCTGGTTAATTGATCGGTTCTCTTTATCCTTTTACCTATCTGATAATAGTCCTTGAAGGCCTTGAAGTGTTTGAGTGTATTCGAGACTGTCTTGAGTAGATTATGAAGTAAGTTAGATGTTCATCTTGGTCAAATATTATCCACCATTGAGAGGATAAATTAAGTTACCAAGCTCCTTTGACCTACAGCCTAGAAGGACTCCTGGAGTGATAAAAGATTCTCTTTCAATGTTGAGTGAACCTCTGATTTTCCTTTATTCTGCTCATAGAAATGCATTTCCATTCTAATGGCTTCATCCCGACTTGGTGGATTAACAAACTCAATTCTATATTTGAAACCTTGAGGTAGGCTTCCAAGGAAGCATTGGATCTTTACCCTCTCATATTTGATATAGTCCACATACCTCAACAATTCAAAAAATTTGTGGACATGTTCTTCCATAGATTTATGTCCCAGCCTGAGTTCATTGAACTCTTTTCTCTTGTTGTCATGATACCTAGCATAAAAGTATTTTTCCTTGAAATACTTCTTAAACCTTTCATAGTTGATCTTCCTTTCATTGATCCCTTTAACTTCCAAGAGGTTATCCCACCAAATTGAATCTCTTCCATTTAGATTGTAAATGGAAATTCTGGCCTTTTGATTTCCCAAGTAATCATGAATCCTGAAATATTTCTTCATCCCAAGAAGCCATGCCTCTACTTCTTGGCCCGTCTTACCCTCTCATCAAATGTGGGAGGTCTTGCCTTCCTGAATTCTCCCTGTGGGATGCCTTTGAATTTCTTCCTTCCCTCAAATATGTTAGAAGTATTCCTTGGAATTCTTTGAGAACCTCTGGAATCACATCACCTATTGGAAGAAGATCTTGAAGAAGGTGTTCTATGCTTCTTTCTCACAGAACTCTTCCTTGGGCTTGGAGTCCTCCTTCTAGAACGACCTCTAGAGAAACTCCCTGCATATCTTCCTTCTTTACCTACGTTGTTTCGGTTAGAACCAAGGTTTATCCTCTTTTACATATCGGTGAGGCTATGCAAAATAGAAGCATTGAGCTGGTTTTGTTCTTCCTGATCCTTCATCATCCTTTCATTAAAGCTTACCATGGTCTCAACAAAATTCTGAGGAGTTATTTGTTCCCTTCTCCCATTGGATTCAATCTCAACATTCTCTTCTTGCACATTTTCTCCTAGCACATCTCCATCATGCTTTTAAGGATCTTGAGCATTATTTATGGTCACCATTTTTCCTTTGGAGACCCTTTCCTTGTATGCTGCCCTCTGCTACAACTATTCAAATCTTATGAGCTACAAGCACTGTGCATTATAAAAATATTTATTAGACATCTTAGGAATGCATATAGAAACATACAACATCAATATTTAACAAAATTAAACTCATGGAATAATTCACATAGCTATTATGCCTCCATTTCCTTGCCCAATCATGCAATTCTTGAAATTACCCATATTGACAACAATTTGTTAAAACAGTCACTAGCAGTTTTCTGCTCTACATATCTAGGATGTATGATAACCTTATTCAAATTATGGTTATTCACCATTGTTCCCTACTGGATAATATTTCCAATGCCTATCCATGTGCTCCATTCTGACTTCAAGTGGGGAAACTACATTACTTCAAAAATGACAATTTTCACCAAAATTCTGCACTTTTGCACAGTTGCAAAATATCCTGAAATGCCATCTTCAGCCACCTATAGAAGCAAATCTAGCAAGATTCAGGAAAGCTTTTCTACTAGGAGAAGTTAGTCCATACAACAAGGAACACTTAGCAACTTGCAGATCTCTGTTCCGATGCACCATTAATATTCTATAAAATTCTGGGTTTGACTACGCTTCACTTTTAACTTTTTCCAAAATTTCAAATTTTGGGCCAAAAATCGCTGTTTCCCAAACTGAGCATTTCTGGAAAATATTTGTATAATGTGAATTGTCTACTTTAATGAGAATATGAAATGTTGGGTTCAGTACATTTCTTGAATCCTTCATCTAAGGTCACTTTCATCCACTGCAAGCTTTCCAAAATCTCAAAAAAGTGGCCCGGAATAGTGCTTTCTGGCCTTCTCACTCACCCCGAATCCACATTCTTTGGATTTTGAATCCAACATTCCAAACCTAACACTCTGCTTGCTCCATGGCCGCTCCATATTAGTTTCATGTCAATCTGACCTTCTGCCAAGCATCGAGACACCGATTTGTAAAAGCCAGTAATTCCAATTTTATGCCAAATTGGAGCATAATAGGCTCAAGATCCTCACTGGTTCTTTCATGGCCTTCGTTAATGGCCTCAAAACGCTACATAACTCATCCAATTCTGATTCTGCATACTCCTGCTATTCAAAAATTGAGTTTCGGTCTTTATCCGCAATCAGCAACTTCCGTAATCTACAATCTACAATACGCAATCCGCTATCCGCAATCCGTAATTGCGGGTTCGAAAATGCGGAAATCCAAAATGCAAATTCAAAAATTTTACGTTTTTGCAATCCGCAATTGTGGGTTCCGAAATGCGGAAATCCAAAATGCAAATTCAAATATTTTACATTTCCACAATCCGCAATCTGCAATTGCGGGTTCGGAAATGCGCAAATCCAAAATGAAAATTTTGAAAATCTTCATTTCCGCAATCCGCAATTCCGCAATTGCGGAAACGCCTCTACTCCGAGAACTTGCAGGGCTCATATCTCCCTTGTCCCTTAACCAAATCAGGCGAGTCTGGTACCGTTGGAAATCTCTTGGAGAGATCAGTGCAATGGTGTGATCCTCTGTCACACCCGAGGACTCTGATCCTGACATTTTTCTAATCAAAATGTCACCCAAACTTCATCAATACCACGTTAAAACTATCTGATATCTTCCTGTAACTCACAGTTTGGCCCAAGTAGCCCCAGTGCTACAACATGGGCTATGATACCACTCTGTCACGTCCCCTTCCATCGATCTGGTGCAATGGAGGAAACATGACTAACATTCTGGGGCTTATTTTGAAAAATCAGCCCTGTTCATTACTCACAGTTTCATAATAAATAAAAACTTATGCGTACAAATTCATACTCAATATAAACACAACGGAAATAAACATTATCCACACACAACTACATCATTCATCCAACATTTCAAATGCATTCATCAATTAAAAACATGGATGAACACAGAATTAACAAAATTCAAACCACAAAGAATACTTATCTTTAAGATGAAACTGTCCAACAACTAGCTATGTGAGAGCAACGTTCCACCCAACCACAGGTCTCTATCTAGCATATATTCTTTCAGCTGAGAGACCACCCTCGAGCTTGGATGTGTATCCACTAAGGAGGAACTAGATAGCCTCACTCACAACCATGATCTTACACAAACAATCATGCTAATACAACACACGGTTAGGTTTATTCAGTATGCAAGAGACAAATGAGGAGGATGCTAAGGTAGTGAGCTCAACCACAGAGCTACAGACATCTCAACTAAACTCAAATAGTCATGGCACCCACAATACCTACCACACCCAACACAAGGAAGGTCCCCTTCTCTGCTGCACAGTCCCTCAGGTGTCCCTTCCCTCCAGTGCTCTTCAGGGTGGGCATAGAAAGGTCCAAGATGCTAATTCCTTGAGATTCTAGTTTTCACTAGATTTATCAAGCAATCCCAACCTTTGTTCTATCATTCACGCTTGGATTTTCACAATTTAGTGACCAAATAACTCAATCTCGTAATTGGATTTATAGGCTATAAAAAATAAGGTTTCCGATGGATTTCGGGGTATCTAATACTCTCAATTTCACCCCAAAGTTCATGTTTATGGATCCCCCATTGGATTTCACTATGAATACAAAAATCTGGGCATTTATGGCACTTCAAAATCTGGGTTAATTCACAGTTGCGATTTCCGTTTTCTCTCATTGGGCATGAGTAATGGATGCAAACTGAAGCCTAGATCTTCCCTAATGGAATGGGAATCAATCAGAACAAATTCTCATTAGTTAGAGTGACTTGTGGGTCAAGGAAACATAGCCCATACTCTACCATACGAATTTCTGGGGTGCCCATGTTCCATTGAAGCCATGGACCAATTTCTTCAACAACTTTCTTACACAGAATTAAATGTTAGCAAGGAAAGTCAAATGGGTTCTCAAGATGACATTTGGAATCCTATGGTTCAATCCCACAACCCCCTCACCAGTTCCTAGTGGAATACACATGGTCCCTTCTCATTAGTTTCTTCCATAGCTAGTTTTGGTATTTTCTTGAAATATTAATATTTACATCAATTTACAATATTTCATGGCTTAGTAGCACATGGATACCATAATATCAAATACTTGCCTTTTAAATAAAATCCAAGCATACACTATCGAGGCCTTGGCCTTGAGCTCCATGCTAGGAGAACATACATCGCATGTACAAAACATTTACATAAAAACTATATATCATAAGGGTCAAAATGGGGGTATTACAGATGATATGTGTCTCAAGATGAATCATCAATGCAGAATGTAGAATTTGACAAATGGGTCAGCCATTATTTGGAGTGATTTCAAGATATTGTTGGGTGAAGAGATTGAAATAATTTCAACATCATTATTGACATCATATTTGATTGGTATGCATTGGAAAAAGAGAAATTCCATTCAGTATGTGTCTTGACACTTTGTTTGATACATAGGTATAGGGTTTCATTAGGACACGCAACATATTCAATAGAGGGGAGACGACGAGTCTCAAAATTACCATATTTTGATATCTTGTTTTTTGTTATTTTGAATCCCTTTAATCTTAACCATAACCCTGTATTTATCCATTTTAATGCTCATATGTGAGGTTTAGGCTTAAGGTGCTTGCCATTTCATTTCTTAGTATTCATTGAATTATGATTGAAATTAGGGAGAATTAGTGTATTGTGTATGTACTTTTGAATAATGACTCAATTTGGATATTGTTATAGATCTATGTGTTGTAGATTTAGCATACTATATATACGAGAATCACCGACCATCGACCTACATGTAGCCACTTGAGGATTCCAAGATGAATTGATGATTTTAATGGCTGGAGGGAATATTTCTATTGACCCACTTGTGAAAATCCATTTTTCCACGTATACATGTGTTCCGGGGTGGATTTCTATTCCCCACACGTGCGTATTCATTTTGTTGCAAGTTTCAAACATATCCATTTTATATGCCACAAATCTCGGAATCCCAATATCATTGAAAATTATTTGAACATATTTTGGGGAAGCTATTATAAACCACACATCTTATTATGAATTTGAAATCCAATGGCATCCTAAAATAGCTGCGAGTTAGAAAAGATCATGGAAACCATTTGCTATGTTGGAAATCAATTACAACCAGTATGGATTCATTAATCCACAAGTGTATTTGTATTTAGATATTTGTTATTTTTGGTTTCAATAAAGTTCATGTATAAAAGAGAGTCCCTTGTCCATTCTAAGAGAGCACTTTGAGAGAAATAGTACAAAATATGATGGAATAAACCACAATTTCATGAGATCATGTTTCAATATAGATTATAGTTATATCATTTTCTATAGTGTTATTTGATTTGTTGATGTATCTTGAATTCATTAACCTATTCTTGGGAGGTTTGGTACATTGCACAAGAACAAGGCATTGTGTGATTCAATAGATATTCATTTCTTGTTATGCATGAAGTTTATTTTACACTCTTTGAATTCAATAAGTTCATAATTTTCATTTTGTAAGTGTAATTTACTTTCTTGAAAAGTGTGGTTTGCTTCATTTCTGCAAAGTAATTTGAATCTGTATATTAGTGATGCAATTTCCTTTTATTAGAATCACATCAAATAAACTAATTCAGGATCAGAAGTGTAGCCTAAAAATACATTACATGTCATCTCACAAGCATTAGGACCCTGGGTTGATAAATTAATATACAAAAATATTTGATTATTCGTGCTGCATGATAGTGAGGTAATTATCTATTACATCACAAACTCAATGTGCAAAACCTCTTAATGAAATCCATATCCAACATTGATGCCAAATATCCCCTAGAGAGGGTTTGTGTTTTTCTTATAGGTATTATTTATGCCAATTGATCCTAAAAAAATGTATTGATGACATAAGGCCTAAGTTTTTTTCCTCCCCTAAACATATTGCTTGAGCCATAGAAGATTTATTTATGGTTTAATCCCCTTGTTTCTATCTGAGAGCATGGATTAATGAATCGTTCGATGTCTTCTTAGTTTAATTTAGGAAAATTGTTTATGGTGTTATTGTGATCATATCCTATACAGCTAAGTTGGTATTGAGATCAGATTTGTTGAGTGATTTTAGGAGAATCCATTGAGAGATTGTAGGGGCATATTTGATTCAGGAGAGGATTTTATTGATGTATAAATATATTCTTGGTTAATGAAATATTTTGAGCGGGTGTCTGTGCATTATTGTATAATTTCTATCTTACTTCGTTATTGTTGAATTCTTCATCTGGTATCAAAGCACAATGAGAAGGTATGAGAGAGGGTTGTGTGAGGTGTCTATTTATTGTTGTTTTGTTTGAACTGAATGCACGCATGAGTAGAATAATTGTGTTTATCCTTATTTGAAGTTGTTTTACGAGCGAATACATAAAATGATCGTGAAGCCACTACATGAGGGCATACAACAAATGATCATGAAGTTGTTTTTGCTATCGAGTGTATGAGGGTTGTGACTGTTTGGATCTCTATTTGGTAAATGATGAAACAAGATTGGATATCATAATTGACATGCTTGGTTTTTTGTAAGTTTTTATTTCAACTGCAAGAAATCCAATATTATGTATGGTGTAATTTTTTTTGGTGATGTCTTGTGAGCATGTGACAGTATTTATGTACCTAAGCTACATATAAGGTTATGTTGAAGAATTCCCCCCCGTGCTTTAAAATCCATGGGAATAATAGTGTGGAGCTTAAATCCCTTAACCATATCCATACAATGTGCATATCAATGGCTCATTTATAGTTCCTTAGTATTTTACACTAACTCCAAAGGATCAAAATCATTATTTTGTAAATTTTACAAAGCTCTCCATGATTTTTTGGGTATGGAAACTCCAATATTTTTATGCTAGAACTTGTGGCATGTTCCAGTGATGCAATGTAATGAAGGCCCCTATCACATGGATTGCAAGAACAAATAAGACAACTAGTGGTTGATAAAGGAAGGTCTATTAAACAACACCATTTTGTGGCGAGATCTCTTATTGACATAATTATTGATCACTTTCGATAGGAGAAATTTCATTCAGGAATAAATGCTCACATTTGTGTTGATCGTGGTATTGATATCACATATGTGGATAATTTGTTTTAAATGAATACGTTGACTACTGAATAGACCATCATTAGATTCAATTGGAGAAATTATGGTCTTGTAAATTGTAAAACGATGTATATTTTTTTAAAGTCCATTCTTTGTATTGAAGAGAGGTGTACAAGGATCCTTCTTTTTTCATTCAAAGGAGATTACTTGTAATATTCCAAGAATTGCATTAACTATTTATGAAATCAAAATTTAATAAAAGATATATTTCTTGGTTGTGGTTGAATCCCATTTTTGGGGCAAAGTGTTTGTGTCCTAATGTGAAGTGGGACACATTCTATTGATTTCGTTTAGTATTTATGTCTCCTTTGCTCATATTTTTTCTTCCAATGGATACCAGTAACATTGTACTACTTCAATTAATTGGCACAAATTACTTCTATTGGAGAAAAAGAATGCAACCTACATTTATCACTAAATATTTTTGGGACCTTGTAATTGATTGGTATAATCTTCCTTATGATAAAGAATGTAAAGCATTGGATGTTGATAAAAAGGAATTTTTAAAGGATATAATGAAGCGCTTTCACTCTTAGGTAGTGTAGTTGATGAAGTTTTTTTTCCAAGAATTAGTGCACCTACATCATCTAAACGGTCATGGGTTATTTTAAAAAACACCCATGAAGATGCAATAATAGAAAAATTCCAAATGTCAAGAAGTAAATTTGATCATGGAAACATGCATAGTAATGAATCCATGAATGATTACATGACAACAATGAAAGATTTTCTTAATCAAAAGAGGTAATTAGGTGAAGATATTTCAGAAAGAATGTTTGAGAACATTTTACGTAGTCTTGTGTCAAAATATCTATTTGTTTTCACTATTTTTCTTGTTTCTAAATATTTAAATACAATGATTATTAATGAATTAAAGGGTTACTTTTTTATAGTTGAGGAGAACACTAAAAATAAACAAATGGAACATGCTTTTTACACTAGATATAGAGGAAGAGGAAGAAGCGAGAGGCTTACTAGACACATATATCACAATTAAGATAATCATAATAAAAATCGACATCAACATAATGCCAATAATTATCAAGGTATTTCATCCACTTCAAGAGGTAGAGGAAGAAGTCCAAATCAATTTTCTAGAGGAAGAAGCAACAAAAGATCTCATGGAATAGGAAGAGGAAGATATGGTCTATAGAAACATCATGTATTGAGTGTTACTATTTCCATCAATTTGGTCATTATTCAAGTGACTATAGAACGAAATTGCATGATTTCCCAAATAAGGGAGCCAACAATGCTATAGAAGGAGACATGAACCTAGGGCAGTAACAGAAGCTTCTAGCAATCCATGGCTAAGAATGTTTCCTTCACCAACCACACATGGCATCCTAAGGGTATTCGTGGCCTATGATTGTGTAGGCCAATGCCATTAGGTGGATTTAAGTAATACATACATATATTATGGTGTTTGGAATGACATTCTATAAAATAATATCATGCCTTTGGATGTAAAGAAACCATTTATGCATCCAACTCCATTAATAATGCCACAAAGAACCACACATGACTTCACATAGTATCATTGGTACTATGGATTCAAAACCTAGGGACTTGGGGCCTAGGACATCGTCAAGGGAGGAGATATGTACCTTGGGTACTAAAGGAATATTCTATCCATCTAGGGATAATAAGGTTTCCTCCAAAAACCACACATGGCCTACATATGGTATCATTAGATTATGTTCGATGATGGAAGTGCCATTACGCCATTTCAATTAGTAACTACATGTCTCAAGACCTTGGGAATGGATTTCTAGGGAAGAATACCATGTTAGTTGGCCATAAATAATTTTTTGGGGTATTCAAATCCATTAACAATGCCTCAAGGAAACAGGCATGACTTTGTAGGGGTGTTCATGGCACTATGTATCTAGTCTTTTGGCCTATGGTCCTTTAACATTGTCAAAGGAGGAAACTTGAACCTCAGGCCCTAAAGGAATCTTCTATCCATCCAGGACTAATGATGTTGCCTCCAAAAACCACACATGGTCTCCTGTATGGATTATTGTCATATGATTGAGTATGTTAGTTCCATTAGGTTGTTTTCAGTAGTATGTAGGTCTCTCAGTGCATTGGAAATGGAGTTCCACAGAAGAATTCCATTCCTTTGTCCTTAAAGAAATCACTGAGGAATTCAGTGTTGGATATGTGGTATATTCTTTGCATATGTATGGGGGGGGTTGCACCTATCAACAGTGTGCCTGACAATTCCTCCATTACCTTCACGGAAACGGCTGTTAGGCCATTTCTGTTCAAAAGTGGACGATAGATTGTTTTCGATACGAAAACAATCGGTAGGCCATTTTTCAACTGTGAGCATAGCGAGCGCAAAATGTTTTGGGTTGTTTTCGGTTATTTTGGGGGAATTTTCTAAAAATATGTAATTTAATCCTGGTTAATAGATTGGGTTCTATTTTCTAATCTAGGTTAACGAATTAGGGTATTGGATGCTGAGAAATACCTATATTGTATTGTGAGTGATTCATAATGAAAATGAGAAAATAAGAGGTGCGGCTCTAAGTTTCCTTGGTTTTCACAGTTAAGGGTTTCCAGGGTAAATATCTGTGTATTATATGTGAATGATATGGTGTAATATATTTTTTTCTTAAAATAATCGGTATGCTTTGCTTCTCGACGCATGTTTAAAACTTACATTCAGAGCCATCAACACTTCTCTAAACCACCACACATGACTTCGCAGTGGTATCTGTGGAACTATGTATCTAGGTCTTGTGTCCCTGGATCCTTGGACATGGTTATTGGAAGATAACTAAACATCGGTCTCAACAAGAATAGCTTATCCATGTAGGGCTAGGTATGTTACCTCCAACAACACATGGAATATTAAGGGTATTATTGGCCTATAATTGAGGATGTTGGTGCCACTCGGGGGTATTGAGCACCATGTAGGTGTCCTAGGGACTTGGGAATGGAATTCTAGGGAAGAATACTCTTTCTATAGCCATGACCAATGCCTCAAAACACCACACATGACTTTTCATGGGTATCCATGGTAATATCTATTTATGTCTTGTGGTATTGCTACCTTGCACGTGGAAAATCGAGGAGACCTAAATATTGAGCCCGAAAGGAATATTCGATCCATCTAGGGCTAAGAAGGTTTCCTCCTGCAACAAACCATGGCTTCCTTAGGGTATCATTGGCCTATGATTAATGATGTTTATTCCATTTGGTGGTTTTGTGAAATATGTAGATGTCCTACGGACTTGGGAATGACATTCCGTGGAAGAAGAACATGCCTTTGCCCTTAATAAAACTATGGAACTATGTATCCAAGTACAAACCCCTTAAATTCCTTAAACCCTAAAGAAATCTTCTGGGCATCTAGGTGAAAACATATTTCCTAAAATCACCATGCATGATAACCAATTATACTATGAAATGAGAACTTTATACTATGAATGAGAACTCTAGCCATAAAAATGATGATTTTTGCAAACAAAACACCAAAAACACCCCCCAAATAGAAAAGTGTTGATACTAGTATACACGTTTTTTTTTTCAGAGTAAAAAATAGAGCCATGGCCTAAACATCCCATATTGTTGTTTACAAAAACTTTAAAATCAACCCCTAAATTGCAAAAAAAAATTTCCTTCAAGAGATAAATTACATTTTTTTTGAAACTTGCAGATTAAACAAAAAAAAAAAATCATAAATAATTTCACCACTCTAACCATATAAAAACAAAGAAATTATGATGTGTGTTGGCTTAGTTTTGCAACCAAGCTTTGTGCAATGGACACCTATCAACAATGTGATAGCAGTTTCAATATTGAAAGCAAAAACGATTATAAATTGAATCTAAATCTAAACTAGCATGTGCATATAACAAATATTTTTTTTTTTTTAAAACGATTCAAGAACAAGAAATAAAAGAATAGATGTTTTGTATTAAGATACCTCAAATGGTGAGGATTTGTGTTGAGCAACTCCCAAGGTGAGTAGCTCCAAGCTCCAAAGGTCTCTTCTCCAAGATGCTGAAAATGGCCAAAAGTTTCATGAGAGATTTTGACAACGTGAGGATAGGATGATGGATTGATGGAAAGTGAGGAGCCCTTACCACCTTTTTATAGTTTTTGGTGGTGGGGAATACCATTATGGTTTTGACGAAACCAATGGTATTGACCAAAATGGTTTAGGTGCATTTTCCCTCCTTTTTCATTTTTTGAATATTTTGAATATTTTTATTCCCTTTTTAATATTTTTGGGAATTCTGGACCCTTTTTGAGGAAAAATATTCATTTTGAGGGGAAAAAAGGGGTGTATTATGGTCTTTTGGTGACCTTTTGATGGCTTTAGAGGCTCAAATGGTGGAAAAGTGGACAAATTGGTCATGTGAATAAGGAAATGAGCTAGTGAGCACTTTTTGGGTGTTAACAGATTGCCCCCTGATGTGTGAGGGTAGGAGCTCATCGTATGGACGATAGACATCATAGTTCTTTTGTCTTTTTCCTGGGGTTTGGGGAAGAGAAGAGACTAGTTGGAGACTGGATCCATGACCCTTGGAAGCTGCAAAACAAACAATATTACATGGCCTCAATATGAATGAGGAATAATCTCTGATAATGGACAAGGCGGGCATACCCATGCTCGTATCAAGACATATACATAACAATTAGTCCCAAGAAGGGGGACCTGAATAATAAATAAAAAATCTGCTGGTACATCATGATGGTCCAAAGGGGACACTATTTTTGGATGTACTCATGATCATAACCTGACTGATCTCAATAACTGATACATTGGAATAAAGCGACAACTGTTCTGAACAAGGTCTCAAAAGGGTTGATGAACTGCTGAATCTTGAAGGTGTCCAACATCTATAGGGACTCAATGACTCTAAGTCAACTTTGAGGAGTATATGTAACTGTATACTCGAGGGAGTATAAAACAGGGGTACATCTGAATACTGTCGCCATGTGCAACTTGGATATCTATAGAAAAAATGTAATTGGTTGTTTCCATAGGTAGACTCTCAAATGTGGAAGAGTTAGGTGGTATCCGGGGTCTTCAACCAATAACTGAAAGGACCAATACCATGTGCGAGTCTCAATGATGCGATCAAGGTGTTGAAGTCGAGCATGTGAGAAACAACCATTTGGAGAGGTACTGAGGACTCTTCTCGAAATGATTCCTAGACACTCATCATAAATGGTGATGAGTCCAAGACATAGGGACCTCTAGGTCTATCCTCTTTCTTAAATTTGGTGGTTGTCGACAGAGGGAGACCAACAACTGACAATGCAATGATGTTTCCTTGATAGGAGCACGAGGTGTAGAACTAAAGTGTGGTAGTACTGATGGTAGGACTGACAGACTTGTGGGGATGGGAAGTAACCGGGGTCATAGAGTGGGTAGACTCAAACTTCCTTTGTTTAGAGCATGATGACATGGTTGACCTGTCAGCGTAGGGAACTGATTTGTAGGTGTGGGGATCATAGCTTTTAGGGACTGAAGGATATGTATTGACTCTCGGGGGTCAAGTTGATGGGTGCTGTCGAGGGATTCTCAGGGTGACATACTGCAGAATACTTTAAACAAAGGTGACCAAAATGGGGAAGCTGCCATATGAGTAGACATGATCTGTTGTGGCACCGAGAAGCACCATTGGGTCCTTCTTCATAGTTTTAATGAGCTCCAAGAAGGGATAAAAGTGTGCTCTGAAATGGTACTATCCTGTGGATTTTGTGAGACCAGGACTGTTTGTGCTCATGGGTGATTTCATTTTTAAGGAGTTTGAAAACGATAAGAAGACTCTACAATGGTTGTGAGTACCATCTTGTGGGTTTTCACGAGCCCAGGATGGTGATTGCTCGTGGTCGCTTTCATGTTTAGAGAGTCTGAAAGCGGTAAGTGGACTCCATTGGTGTTCTTTTTCGTAAGTTAGTCTCCAGGGCCCGAAAAAGCATAAAATGATGCAAATGGAGAACTCTTCTAGCCGATGTGACTAGAGTATTCCTTTTTCATAATTAGTCTACAAGGTCTGAAAAAGGGGTAAACTTATACCGGGTAGACACCCTTTCAGATACATTTAGCAAACATGAAAGGAAGCAAGGTTGCTCGACGATCTTTTCATTGTTTTAGGAGTCAGAAAAGAGCTTAACAGAAACTCCCTAAGTGCCTTTTTCGTAAAAGGGATTGCTCGGCCCAAAAAATGGGTAAAACTATACAGAACAAAAAGGGATTGATGAGAGCGAGAAAAGGTCCCAAGCATCGTCATGAGTGCAGAATACTGAATCCGGTGACATAAAGATTGTCAAAAAGGGGCAACAGCTAATGTGGCATGCAAATCGAGGTGATGAGTGGCATTTTGAAAAAAAGTACGAAAAGTATGGGGTGAGAGCAAGAAATGATCTCAAGCATCATCACGAACGCAGAAAACTGAATCTGACGATATCAAACTTGTCAAAAACGGACGACGGCCGATGTGGCATGCAAACTGAGGTGACGAGGGGGCATGGTAAAAATGTCTGAAAAATCAGGAGGTGAGAGCGAGAAATTATCTCAAGCGTCATCACGAGCGCGGAAAACTGAATCTGACGATATAAGACTTGTAAAAAATGGAGAACTGCCGATGTGGCACGCAAATCGAGGCAACGAGGGGGCATGGGAAAAATGCCCGAAAAATCTGGGCATGAGAGCGAAAAATGATCTCAAGTGTCATCATGAGCGCTGAAAATTGAATCCGGCGATATAAGACTCGTCAAAAGCGGAGAACGATCGATGTGGCATGCAAACCGAGGCAATGAGGGGGCTTGGGAAAAATGCCCAAAAAATCTAGGCGTGAGAGCAAGAAATGATCTCAAGCGTCATCACGAGCATGGAAAACTAAATCCGGCGATATAAGACTCGTAAAAAACGGAGAACGGTCGATGTGGCATGCAAACCGAGGCAACGAGGGGGCATGGGAAAAATGCCCAAAAAATCTAGGCATGAGAGCGAGAAATGATCTTGAGCGTCATCATGAGCGTGGAAAACTGAATCTGGCGATATAAGACTCGTAAAAAATGGAGAATGTCTGATGTGGCATGCAAACCGAGGCAACAAGAGGGCATGGGAAAAATGCCCAAAAAATCTGGGCGTGAGAGCAAGAAATGATCTCAAGCGTTATCATGAGCGTGAAAAATTGAATCTGGTGATATAAGACTCGTAAAAAATGGAGAACAGTCGATGTGGCATGATAACAGAGGCAACGAGGGCGTGAAAAAATGGTCAAAAAATGGGCCTGGTGAAAACAGGAAAAGGAAAGGATTATCATGAAGTTCTCGCTGTGCTTATTCCAATGATACCAACGGTTTGAGGAACGGACGTCGTATGATACCGCAATGGTTGTTTGCAAAATGGTCAAATCTCTATAAATAGGGTGTGAGGCCCATATGATGTGTCATTGTTACGTGTGAGTTTGGTAGAGCAATCAGAGCTCTTTCTTGATTTTCAGGAGATTTGACCGTTGGTTTTCGATTCCGCGAGTTTCAGGTAACCCTGTTCGCCTTAGCATTTTTATTTATGTCTTTTTCTATTAGCGGCAGGCCCCTGAAGGCCGCGAAATTCCATGTTGGCCTTCCGACGTGGAATATCATGGGTTTCGTGTCCTTTTCCGCAATGAACATCGCGGGTTTGGGGCTGACAGTCATGATGTTCATCGCGGTTGTCGGGCTGAAAGTCGCGATGTTCATCGTGACTATGGGGTTGATAGTCACGATGTTCATTGCGACTATGTGGCCAATACCCGCGATGTTCATTGCGAGTTCTTAGATGAAAGTCGCGATGATCATTGCGGCTTTTGATGGAAAAGCCGCGATGGAATTTTTTGAAAATCTTTTTTGGTTCTAAAAAGAATTTCTTTGTTTTTTGGCAGGATGTTGAGGAGACCATTGGTGTCATGGCGAGAGCGGGAGATGGAGGAGGACTTGATGATTCGGATTCAGACCGATCAGGGGGTCCGACAGGCTCTGGCTGTGAGTGGACTCCTGAAGTTTGCTCAGATTCCACCAATGCATTTAGTAGGACCACTACTGAACAAATTGGTGAGTCTTTGGGTCCCTTGAGAGGGTGCGTTCATTGTTGGGGGTGAGAGGTTAGAGATCACCCTTACTGATGTATACTTTATGACCGGGTTGCCTCGCTTAGGGCAGGTAGGGGATCTTATGCCGAGGATCGCGACAGGTTTGGATATTGAGGATCTCCTAGAGACCTTCTGTGTTGCTGGGGCAATTGTGCAGAATAGTGCTTTGAGCCTGAGATCTTTGTGAGAGTGGGACATGTGGGCTGTTGGGGCTTGTGTTCCATGGGTGTTGGGTGCCGCGGCGCCACATCATTTGTCGGGGGGACAAACGATGATGGTGGATTCTGTGCTGAGGGGGACCTACTATGCGTGGGGTCAGATGTTTTTGGCTAGTGTCCGGAGAGATCTAGACAAGGTCAGTCGAGAGGGGGGAGAGTTCTGCTATGCCTCCTTCTTGTGTTGTTTCTTCTTTGAGCGAGTACCAACTTTGCGGCCATGGGTGCCGATTCGAGACGGGTTGGTGAGCGAGCCACGCATGGTGCGGTGGGGGCAGATGATGCTCCGCGGTGGTGGTGGTATCCGCGGGTTCTTTTCACAGGATATGTATGAGCAGTGGGAGCAGATCCCCCTGCTGATTGATAACTATCCATATGCTAGTATGGATTATCGAGGAGATCCGGAGATGCCTCAAGCCCAGGGATAGGCCTGGGGTTTAGATGGTATGTTTTTGTGTTTTGTTCTCTACTATATCATGTGTTTTAAATGTTTTTCTTATGATTATAGTTAGATATTTATATGATGGTTCACTTGCGTGATTGTGCAGATGTTGGTCGTGTACCACCGGCCGACCATGTGGTTCATAGGGGACGGGCGATGGTGGTCGTTCCACCTCCTATAGTGGTATCGCCTTCTCATGCTCGAGGAGTTGGGCCTCGCAGTCGAGGAGCTGGGCCTCGAGATGATGCCATGGAGGGTGTCTAAGAGACACTAGACATGATCCTGGCAGGATTTCCAGAGGATGGGTGGAGGGATTTGGACTGGGACATCGTCGAGCATTGTTTCGATGCACCTCGTGAGTGGCACTCGATCCTACTCAGAGCAGCATTGTTGGTGGCTGAGTGGAGGGATGGGGCTCGGCATGATCTGGCAGGGCTGGTGGAGGGGAGGATTTGGGTGCGAGATGATCCAGCTGGGCCAGCGGAGAGGAGAGTTCGGGCTCGGCATTATCCAGCGGGGCCAGCAGAGGTGGCGCTAGAGGAGCCTGGAGACCATGATGATTAGATGATCTTGTATCTGCCCCCAAATGCTGATGAGCATATGGGGAAGTACCTTTTTGTATGGCTTATGTATTTTTGTATATTGGGTGCTGAGGGCACCTATGACATGTTTGACTATATTATGATGTATATATATATGTTTTGGTAAATAGTCATGTATGCACATGGATGCATTTATTGTCTATTTGATTTCCTGTGGAGGCATGTTTGATTTTCTGTATGCCCATGGAGGCACATGTTATGCACATGGATGCAACATTTTGATTTTTGTATATGCCCGTGGAGGCACATGTTATGCACGTGGATGCATTTTTGTAATTTTTTATATATGCCCGTGGAGGTACATTTTGTATTTACTAAATGGTTTGATTGGTGTGCCAGTCAAGAATGTTGTTGGCCATATGGTCTACTACACTGTTGAGATTCCTTGGGACATGTGTGAATGAAATGGATTCAAACTATCGAACCATTTGTTTAGTGTGCAAGAATTTTCTGAAAATATAGGGATCACGTACCTGGTAATCATTGTTGAGCTAGGAAACAAGGAGTTCTGAGTCCAAGAAAATGTTAAGGTGACTTATGCTGATTTGGAGAGCTGCGGCCAAGAGACCGGTCACGGCATCGTATTCATCTTGGTTGTTGGTGGCGGCACCTATGTACACTTCATCGATGTGTATCAACTCATGTGAATGGGAATATATTACCCAAGCTGCGGAGGCCAGATTGGGGGACCAACGGCTTACACCATCAGCGAAACCGATGTAGCAGAGTGGAACAGGATCCATCTGTGGTCATGTAGAAAAAACAAATATTTAGGTTTTTTGAATTTTTTGTGAAAAACTAAATAAGACTGTACAATAATGGACGGTGGTGTCCATCAGATTTTCTATTGGTAAAATTGCTTGAGGTACAACCCGTTGCATGGGTTGCATTGATCTTCTTTACGGATTTTGATTTGGTTATATCCGGAGAAACTGTCCATAAAAGAAAGGACCTCATGTCCTGCACATTCATCGATTAGTTGGTCAATGAAAGGTGTGGGAAAGTTGTCTTTGGGACAAGCGAGGTTGAGGTCTCGAAAATCAGTACAAACGCGTATGCTGCCCACTTTTTTGTTTACTGGAAATGGGTTTGAAACCCAGGTGGTGTAGGCAATAGGATATATGAATCCTGCTTTTTGGAGTTTCTCAGTCTCAGCCTTAACAGCTGGGAGCTTGGACAGGTGAATTGGTCGTTGTTTCTATCAGACAGGAGGCACATTGGGCCAAGTGTCGATGTGATGTTCCACAATTTTGGGATCAAGTCCAGGCATCTCAGTGTAAGACCAGGCGAAGACATCATGAAACTCTTGGAAGAGTTTTTTATATGCCTGAGTTTCCACTTGAGTGCATGATGCGCCTAGCAAGATGAGCTCAGGTTTTCCAGGTGTGGTGGAAATGTCGATTTGTATAATAGGGGAAATGTTGGACATGTTCCCCTCTTCAAAGGCATCTGGTGCTGGGATGGGGTCTTTGAACCAATCAACCTTAGTTGGTAGGAAATCTTTCGATTCAACTGATAGTTGGTTTTCTGTGGTGGATGTAGATGCCTCAGGGAGGAAGTATGAGCGATGATGCATTTCGTCCCAAGGGTAGTCCGGTGTAGTGAGTGTTTCTAGAATTTGCTCATCAGTATGAAAATAATCAGACCATAAATCAACAGGTTCTGGTTTGTATGTGGTTGAAATCATATAGATGGTATTGATTTCTTCTGAAGAAGATGATTTCGGAGGTTACATCTCCTCGATGAGGGGAGGAGATATCTCTAATTCGGCATTGTTCATCTCGTATAAGGCTGCTCTATAATTTGGGAGATTAGGGAAGTGGTGTGAATAATGGCCATAAATGCCGCATATCGCACAAGGGAGGTTAGTGTGGAGCGTTTTGTCGTGAGGTTGAGGAGGTGGCTCAAGTCTTACCGCTGGAATTCCGGTGTCGTCATCCAACATATTCATGTGTTCTTGGAGTGCAGGTAATTGTGGACATTGATGAGTGGCATGGCCTACGTCGTCACACAATGAGCACTTAGGGGGAATGTGAATAGTTGGGGGGCTTTTACCTGCCTTTGGGGTTGCTAGGGGGGTACGAGTTATGGGTTCAGTGTTATAAGTTGGTGGGCCTCTTCTGTCTATGTTCCGTAATGGAGGTGGGGCGTTTCTGAACGTTGATGCTGTAGTCACTATTGGGGCTGGTCTGTTTTGCAGATGAGTGATAGGAGGGGGTGGGTGGTTGGTAGTAGGGATAGGTTGTAAAGGTTGTAAAATAACAGTCGGAGTCGGCGGGGGGCTCGGAGCAAGTAAGTACCATACAGGTATCCCTAATGTTAAACCAGGAAGGTTGAGTGTAGCCATTACTGGCGAACTGACAACTCCAAAAAAAGGGAACAAGAACGGGATAGTATGAATTGGCGTTGCGCCAATATGAGTAGGCACTGTGGGTGTTTGTGGTAGTGATGAAGGTTGTTGTGTGGTGTGCGACAGGGTGCACAAATCTGATGTTTTTGTTATCGGTAAAGGTGGTGAGATTGATGGAAATGTGGAAGTCATGGGTGACTAGGTGTAGATTCCATCACCAATTAACGACACAAATGATGTTTGTGTGGTTTGAATGGTTTGTTCAATCATTGGTAGCACATTTTGAGGGGATACGGGGGCATTAGGATCATAATATGTGAGTTGATCAATCTTGATAACGCGTCCTTCATGTGGGAACATCATGAGGTGGAAAACAGATGAAGCCATTGCTTTCATTTTGTACATATAGCTACGTCCAAGAAGGAGGTTGTAGTCGAGCTGGCCATTGATCACTTCGATGTTGATAAGAACTAATTTGCCGCCTAGTTCTATGGGTACGTTCGCTAAGAGGTTTTGTGGTTGAGTTGAGCGTCCATCGTAAGCTCGTAAGGCCATGGTGGATGGTTGTAAAGTGGGGGAGCCAAGTTTCTGCCACACAAGGGTGAACATAACGCAGGTTGAAGCTCCTTCATAGATGATGCATCGATGCACAACAAGGTTTCGAATGTTTACAGATACTTGGAAAGCCAAATTTGATGGCAATCGAGGTTCGGCTTGGTCTAAGTCGAAAGCCATCATGTGTGTGTTGTCAGGGTCTACTCCTCTGATGGCGGATAGTAGTAGTTTTTGTTGTGCAGGGCATGTTTTCAGTACCTCTAAAGAAGACATAACAGCGGGGGATTGTGCTAGGTCTTCCACGACGTTATAATTGGATGTTGTGCGAGCATTAGGATTGTTGTTAATCCTTCACAAAGGGATGCGAGGGATTTTAG
The DNA here is from genome assembly GCA_027924585.1 of Larix kaempferi. Classification (NCBI taxonomy): domain Eukaryota; kingdom Viridiplantae; phylum Streptophyta; class Pinopsida; order Pinales; family Pinaceae; genus Larix; species Larix kaempferi. Next base: position 5,401,445 of record BSBM01000043.1, on the reverse strand, counting down.
GTCCTCCGTCCAATGACATATTTGGTATGCATAGTGGTTGATCTGGTGGAAGGGAGGTGGATGTGTCAGTGGGAGGAGTTTCTGGGGGTGGGCCCTACTGATTCCTGTGAGTTTGGAGGTTAATGTCATTGGATGACATCATTAATAAATGGTGTGTGCCCGGATCCGTATGCTGATAATCAGTTGCAGCATAGGTGATTTGATGCTAGGGTGCAACAGATCCTTGTGGGGGATCCATAGGGAAAGTATTTACTACTCCCTGGTTTGGCAATGGGTTTTGTAATATCATGGGTTGCGGTTGATTAAGTGGAGCTGGCTGTCCAGCGTGGCCCTGGCGTTGGGCATCGTCAGCCCAAAGTTTATGTGCTATCTCTAAATGGGGGCAATTGTGACTGTAGTGTCCATAGACTCCACATATAGAACATGGATGGTTTGTTCTCAGGTTATTGTTTTTTGGATGCTTGGGATGACAATCAGGATTTTGGCTAGGAGGAGCAGCATTGTTATTATTTGGAGGATTGGGAGGTGGTGGACCTTCATTATGTTGTTGGTTGTTGCCGCGGTTACGTCCTCTTCCATGTTTTATTGTCCACCCTGGCTGCATTGGTTGTTTTGATGTTGGTGCTGATTATGTTGTGTCTACACTTTCCCTTGAGTAGTGGGAGGATTTTTGGGTACTGTAGGTGCGGGAGCAAGTTGCGGTGGATAATAAGCTGGTGGGGCTGGAGGTGGTCCAGTTTCCTGCTGGGGTTGTTGGTAACCCTGACCTATTGGAAGTGTTGGGTTAGTTGGTGTAGCTTGCTGTGGATAATACATTGGTTGGGCCGGTAAATGAATTGGGTTCTGGGTGGTCGGTTGGTTATAGTATGTGGGTGGTACATATGTCGATGGCACTTGCCCATAGCAATGTTGTGGACAAGAGGGTCCATGAGTGTGATGAGTCTGATTCGTTGGAGTGTACAAAGTTGTTGCTCCAAAATTAGATGTAGCTCTAGAGAGGTTTGGGGCATTTATGGTGCTCACCATGCTAAAAGGTTTATTTTATGTCGTGACTTGGCCGATAATACCATCAGCGGCATGTGATGCCCCTGGAGCGTCATCGCGTGAAGAATCACCTCGTGGGGCGTCTGGTATGATGGTGTAGAGATAGCTTGACTATGCATAAATCAGGTTGAATTGCTGAGCTCTTAAGATAGCTTCTTCCTCTGACTGGGGTTATTCGGAAGCTACGTCTTTGGCTATGAGGGGTAGGAGTGATTTAAGAAACCAGTCCAAAAATATACGGTCATCTAGTTTTATCTTAAAGAGGCTACGACGCTTGCGCCACTCATGGATATGGTCAGTGATGTGGGTAGCTGTGTTTTGTCTGCAAGACAACAATATTTCAACTCTTGCATCATAGCGTACAGGTAGCTAAAAAAATTGAAGGAAAGTGGAGGCGAGAGACGTAAATGTATGGTGGGTTCAATGTGGTTGTTCGATGTACCACTTGGCTACAGAGCCAGTGAATGTTCGTTGCAACAGTCTTAGTCTAATGGAGTCATACACTATGGATTTAGATGAACACCATAGGTGAAATGACATTATGTGGTTTTGGGGATCCTCCCCAGGTTTTCTTTCAAACTTGGGGATGTCTGAGGGGAGCTTAGTAGGCATGGGTGGCCATGTAGGGTTGTGCCTGATAGGATTGTTGGTTAGCCTGGCTAGGTCTGGTAAGTTCAGACTAGCCATGTAAGGTAAACTAGCAGATGGGTGTGGCATAGTGACTGGGACATAACTATTAATGGTGGCATTATGTAGTGGTCCAGTAGCCCCTAAAGGTATGCTACGTATTGAAGGTATGTGTCCTCCAACCGTTGTGGTTTGGAATGGGCCAGCGCTCCCAAGTGCAACATGGGTTGCAGAGGGGTTAGGAATAGTGCCAGGAATTCCTGGGATTTGGATTGTGGTAATGAGAGGTGGTGTGATTCCTATGTTGGGCATACCCATAATAGGAGGTAGTCTTGTGTTGGGCATACCTAAAGGTGGAGTGGCCCCTATATTATGCATGCCTAAAGGGGTTGTTGTTACCATGGGTGGCGCAGTAGTAGAAGGGTTTGTGGATGTATCTCCAATAGTACTGGTGAAAAGTGGGTCATACTGTGATCCAGCCATGAGGTTGGTTGGTGATATTTTAGTAGGGTTTTCGGATTCAGCCTCAGAATCAGATGTGAAGTGAGGCATGTCAGAATCGGATGATGGTGTGTTTGGCCAATGATGTGTCTAGTCAAGGGATAAGTCTCTACGTCGATGACGTGTAGAGCCAAGTATACCGAACTGAGGGGGTTCACCCTGAAGATGACGAGATCGTCTTAAATTCTCAATGGTGAGAAATATTTAAAAATTTCAGTGTCAGGTGGTGATGTAAAAAAGTTGAAACCCTAATGCAACAATGAGTGCAAGAGGGGAGTGAAAAAATAAAGGCTCTCAGGCCAACAACCAACCTCAAAAAGCACTTATTATAGCAGTTGTGCTATAATAAGTGGAGGGATGCAACAAAATTGGTCAGAATACCAAAAGTCAAACAGTTCCTAGAAAAAAGTGGTGTTACTAGACGAAAGGTGGGTAATGTATCATGCAAACACCTAACTAGAAGTATTGTGAGTCAACAAACGATATTATCTACAAGGTGATGAAATCCAAGTCAGAAAAGATAGAGTGTTGAATCAATGGCTAGATATCCCCCTACCGGGAGGGACACCGAGTAGACAATCCTAAAGAGTGGAAACTAGGATACCCCGTTCATGACACGTTCGGTTGGGTGAATCTGCAGTTTGGTTCTATTGCCACTGTACATCTTCTTGGGTGTACACCAAGAACTTCGAAAGGTATCCTTCGGTTACTAAATGGATTGCGGTATTCCACTCAGACTTCCGGAACCATTCTGGCTACTTCAACCCTCCTAAGGGAGAGGCCTTCCCAATAAATCGGTTGATAACTGTGTCAAAATTATAAGGGATTTTTGGACCCTAAAGACAACCACTATGTCTCAAATGTAAATAATTGAGAGGTGTTATTGGTACACCTATCCTCTCAATTCTACCCTACTACAAGATTCTTTTAAGTGCTCCCCAAGTGGGGTTAAAAGTTTGTTGAGTTAAGGTAAATTTTAAGGCTCAGTTTAAATTATGTGGCAGAGTGGGTGCAAGTGTGGTATTTAAATTGAAATTGATTTTCCTCGCTTGGGCGATTGATTACAAATGAAAGAAAAGATGCTTCCAATTTTGCAAAAAATAAATGTGTTTTTAAAATGTAAATGCTTGAAAAAACTATTCAAAAATAATGGATCTTTGAAATAATTTAAAGGGAAGCAAATAACATAAATATTTTAAGAAATAAATGGATCTCTTAAAAATTGCTTGGGCAAAGTATTGAGCAAATAAACAGTAAAACTTTGATCTAAATAAAATGCAGAAAATATTTCTTTCAATTACTGAAAATTTTTAAAAAAAATTTTAATGGAGCATATATAAATAGTAAAAGATTTAGTATGGCTGTAAAAATGCAAAAACATTAATGCTGTAAAATATGCTAAATGGGCAAAAAATACAGCAAAAAATACTTTCAAAAGATTGGCCGAATTCAAAAAATTGCATCACGGGTTTTGAGAAAATAGCCGCGATGTGCAGCGTGGGTTTCGGCTGCGCAGTCATGATGTGTAGCGTGGGTTTCGGCTGTGAAGCCGCGATGTGCAGCGCGGGTTTCGGTCATACAGTCATGATGTGCAGCGCGGAAAATGGCCGCGAAGCCGCGATGTGCAGTGTGTAAAATGGTCGCGAAGCTGCGGCGCGTCGCTCAGAAAAAAGCCGCGAGGTCGCGATGAGCCATGCGATTGTCAGGCGAAAAGCCACGAGGCGAAAGCCGTAAAACAAACGCCAAAAAATGAACCCAAAAATGGTAATTGTAGGCTGTTAATGGCAATAGAAAGGGCCAAGATCTAAAACAACAATGGATCTGCTGGTTAGGATGGCGGATCTATCAATTAAAATGATTAAAACTAACAAAAACTAAGATCTAAAGCAAAAAACTGAGATCTAAGAATTCGAAGCTAGCGGAGTCGCCAAAATTATTGGCTTAGTTTTGCAACCAAGCTTTGTGCAATGGGCACCTATCAACAATGTGATAGCAGTTTCAATATTGAAAGCAAAAACGATTATAAATTAAATCTAAATCTAAACTAGCATGTGCATATAACAAATATTTTTTTTTTTAAACGTTTCAAGAACAAGAAATAAAAGAATAGATGTTTTGTATTAAGATACCTCAAATGGTGAGGATTTGTGTTGAGCAACTCCCAAGGTGTGTAGCTCCAAGCTCCAAAGGTCTCTTCTCCAAGATGCTGAAAATGGCCAAAAGTCTCATGAGAGATTTTGACAGCGTGAGGATAGGATGATGGATTGATGGAAAGTGAGGAGCCCCTACCACCTTTTTATAGTTTTTGGTGGTGGGGTATACCATTATGGTTTTGAGGAAACCAATGGTATTGACCAACATGGTTTAGGTACACTTTCCCTCCTTTTTCCTTTTTTGAATATTTTTATTCGTTTTTTAATATTTTTCGGAATTCTGGGCCCTTTTTTAGGGTTTTTATGCTTTTTGAGGAAAAATATTCATTTTGAGGGGAAAAAGGGGTGTATTATGGTCTTTTGGTGACCTTTTGATGGCTTTAAAGGCTCCAATGGTGGAAAAGTGGACAAATGGGTCATGTGAATAAGGAAACGAGCTAGTGAGCACTTTTTGGGTGTTAACAATGTGATTCATAATGAAATAATATATTATACCATAAAAGAACAAAAGATTCATATAAATATTCAAAAACACCTTTAAAAAACACCATCATACTTATAAAAAACATCTAAAATGCTTCATGTGAAATTATTGAAATTCAACCTTGTGAAAAATTAAAAAAAAACATTAATAACTACCCCCAACCCCACCTAAACTATATATTAAAATTAAAAAAAAAAAAACATTAAAACTACCCCCAACCCATCTAAGCTAGATATTAAAAAATAAAAATAAAAACATTAAAAAATACCCCCAACCCCCTAAACTAAACTATATATTAAAAAAGTAAAAAAAAAAACATTTAAAACTACCCCCCAAGCCCCCTAAACTATATAATAAAAAAAATTAAACCTACCCCCTAACCCCCCCTAAACTATATAATAAAACAAATTTACAAAAAATTAAAACCTACCACCCTAACCTAACCCCTAACCCTTCACCCTCCTCCCTCCCCCTCGCGCCCCCTCCCTTCCCCCTACTACCCGCCCTCAAATCCTCCTCCTCCACGCCCTCCCTCCCCCCTCCTCCCCGCCACTCCATTCCCCTTCCTCCTTCCACCCCTCTCTTCCTCCTCCTCCCGCCACCCCTTCCTTCCTCCTACTCCCACTCCTCCTCCTCCCTCCTCCCCCTCCTCCCTTCTCCGTCCTCCTCTTCCCACATTCCTTCGCTCACTTTGGCTCCAAAGGGCTGCCCCTCACAGGCGGAGCGATGCTGAGAATTGTGCCTCCCATGAGGGGCATCCCTTTGGCACCCACGTGAGTGAATCTCCACTCACTTGGGAGACAAAGGGCCACCCCTCATGGGCGGTATGGGAAGAGGAGCATGGAGAAGGGAGGAGGGGTAGGAGGGAGAAGGGAGGAGGAGGAGGGGGAGGAGGGATAAGGGAGGAGGAGGAGTGGGAATGGGGCGGTGGGAGGAGGAGAAAGGGAGGGGTGGCGGGAGGAGAAAGGGAGGGAGCAGTGGGAAGAAGGGGAAGGGAGAAGCGGGAGGAAAGGAGTGGTGGCAAGAGGAGGGGGAAGGGTTAGAGGGGTATGTTTTAATAGTTTGTAAATTTTTTTTATTATATAGTTTAGGGGGGTTTAGGGGTTGGGTTTAAATAGTTTTTTTATTATATAGTTTAGGGGGTTGGGGGTAGTTTTTAATTTTTTAGTTTAGGGGGTAGATTTTATTTTTTTATTATATAGCTTAGGGGGTAGGTTTTATTTATTTATTTTTAATTTTTTATTATATAGTTTAAGGCGGGTTTAGGGGGTAGGTTTTAAATTTTTTTTTATAAATTTTTTATTATACAGTTTGGGGGGGTTAGGGGGGCTTTAGAAGGGGTGCTTGGAAAGGATCACTTTGGGCATCTTGCAGACATAGAAGACCCAATGGAAGAGGACATTGATGTCCTTGAAGAAAGCCAGGCTCCAAAAAATTCCAATTTCGATGGAGAATTTGGCCTCCATGATATTGTTGATTAATTTCATGTCTTGAAGAAAATGTTAAATTTGACAATTTTTTGATAAGATATATTAGTAATGTTTTGAATTTCAGACTTTACTTTAGCAATAAAATTTCTATATATAATGTTTTACAAATATATGGTATAATTTTTCTTGAATTTATGTGAATTGTTACTTTTCAAAAAATAATAGGAAATAGTATCATTTTTATACAAAAAATCTCTGAAAATTCATTGAAAATGGTTTTAAATGTCTTTATTTTCTGGAATTTTTTACAATTGTCCATAAAAATGTCTTGTTTTGTAGAAAAAATTGCAAAATGTATATGTTTTTCATTATAAATTGCTTATAAATGTATGTTATTTTGTTAAATTTCCAAAAACACACTATAGAAATTAAAAATATTTTATGACAAAGATAATTCAAAGGCCCAAAAAAATGCCTCAAAATGAAAATGTGTGATAATGGCATCAACCCTTTTTGAAACAGAGGTAAAAATAGCTACTAAAATTAGAAGAGAGAAAAACGAGAACTGTGTCGAGTTCTTGTTTCATAGTATTAGTGGTTTGATTTCCCAAGGTTATTATTCACCTATAAGTAGGGATATTTGTGTCATTATGATGCTTTAGAATTATCTATGGGTATTAAGGCTCTAGACATGATTGGGGTGGGAAACTTAGGACTTAGCCCCTAAAGGAAGATTCTATGTATGCAAGGCCATCATTAACACCTAAAAGCATCATACATGACCTCTCGATGATATGTGTATCTTATATTGCTAATATGTGTATCATTAGAGTTTTTTCAAGGTATTAGGGTACTGGACATGGTTGGAGGAGAATAATTGGGGTGCAATCTATAAAATAATATTCTAGGAATCAAAGGCCATGAATTATGACTCAAAGCACTAGACATGATTTATCAATAGTATTCATGATTTATGAGTTGGGAAATTAATGCAATTAAAAGGTTGTTATTACTAGGTATGGGTCTTTGAGGCTTTGGACATGGTTCAAGGAGGAATCCATCAAGAAGAATTTCATAAGGTCTTAACACAAGAAAAAAACAAAAAGCATCCAATTTAAGTAGATATTTTTAAAATTTTCCTCACAAACAAAATTGCAAGCAATGTTACAAGAAAAAAATGAAAATTCTAAATCTAAGATCATATTTTCAATTGAAATATCCATCTACACTCTCAGGAATTTGTGATGAGAGTTTTTTCAAACAACCTCAATTGTAGAGTAAGTAGATTACCAACATCCGAAATGGAAATATAAAGCAATTTAAGGTAAGGTCATCATAAAGAATTGAAAATAATGTTTTTGTTATTCATGGTGGTGGTAGAGGAGGAGAAAACATCCACCATTGGCATCACCATTCTTTCAAGGTGAGTTATCTTATCTCAATATTCCAAACAATTTGTTTGACAAGCTAAAAAATAGGAGATTCTCTTTATTTGATTTTAATGACACCTCCTTAAAAATTCCAGAATGAATTTCGGGGGGGGGGGGGGTTGGGTTCTTCCATTTTTTATAATTATAAGCACACTATAAATTAATTATGAATTATGTTATTTCTATGTCATCCTCACGAGATTATAGAAACAAGTCTTTTGGCTACACGCTTCACAACATAGTATTATCTTACTTAAGCATGTTAGGAATACACATTCGAATTCACCAATGGGAAATGAATCATTTCCATGGTGGTACAAATCTATTATAAGAGTAACCAACCACTCTTTTTCGGTAGAATCCCTATTGACATAGACACTCATATGTGGAGTGTTTTTCCTCCTATACAGTATAGACTGTTGGAAACTTGTGCCCATGAATGGTTGGAAAGAAAGGTGTAATATCCCCAATATGATATCAAATATATTATCTCAAGAAAATAAGAATCCAAGACTTGCGTATTTCCATTGTTTTTCAAAACATTGATTTTCATAGCTTCCTAAGAAGTGGTGGATTAAAATGCATCCCAAAGGGAATGAATTCATACCACTGTTAGGTGGTTGATCATATCTATTGTATGGTTTAGGAAGATGGTTTATGTAAATCTTGTTGATGACTTTTGACGAACAATTTGCAAGCAATCTCAAAACAAGACTCTGACTAGCTAGGAATTGGCAAATTAGAACTAGATTTTTCCAACTTGGTTCAGATGGAACTGGAAGGTTACTAAATTATGATATGGAGGTTATGAATGGTTTGGACACATCCTAAGAGACTCCATTTACTTATATATAGATACCTACTTTGATAGAGCCACATTTTCTGGGTGCATGACACCTCGAAAGTCTCCTTTGGAAACCAAAGGATACAAGGCAATAACCACAGGAATTATGTGGAAACCCAATGGATTATGGTGACCTATAGATGTATATAGTATGAAAATAAGTCCCAATATGAAATAGAGACACTTGGTTCATATTTTGGGAAGGTTATGGTGAAATTAGGGAGGCTTTGGAGAAGGATCGAAAATTGGGACAACACTACTAGGAAATTTCCAACTCAACTCAAACAATACATAAGGCCCACAAACTTATGATATGATTCTAGGGATGGTCCCTATACTATCCCACCTACCCGCATCAACTTACATAGATTTATTTGGTTTATAATAAGTGAATTTATTGCAATTTTAGTGAAGACTACTTAAATTTGCAAGGTGTTTGAGCATAGGTGAGAAATAGAATAAAAAGAAACTCAGTATTGTAGAAGTTAAAAAAAAATATTATTATAAAAAATGGTATTTTTCATTAACATGTATAATCTTTCATTACAATATCAATGTCTCATGGAATTCCATACATAAAAAAATCCACACCAAAATAGAATTCACTACAAAATTGCTAGGAAACCAGCACATCAAAAACTGGAGAGACACAAGCATAATGCTTGTAAATGAAAGGAACTGCAAATAGAATCAAATTTATTCAAAATGTTCAGTGGGAGAGTCTCAATTCGTTCCTCCCTAATGTATATATGAATGCACAACTAGTGTAGTGGAAATTAGGGGCACATCACCCACTTGGTATGCTAGGGGAGAATCACCCAAGCAAAGAGAAGCCTAAGGAAATCCAATACAATATCACACCATCCATAAGATAACCCTCTTTGTTGCGCCTTTCCCGCCTTTTGAAACTTTCACTTGCCTCCCATACTAGCTCGAATACCATGGAATGAGGAAAACCATGGGCAAGACTAGTTTGTCCACTTAGTGAATACTAGTGGCAAATACCATGGAACAACAAAAACCATGCGATAGATAATAATTTCTTTCCAAATAGTCTTCTTTCTCCACTAGTTAACCCTTCCAACCTATTTCATTATTTTAAGGAACCCCACAAAGTCAAATATGAATTTTTACCACTTCCTTGATTAATTGACCACATTTTTACTCCACCTCCTAAAATTGGGGGATTGAGTTTGTCCACATTTAAAATATCACACCAAATTCCTTGGCACCACCAATTGGTCAAACCTCTCTCATATTATTAAATAAAATAATTATAATTCATTATTTATTAGAGACTGGGTCATTTATTGATTTTCCTTGGTGGTTTTGACCCAATTATTACATGGCCTTGCAACAATTCGATTTGGATGTGCATGAATATTATTTTGGGGAAAATAATAATTTAGGTGGCTCATCTCTACTTCCTTGTGTCATTAATGAACCTGTAGCAATAATATCCTTGTCCACAATGATAGGAGTTACACTTACTTGTACTTTTCCACCAATGGTTATTCCCAACCTTAGGAATTCCAAACCTTAGCATTTTCTTCAATAATTCAACCACATGGATATTTTATCTAGTTTGATGAATAAATTAAGGTTCACCATATCCATAATGCATTTTCCTAGTTCAATATATAATATTGTCAAGACTTATTCCTAACTTGGATCTTGGTATTAGCTAATAATTAACCCAAATCACCACCTAGGTGAATAAACATGAACAAGTCTAGGTGACATAGGAAATTATGGTCCATGGACAAATTTGGAGACATTACAAGTCCTCCCCTCCCAAGATTGCTTGTCAATAAGAAATGACATCAGCTCTGTAGAAAACATGAAGCCAATCAATGAATTCTCACCATCCATATCTATTGCTGAACTGTCTAGCATTGGAATTCTCAATTCCAAGCTAATCTCAAAGGGTCCAACATGTTGCTACTGTGCCACTCTAAATATAACCACCTCCCCAAAGAAAATATCCCCTACCTTTGCAACTGAAAATGCATGCTCCACCTAGTTGAAACAACTGAAAATAATTTTAGGGTCTCAAATGAACCTAATGAATGCAAGGTGACTATTGCACTCACCACTGCACTGCAAAATCTCCACATGAGGAACCTCCTAAAGGATCACAAACAAAAAAGCAAGTGATCAAAATTTACAGCCATCATAATGTTTCCTAATGAGCAAAATGTCCCAATGCTCCACATAGATGGACTCCTGGAGATCATGGCTATCTCACTCTCCAATGCCTACAACTAAACTGATGCACCAATGCTAGGGTCCCAGAGATCGTACTGCACTCCAAAACATAACAATGACATCCAATACATTCCATCAAGCCAAGGAATTCCTATATCCCACTGTCTCAACTGCATCCTCCCAAACATCAATGGTGTTTGAAACAAACCATCAATTCATGGATCCCAGTTTCTCTGCTACATACCATCCATCATCACTACTGCTTGTGACAATATGTCACTCCATGGTATGGTGAGATCCATCAGCCATATTGTAAGTTTTCCACTTCCAATGAAAATCATAAACTTTGTGAGCCTCTCCAATAATAAGTGAAATTCCACATGTGCAAACAACACTCCAATCCCATGGATCACATTGCAATCACATGTTCCACCCCAATATCTCAAGTGGAACTATCCTGCACTGCTATACATGAGACAAGTATCAAGTGGCACAACTAGATTCCACTGCTGCTCACCATACTGAAGGAGGAACAAGGGATCCTAATATAGTTTATAAGCATACACATGTGCCTCTTTCTTCTCATGAAGCATCAATATAAATGGTCCCTCTATCAAACCAAAATTTCTTTTCACATCCTCAGGTGGTACAAGTGAAGGAATGCAAACCAATTGCAATTTTCCATAAAGATCATCCATTGAAATAGTAGATGCATAGTATCCATTGTTGGCTAGTCCAACAATAATGTACATGTGTGCCTCATCCAAAATTGTGACTTTCCTCTATAGAGGCAAGCTAAGTTATTCCTTGTGCAAGGAAAATGCCTCAGCATATTGTATTCCAATTTGTTGATGGAAACTTTCTTGCACAACTTCCTTCCACATATAATGAGCAGAACTCTTTATGTAAGGTATCTCCATGTGTGGTATGTAATATTCCACCCAATCCATATGTGTATGAATGACATAAAATGGAATCCAAATGTGCATAGGCTACTACTCATCTAACTGGGAACTGTGAGAGATGCCAATGGAATTATAAGATGTGCTCTCACCTCTAGGATCCCTCATCTCCGAAATGCATCTATCCATAGATGGAAAAATATCACTGTCTCTACATGGTCTAGGTGGAATGCACTCAGGTACCTCCTCCATAGATGAGTCTTCCTCGTATAGAGAAAGATCATGATCCTCCACATGTGAAACAAGTACTCGACAACCAATATACATATCACTGCTACCATCAGGTGCTTGCATCATTGAGCACTTCTCATGCTCACCTTGCATATAAGGATCCTCCAATGCAACATGTGTGCAATTGACCAAACACATCAAATCACTAGTGATCCTGGGAGAGGAAAGAGAATATCCCAAAGACATATGAAGTTTCTCTCCTTTTGTTTTTTCTTTATCTTTAGAAAATTTGAGATCCTTGTCTCTATCCACAAACAACTCCAAGTCATAATATTTTATCTCTTCCAACTCTCTTCTAATAATATACAGTTTAGATCTAGAGACTCCGTCAACAATACCACTATGTATCTCCTCCATCTAAGCTCTCCCATTGAGCTCCTCCATGAACCTATGTGCACCATCAGTTCTGACAACACTTGCAACATCCTCTCTTTGGTGACTAGGAGTAATCTCTCCAAGCCACTCCATGAATGCTTGACAACACAATGTGTGCTGTCAGATGTGACCTCATCCATCCTATGAGAATCATGTTGACTCCCATCTAACAATACATCCCTCTCACTACGATCATCCTTGGAACCAAAAACTTGAGCCGCAATACTAGGAGACTCTCCCATGCCAAACATCTCCCTGGAAGTGGTTGCTACCTCATGATGGCACAGAGGAATATAAGAATGAGAAATTTGTTCATACCTTGTCTCATATCTTCCTCCTCATGTGGTGTAGTGGTGATGGAATTTTCTTACACAAAAACTTCTGGTGCGCTACCAACTAATGAATGGATGTCTCTTGCTTCACTATGGAGGTCAAGTGATTACTGGAAATGTGATTTATGTGCTTATTTTGTATCTTATCCAAAATATGTCTTGCCACTATCAATCCCATCTTCCATATCCTTTGTAGTGATATCAAACTCACCAACAAAGAAGATTGGGTGTCCATGAGTGGACTCACTCTTTACACTGTCAACAACCTCTTGAATTGTGGCTCACCAGTCTATCTTGCAATGTTCTTTAGTATCCTTTGTAGGCACCTCAATGGAATGTCCATCATGCTCATTTGATGAGTAGTCTTCATTAGGAAGGTATATATGAATGCTTTCTAATGGCTGTAATGCACTTTCCAATTTCTTGTAGAATGCATCCGCATCATCACATTCATCCTTAACATCAACATTAACATTAGAAAACTCTATGCTATCATTTTCATCACATGCAATGGTGAATTATTTATATTGATTCAAGAAAACATTGATGCTGCAAAACTCAGATTTACCTTCATACCTTAGCTTGATGTTTTCTTCTTTTTCCTTAATGCATTCACTAGAGGAACCAAATGGTTCTTCTCTTCGAAGATTTCTACTCTTCTCATTTGATTAATGATTGGAACTTTGTTTTTGCTCCTTCAAGTGAATTGATGTAGATTCCTCCTTGGATTCCTTAGGATCAAGATATTTAGATCCTCTCTTTGAAGAAGATCCAAAAATTCTCATCAGGTAGGAAGCACATGCATTCAATCAAGCTTCTCTTTTGGATGGCACTTCTTTGCATACATTGTCGACAATAATTCCAACAATTATTCGATATGTGTTGCAGTAACAATACTCATTTGGAAACATATCTCGAACCTTGTATGTGCAGTGATATTGAAAATGTATTTATTCTCATATCTCCTTCCTAAAGGATTGGTATTCTCTAAGGAATTTATAAGGATCAACTTGTTGAAGATTTCCTCCATAGTACACTCTGCCATCAATGATTTTGAACTCCAATAGATTAGGGATTCTACCTACAATGTATATAGTGTGATACATGCCATCCTCATGTGCCACATTCTGTCCACCATCAACATATATCACATCAGCCTATGAACAAGATGCTTGCTCTTCATAATTAGAAATGGATTCTTCCTCTTCATACCAAGACATGTCTGCAAATCTTATTTAACTCAGAGCTTATGTTCTACAGGCGCATATGAACATGCTCTAATACCACTGTAAATGTTGGAATCTTATTAATACTGAGAGGGGGGTGAATAAGTATTAGCACAGTTATGAACATTTTTATTTCTTATCATATTTAATCAACACTTAAATTAAGCATTTACCATAACGAATAACATTCATCCACATATGCCCAATACACAGAACACAAAGAATTTTATGTGGAAACCCAAATGGGAGAAAACCATGGAATGATCTCTTATATTAAAAATATTACATTCATGGAAGCACTAGATTTCGAATTTCTCCAACACCAACTAGAAGGAGACACTGACCTCGTGGTCTTATAGGCACTGACCTAAAGGAAGCATTGAATCCCTGATTTAACAGCTTCAACTGGAAGGAGGCACCCACCCCTTGGTTTTATAGGAACCGACCTGAAGGAAGCACCAACTCCTTGTTCTTGGCCCCATCCTTCCACCCAGATATGACTATTGAAGATACTTATTTGTTGTTCTGTTGATTAGCACACACTACAGATTAACTTTGTTCATTCCATTTTGCGCACCTTCTATGTACTATGATCTTGTAGTCGTTGAACTATATCACGCACTTAACTTCACTATATCAACATTACACACTTGATCTCATACCCCACAATCTATGCACTGTATCAACATATGGTTCTTCTTCTGCACATCTCCAAACCAAACTAAAACTACACATCCTATGCTGTGCTCTGTTGGCCGAATCTCAACCTCATAGTCGACAGGGGTCCACCAACTGTCGACCCATACCACAGTATCCCTGGGCACCGTCTCGGGCAGGTTTGAGCCCACCAAACAACACCCGCAGAGCGGATGAGGTCTCACTCGAGGCGTCCAGGAAGAGCAGACGGAACCATGTTTCCACCGAGGGAGGAGGCAGGTTTTGGAAATATAGTACTAACATCAATTCTAAACATTCATCATGAAGTTCTAGCACATCGTAGTATTTAACATTACTAGAAACAAAGATTGCATATTAACATTACTCTAATCGTAGCATTCACATTATCGCAACATTCACATTATAACAATAGAAACCAGATAACGACATTAAGAATAAGAAACAACATGAACTTTTAACAACATTACACATAGATTGCACCAAATCATCATCCTTATATCACTCGGCAAACCAAAAGCAGTACATAACTCTTTCTGCAACATCCGCATTATCTTTGTTCATCTCCGCATATAGCTTTACCACTCCCACTACTATCGACTCCTCTAACACTTACAATTCTCCTCTATTTATAGGCTTCCACCGATTACAATACTTGTCCACTTTCTTAACCGACACTATGGACAATCTACTAACTGACTTGGTCTAATGACCCAAAAACCCGCATACCACGGTACAATGACTCGATATTACAAAATTTATGACCAAAAACCCACCAACTGTGGTATACTTGACTCAATACTACCAAATACATGGTCCAAGTGACCCAAAACCCGCCAAGTGCGGTATCCTTTGGACCAAGATACTCCTTTCACGCCTTCATCCAATGTGTCGCAAGATCAGCAGTACCACGATCTTTCCTCATCAAACTGCCTACCAACAGGCCCCCAACACAATCTTGTGGCTCACCCTCGAGCCACGTCAACGACATCTGTTCTTGCTGTCTGGAGCATGAATTGTTGTCCCCTTTGTTCGGTTGTACAGATCCTCAGCTTCCAATTCTATAAGCCCTCCATGAGAGTAGGAAACCCCTGTCTTACTGTCAGGGACATTGTGAACTCATCCTCCAGTCGCATGGAAGCGCAGACTAAAGGAAAAAGAGGACGAACAGTAGCAAGGGGTGAGAATGGTGGACAACTCTAGCACATATGTTTCGCGCCAACATCCATCTTCTACTGAGGTCAGGGAGCTACTGCCCCAACTAGCCTTCTAATAAAAAATGGTGCAACCCTTCGAATGACTACTGCATATTGAAACATGCAGGACCGGCTAAGGGTCCATTTCACTGTTGACACATCCTGCAGCCGCCCTGGCACTAGCCTAGGCATCCACAGCATAAGTGCACCCACGGTGTCAAGATGCTCAGGAACACTCGTCATTCTGTCTCGCAGTGCCCCTGGGGTACTACCATGGGAAACAAAGTAGAGCATTTCCACAGCCTCCTTGGAATTCCTCACAACTCAACTGACACAGAGGTCAAACAACATAACCATGCTTGGTCAGAACAACTTCTGGATGGCGAACTACCAACGTCCTCCTTTACTTATAGCCGGACGCTCCTCTGTCACGATGGGGAGAATGATGCCTCGGTACCTCTCATTTGTGTGTCTGAGCCAACAAGATGCCACAGTGGAGGGGGCGACCATGCTTCCAGCACAGCTTTCGCGTGCCACCACATGAACAACCCTGCTAATTATATCGATCCAACGTGTTACGTGCAAAACATGCTTTCGTCGTGTGTGAATCCTGCCACAATGGTCAAGGGAAATCATATGCAGAGAGGGTGGCCTGTAATCCCTCCACTTCACCGTACTCTCCCAAAATCATTGTACAGAATTCGTCAGCGAGCCTAAGTGAAACACCATCATGATTCTCCGATTAATGGCCCAGCCTGTCGTGCTGGTGCATACGGTCTTCGGTTGGTGTGTTCTCTGCCACCAAGCAACCTGCAATGATCATCATTCATTCATCTCTTTTTTTTTTTTTACGATGCGACTCAGACATCGCACTGCTCTAAGCCCACGCGATAGGGCTTCAACCTATGACCATTTACTCGCTTGGGGAGAATCCCCCCATCCAAGCACTGCAACTGAACCGCTCCTCCTGAAGTAATATTATTGATGCAGTAGGGACCCAGCCAATGCATCTGCAATTTGCTTGGATGTTTCATAAACTTAATGTCATACAATAGTACTAAGTCACCTTGCTGAAACTGGTTATTTTTTATGTGGTGATCATGCCATGCCTTCTAGTGATCCTTCTCCACTCCTTGATGAAATCCAGTGATAAATCGATCTTCTTCGAGTTCCACTAATTGTGCTAGATGCTCGTCTAGTGTGGCAACATCATCCATGCCTGTAACAGCCACGATCCGTAAACTTGGAACAATGTACTCCATAGGCATAATGGCTTCCTTCCCACATACCAGCTTGAAAGGTGTCTGACCAGTCAACCTTTTACATGTGGTGTGATAAGCCCATAACACTGCTGGAACTTTCAAATCCCAGTCGTCACGGTTTGCATTGCATACTTTTGTTAATGCATGCTCCAATACTTTATTAAACGCCTCAACCGTCCCATTCTCCTGTGGATGATAGGTTGTACTCTTCTTATGTTGAATCTGCAATTCCTCCGTTAATGCGTTGATAGTGCAATTGAGAAAATGGTTGCCTTGATCACTCAGTAGAATCTTGGGGCAGCTGAACTGAGTGATAATGTGATCGAACAAGAAATGGGAAGCCGTTGTTGCAGAACAATCAGCTACAGGGGCCGCCTCCGCCCATCCGGTCAAATATTTTGTCGCTATGAAAATATACCGCACACCTGTACGTTTCCCTGGTGGATTGATCGGCCCGACAAAATCCACAGCCCATTTCTCAAATGGTTGTAGTTTTACTTGAGGTAGTAATGGCATCTCATCACATCTGGATGGTTTTCCAGTTCATTGACAAACATCACAAGACCGTGCATAGTTTGTTGCATCGTTATGTAGTGTGGGCCAGCAAAGCCCTGCACGCAATACCTTCCGAGCAGTCGCCCGACCACCATAATGTCTGCCTGCAACTCCGCCACGTGCTTCAACCAATATCTGCGCCTATTCATGTGGCAAGACACATCTGTGCAATATCTCATCAACACCCAATTTATACAACTCTCCCGCGATTAGTTGAAAGTCAGCAGCCTTGACGACCAATTGTTTCTTCTAAGCAGTGGTAAAGTCATCGGGCGCTGTGCTAATAGCCAAGAAGCGAAGGATATCATCAAAATAGTGATCAGCGGTGGCAACATGCAACAGCCAGGCATCTGCCAATCTGTCTTCGATATTAGTTGGTTCCTCCCCTGTGTTAATCCGCGACAGATGATCTGGACCAGCATTCAGCCGTCCTGGTTTCACAATGACTTTGAAATCTAACTCCTGAAACAAAAGTAGCCATCGATAGATCTTCCCCCCAACACAGGCTTATTGACCAAGTATTTCAATGCAGAATGATCAGTGAACATTTTAAAATGGCCACCCAACAAATAATGCCTGAATTTCTGCAGTGCATAAACCATGGCTAGGCCTTCATGTTCTGTGGAAGTGTAATTGCGTTTTGCCGATGACAGTTTTCGAATGGAAAAAGCAATGGGATGATCAATGTCACCTTCACTGGGTTGAGCCAATACAACCCCTAATGCAATCGATGAAGCATCAACATGGACATGGAATTCCTTGCTCCAGTCCGAAAAAAACAAAATTAGTGCCGATGCCATCTTCGCTTTGAGTGTTTCAAAACTTTCCTGACATTCCGGATTCCACTGAAATTCCGCATCCTTTTTCAACAACTTCTCCACAGGGGCAGTAATCGCAGCATATCCCCTAATGAACTTGCGATAATATCCTGTGTGACCCAAGGTCGCACGCAACTGCTTAACCATAGTCGGCAGTTACAAACCCAGAATAAACGCAATCTTAGCTAGGTCGACCAACAATCCCTGCTTACACACAATATGCCCTAGAAATATCCCAAATGGAGCACAAAAAATACATTTCTTCAAGTTCAGCGATATCTAGTGCTGTTGGCATCGCTCAAGCATCAACTACAGATTGGCCAAATGATTGCGAATCAACCCATAAACTGTCCAATCATCCATATATACCTGCAAAAACTTCTGAATAAAATCTTTGAAAGCAGCAACAATGACCCTGGAAAATATCGCAGGTGCATTCTTTAAACCGAACGGCATGACCATGTACTGAAACCAACCCCACTCAGTAACAAAGGTTGTCTTATGGTGATCCTCCTTGGCAATGCGAATCTGATGGTAGCCAGAGAATCCATCAGTGAAAGAGTACATCTCCTGGCCACCCACTCCTTCAAGTACTTCATTAGTAAACGGAGTCGGAAAGGGGTCATGCAAGCAAGCATCGTTCAACTTCCGTAAGCTGACACAAATTCGCACTTCACCGGTTTTCTTGTCCTGGACCACCATAGGACTAATCCATTCTGATTCTTCCACAGGTTCAATGATACCAGCATCCAGCATCCCATCAAGTTCCGCCTTGACCTTTTCTTTATGTCGTGTCTTTAGCCGATAAGGTCACTGTCGGACTGGCTTACTTCTGGTTTCAATGGAATCCTCATCTCCCCTAAATAAACCACGATTCCCTTCATTTCAGAAAACTTCATGGGAAACACATCTTGGAATTCATGCAGTAACTCGGTAACTTTACTCATCATCTCATCATCCCAATAATCCCCTACATTAGCAAAATTGGGTGTAGCTTCAGTGCCGATATTTGTTTTGCGAAGCTGCAATGGTTGATTGAATGGGTTATTTGGTGCAACAGGTGGTACCACATCGCGACTTCCTTTAGATTCAGGAATGTTAATGTTCCGGGGGTCATCATCATCCTCTAGCCCTCCACTGATATTGAAACACTCCATGAGAGACTGCATCTGACTGTGTATGTGCAGGTCAACAGTGCATTTCACCGGAACAACCTGAAATATCACATCGCGGATGAGCTGCAGGGCATTATGGGCATCAGGGTTGTCATTCGCAAACGTGAAGGTATGAGTGAAACAGATCATTAACTCCCCCCATGTGGTAATATCTCGGCGTAACTTGGCTACAGTGTACCACGAATGCAGTATCCCCTTCAAAGTATGGACAAAAGCATGAACCTACTCATCTCTGGGTTGCGTTACCCACAACCGTTGACACTCCATCACATGATCACCAGGATCGGTTCAACCATTATACTTGCCAGTGTGATAAACCTCCGCATTGCCAAATCGAACCATCATCAACCTTCAACATTGTGACCAATCTTTAATCAATTTCTTATGCATTGCCCACCAGCGTGCTGGAGCAACCTTCAGTGCTTCCTCCAAGGCCAGTAGTCACTGTGGTTCTGGAACGCGGTCTTCAAATTCTGTTACAAAGGTGTCTAAGCCAGGAAACCCCTCATAGATAGGCAATATGATCATTTTTGTTGCAACCCGACATAAATATTGCGTAACTAAGCCACACTTCCGGACTGATATCTCATGCATACGATTCTGCCAATGTTCTAATGCATCATCAGAATCAGAAGATGCAGAACTCTCGCTGTGCCACTCCAGCTCACCATGGATAGTGGGATGAATGTAATCCTCAGAAATATTGAATGTATGATCCCAACTAGTATGATCATCATCTTTGACGGGCTCAACATATCGGCGTCCTTCAACCGGATCCAACAGAGCGATAACTCGAAAATCGCAGTTCTCAAAAGTCATCATATGCTTCTTGAAGTTGATTACAACTCCACTATCATTAGCCCATCCTATCCCCAATAGCGCAAGATAGGAGCTTCCTCCATCAACTACCTCAATGACATCAAAGTCGGTATAAGTCTTCATGCCCTCAATATCAATTGTGAGCTGCGGAACTTGCCCAATGGGTGTAACCTTCGCATGGTTAGCCAACTGGAGCTACACAGGAGACCAGCTCAATGGGGGACTCCCCATTTTCTGCCACGCCTACTTGGTTAAGATGTTAACATTCGAACCAAGATCAAGAATTACAGAATCAACATCATAATCACCGATCTGAATATTCATTTGAATTTCCTTGCCATTCTTCCATCGTTGTAAAGAATTGACTGCCGATTCTTGCCGTCCTTTCGGAAGTCGCTGCAACCATCCCTCGATCTCAACTAGGGAAACTAGGTCTCGTGCCAATGATAGGCAGCTTTCAAGGAACTTCTGCAATATCCCTGGTGGTGGTCGATCAGCATCTAAGGTGGCATCAAAGATAGGAGGCATATCACAAACAACAGCCTTACCACGGTCTTTCTCCAATGTGCGACGTGCCTCAAGGAATGTCTCCCGTTCCGCATCAATGTCAAAATTTACCGTCTTCTGACCAGCTAACCGAATCAGTGGTCATGAACCATCTTCCCTAGTCGTCTTACCTCCATGAGTGACAACAGCCACCGAAGCATCTTATGGCCGCGGCTTCGCAGAAATAGTCGCAATATTAGCACCCTGTGTTTGATTCTGCTGCAGATTCCCTAGTTGATTCGGATTAGCGTTCGATGGTGGTTGCGGAGGTTGGTTTTGCACTGGCTGCTACATCGGGTTTTACCCTGGATGCTTCCCTGGGTTCTGTAGCTACGAAGTGTTTCCATCCTGCCATCTGGCAATCAACTGTGGACAATTCTTGACCGTATGATCATTACCAAAACAAAACGTACACTGATGCTGTAGTAGTGGGAAGTCACGCTGATAGTGCCCCCATACCACATAGTGGTAACATTGAACAGGTCCACGACCACCTCGGCCTCCTCCTCCACTACCAAATCCATCACCGCGTCCACCCATGTAGCCTCCCCAATAGCCGGCCTATTGTTGATATTGAGTTTGGTTAAACTGCTGCTGCATGGGTGCTGGCAATATCCTTGGTCCTTGTGATGCATACTGTGGTTGTTGCACGTACTGAGGCTACGGTGGGTTCACCGGTGTGTATTGCGGTATGAACTACTGCGGTACAAACTGCATTTGTGGTTAAGGCATTAGCTGAGCTACCTGCGACTGTAGCGATGCAGTACATGGATCATCTTTGACATAGAATGCATCACACATTCTCTCCTGTAGCAACCCATATGCACGACAATCCTTGTCGTCATGGCCTACCGACTTAAAGAAGGTGCAATACAGATTCCGTGGAGGTGTGACCATTTTTTGCATATACGGACAACTATCATGACCGTGCCCAAACACCTGGCAGACGCGACAGCATGGCATACTGTCGCCATTCAGTGGATTGGGTGCACCTGAGACCAAATAGTTACAAAAATCTGGGCAATCATCTTTCACATGTTCCTCTCATCGACATCGCGTACACCATACGTCATCGCGGTGTTCTTTGTTCTTCTTTAAATCTTGCAATTGTATAGTCAGGTTAGCGAGCTGTGTCTGTGTCTACGACATCCCAGCTGCACTATCTCCAATTGGTGATGCCTCCAATAGCATTGCAATCTTTAGGGATTCTCTAGGCGTTGATATGTTTTGCTGCATTAGTGGCAGCCGAACGTGGGGTAGCAATGCCATGATGAACCATTCTTTGTGTTGGATAGCACTCATATCAAAACTAGCCTTTTCCATCAGTGTCTTGAATCGCTGGTCGAAATCCCATACCATCTCATTGGGATACTGCTTAATTTCCTTCAATTCAGTAATGTATTGGGCCTCTGACTTAGGCCGTCTAAATTCAACAATCAGCCCATCCCAAATCTCATTCAATGACTTATCTGGGGCCCCCGTAGGGACTAAGACAAATTTCATGAACCAATCTAACGCACGACCTCACAGCGTCGTGGCCAACTGTCCTTTCTTAACATCGTCATCAGTGATCTGTTTCACAGTCCAGACCGCTTCACACAAAAACCAATACTTTTATGGGTTGTCTGTCGCACTTCCATGGAACAATGGTAGCTTAGCATCATCACCCGCCATATTGGGCTTCCTTCCTCCTGTCGCTGTATTACTACCAATCAATTTTTGTGGTGTCGATGTACTCGACAGTGTCGAAGTAGTTTTTCTTGCTAGTTGAGAGCTAGTGAGAGGAGGTGTGGGTACGTTGGTACTGGGGTTCAGTCCTGCCTCTATCCTGGGCATAGCCTGGTCATTCCTATCATGAATGTGAGGTCGCTTCGTCCCATGTGGCCTTCCTTCACGGTCTTACAGTCTGATCGCAGCAGGACCTTCTCCTATCCTCTGCCTCTTTTCCTGTCAGAACCTTGCTCCTCCCCTCGTTAGGCCACTTTCTTCCTTGGCTTCGCTCATAGTCTCCTCATGGTCTGCACCCATCTACCTTTTTACCATTCCATGCACCATTCCCCAATAGTCGTGGTACCCACGGCCTCCGCCCACCAGGATGTCTACTGATTAAGGTGCATCTTTAATATACCTTTCTCGCAAATTAGCATATTAATCGACAGTTGGAGCGATAGCAGAAACCTTCCCCTTGGTCCGTCAAAGAAGTATCTTTCAACTTCACTATAGGATTTCTTTGTATCGACTGTAAACTCCATAATATATCCTTCCAAGATACTATCAAGCTAGACTTCGACAGCCCGTGATGCCTTATTATCAACTCCCTGCAATTCCTTAATCAATTCTGGGGTCCAAGTTGTCGGTTCACCACCTTGGAAATTTCTCTTCTGGAAGGTTAACTTCAACAACCATTCATATAGAATGACCAAAAATTCACAGAAAAACCATTCATGCAGTCCGTCGTGAATATATCTTCCCAACCAGTGATCTACTGTTAATCACATGTTTTGACTTTCTTCTTCAGCGAACTCCTGCAACTTCTGATCGAACCCTTTCTGTGTATCCGGCTTTGTCGGGTGCCACAACATGGCCTCTTCCTACTCTGCACACGGTCCCGGCAACGGAACCATTTGTTGAACAAATCGCGACCTCACAGTCGACAAGGGTCCACCAACTACCGACCCATACCACAGTCTCCCTGGGCACCGGCCCAGGCAGGTTTGAGCCCACCCAGCAACACCTGCAGAGCATATGAGGTTTCACCCAAGGCGTCCAAGAAGAGTAGACAGAACCATGTTTCCACCGAGGGAGGAGGCAGGTTGTGGAAATATAGTACTAACATCAATTATAAACATTCATCATGAAGTTGTAGCACATCGCAGTATTTAACATTACCAGAAATAGATATTGCATATTAACATTACTCTAATCGCAGCATTTTCACACAGACCGATAACAAATTATTGCAGCATTCACATTATAACAATAGAAACCAGATAACGGCATTAAGAATAAGCAACAACATGAACATCCAACAACATTACACATAGATTGCACCAAATCATCATCCCTATATCACTCGGAAAACCAAAAGCAGTACATAAGTGTTTCTGCAACATCCGCATTATCTCTGTTCATCTCCGAATATAGCTCTACCACTCCCACTACTATCGACTCCTCTAACACTTACAATTCTCCTCTATTTATAGGCTTCCATCGATTACAATACTTGTCCACTTTCCTAACCGACACTAGGGACAATCTACTAACTGACTTGGTCTAATGACCCAAAAACCTGCATACCACGGTACAATGACACGATATTACAAAATATATGACCAAAAACCCACCAACTGCGGTATACTTGACTCAATACTACCAAATACATGGTCCAAGTGACCCAAAACCCACCAAGTGCGGTATCCTTTGGCCCAAGATACTCCTTTCATGCCTTCAGCCAACATGTCACGTCATCAGCAGTACCGCGATCTTTCCTCATCAAATTGCCTGCCAACATGCTGTTGTTCTGACTTTGTGTATATGTATCAGATTACTCACATCATTATGTGCATCCTCTGTTATACTTCACATTTGTCTTAGATCAACTGTGACTTTGAGCGTACTATCTGTGATATTGTCTTTCTATTCTTGCGCACTAGTCTCAAATAAACCTCATCAGAATGCACATCATCTATTCTGCTGCGTCTCTATCTTTGCACATCTGTCTTAGGTAAAATACATCATCTTGTGCATCACTTGTTGTGCTTCAAGTCCGTCTTTGCGCATATGTCTTAGATAAAACACTTCATCCCTCTATGCATTATCTATTATGCTTCATTTTGCACATCTGAATCTTCGGCTAGATCATGTTGTTCTGGTTCTATGAGCCATTGATACCCTAAGAATTAGAAGCTTACCCAATCAAATTAATACCACTTTCACATCTTCAATCTTGCATTCACTCTCCAACTTGGGTTCTTACTTATACTTGTCCTGAATAGACTGTATGCCCACAAGTTGGTCGTGGCATCCCTTATTCCTTGCTTCTTGGTCAAGTTGATTTTCACATCTGCCACTTGTCATGATCTGCACAACTAAGATGTCATCCCTTGTGGGTATTGTGCATGCATTGGGATATTTTTGAGGTATAAAATGGGCCTCCTAAGGGAAATAATAAAATAAGCGTTATAATAATAAAATAAGAGTTCTAAATTTTAGAGGGGAAAAATAAAAACTACTTTTTCTTATCGTATTTTTGCCATATCACCTGAACCGTTTACCCAAATTTCAAGTTTGGGCACTTGCTGGATGCATATTTTAATTATGCATCCAACCCATACCCACACTGCATACTTCTGAGGTGCCCACAACATGAAAAAATGAAAATTTCAATAAAAAACATCTTTCAATATTAAAATACATATTTTTGTTGAAATTTTCATTTTTTTCATGTCGTGGGCGCCTTAGAAGTATGCATTCTAGGTATGGGTTGGATCTGGAATTAAAATCCGCTTCCAATGAGTGCCCAAACTTGAAATTTGGGCGAACTGTTAAGGAGATATGTCAAAAATACGATAAGAAAAAGTAGTTTTTTGTTTTTCCCTCTAATTTGTTTTACAAATTGTACCCTTATGGTTGACATCATCATCCTAAATCCTATTGGTTCTTATAAAGTGAATTTTTATGGTACATTTTTTGTTTTGAGGCCCATTTTTAACCTAAAAACTCCTCTAATGCTTGGTCCTTTGCATTGTGGGTCTTGTGAACTTTGGAACAAATTCATGTGGGTCTTGCGCCCTTTATGTACAATCTCTAGTGGGTCTTGCGCACTTGACTTCTCCGACCACCTCTTTCTTCTGGGACTATTGTGTGCTTCAAAGACTTGTATACTTATTCCGATTGCTGGGTCTTTGAGCACTTATGAAACTTGCATATATGTTGTAATGTCCACAAATATTTGCTAAGGACCACTCCATAGGACTAGGGGATGCAATGTCATAATTCACTTGGTAAAGTTCATGATAAATTATCATGATTTAGGGGATGCAATGTCATAATTCACTTGGTAAAGTTCATGGTGGTGGCATGGGTCACAAAGTTGTATAGTATAATGTCCAATATTTGTGATTAATGCAACATTAGAAAAAAATTGGACAAGGAGCGCACATAGGAGGATGCGTTGGGCCTCACATGAGTTGTAATTCCACAAAATCAAGCCAAGCATCTCCAAATTCAAATTCTAAGGTGGAAGGCATCTCATAATGTAGGAATCTTATCTAATTGTAACTCCCCAGGCTAAGAATAGTAAAGGAGGGCTCACTTGTGGAAGTGTAACTCCCAATGGGAATCTATGAAATATTATGACAACTTATGGCATGTTGCAGGTCCCTATCACAGCTTATAACACCTTATGACATGTTGCAGGTCCTAAATTTAGACAAGGAGGGTGCTAGAGGTTAGAGTGGGCCCACATGAGGATGTAACTCTCCCAAAATCAAGCTAATCCTCTCAAATTCGAATTTTCAAGGTAGATGAAGTTATTATTTAGCCAAATAACATTAGATAGTAAGTAAATTGGTCCCAAGGTATCGTTCTCTCATAAAAATAACATTTATTAACATTTTATTAAATATTTGTGAGAGAATTCTAGAATGAGGGGGAAAGTGCGTCGGGCGACCCAAAAAATTGAAAAAATAAAGATTTTCAAGCCAATCAATAGACTTCAGGGTCTGAGACTTAAAGGAAATTATACAGTGGGATATAGACAGTCAGATATACTAATTGGATGTGATCTAGCAATTGATTTTCCTTTAGTCAAAGTCCATTGCTGCCGCACATTTCTTTGTATCAAACTGCGTGAATCCCCCACTGACGCTTTGGTGTATGCTTGCAGCTTGCTTCCACCTATTGATTTTTGGCTTGATTTTCTGCCCATACCTTTTAGTGCCTTGTTGCTTGGTTTGTGACTGGGTTGGTACATTGTTTTCTGTTCTCTACAGTTGAAGAGAAGAAAATATTTGGTTTCCATCTTACTTTAAAGAAAGAAATTTATTTTCGCTTCTTTCTTAGATTTGAAATATTTATGAAAATTCCAAAAAGAGTTATGCTTTTAGCTAGTCTTGTTTTGGTTCAGATTTGAGTTTTATACAATAAAATAAAAGTAATTTTATATTTTGCATAGCTAGAGGTTAGGAAATGTTCTTTCTTGTTTGGAAACAGTGATTAGATCCTTTCTTCTTTTCATTAAATATCTACTTTCCCATTATTTGTTAAAGAAAAATAATTTTCCTTTTTGGGTCTTCTCGAGATTTGGAGCCATGTTTGGTCCCTTTAGTCATAAATAGTATTTTGCATGCATTTTTAAGCAAAATGAATTGCAATTTTGAATTGTGTATCCTGAAGTCTCTTTAACCAATATTAAGGTTTCCAAATAATTTTTTCTTTGGTGTGGATTGGCTTGTTTCTACCATGTTTGAAAAAGTTAAAATGACATTTGCATAGGGTTGTTCACTTGGGAAAAATAACCTCTTACTCTATCTTTAAGTAGGACTTCATTGAAAAATGAAAGATTTGCATTTCATTTAGATTAGTGGTGCATCTTGTTTACTTTAAAAGTCTACATTTCATGCATCCACTTAACCGCATAAGATAAAATCAAGCGCTAGTTAAGTTAAAATATTTAGCAAGTTAAACGATAGGTTAGAGACGTGTTCCGACGTCTTAAAGCATAGGAGATGTCGTTATTTTTTTGCACTGCATTCTGTGGTCTGTGTGGTTCTTCCATGTACTCGTTGGTATATAGAACGAACTTTCACATACCTTCAAGTATATAGAAAGGTACTTCACATACTCGATGGTATATAGGAAGGCCCATTTTGTACGGTTGTGCATTAGACAACAATACTATAGATTTGAGCTCCCATCTACCTTGCGTATATCGAGAGACGCCGTTAGCATCTTGGAACTATATGAATAGACCTATTGGCCATCTTATTGTTGCAATACACCGAGAACAACACTCAAGGAGATTACTACGCACATACTGCTAGGTAGTGAGGTTATATCGTCAGGGGTACAGTCCCAATCCTCCCTGGTTAGTGCTCTGAAATATTGGGCCGAGTATAACTGTTGGACCCTACAGTATATCGTGAGTTGTGACAATTTGATAATCCTGTGAGAATCTGGCTTATCTATCCATTCCTTTCACATACTGCTTGTTTTTTTTAGATTTGAGTAGTGGTTGATTTGTGCGGTAATTTAGAGTTTCTTAGAGAGTTTAGATATGGAAAAATATTCCGGGACTACCAACCAAGAGACCCCTTTTTTTTCTCCTCCATTTGGAAGTGTTGGTCCTCCCTTCATGGCCACATTGAGCCTTCCTGGATTGACTATAGGATTACCAATATGGTTATTCTCCAATCCAGTTATCCCAAGTGCACTGATTGTGTCAGATCATAGTCCTTTCCCACAAGAGAATCAACCTCACGTTGATCCTTCATCTTCTTCTCCAAATGTTGATTCTTCTTTCCTTTCTTCCTCTTCGCCTGCTGAAAACTGCGATGTTAGTAAGCAGGTGAATAAGAAGAAGAATAAAAGGAAGGATAAGAAGAAGAAAACTAAGCAGAAGGTCAAAGCTCCAACCTCTGACCATCATGTTGGAAACCCACCAACCACTGATCATCATGCTGGGAGTATTGATGTACTTGTTTCGAATATTCGTAAACCTAAGTTCGCTTGCAGGCTTTGCTAGGGGCCCCATTTTCTTAAGGATTTCCCTGGTATTCCCATGATTATAAAAGTATGGTCACAAGATTCATAACAACCCATATCATCAGCCTCTAGACATCATACTGATGCTACCTTGTCAACCAATAACTCTTTGGTTAAGAGTCAGAAAAGTAAAGTCAAGAATCCTTGCTTATTATGTAAGGACATGCATCGTACTTACCTTTGTCCTCACATGGATGAAACTTCACGATTATTGGAAAGTATTTCTATGTATCGATCACAGCCTCGAATGAGTTGTAGTAAATTGCCTCTTCACTTGTTGTTGGTTGATAAAGTGGTCGATCTAGTTTCATCCTCGATCAATCCCACTCTTCCTTTGAAGAGTGAAACTCAAGTGGTCGATCTAGTTTCATCCTCGGTCGATCCCACTCTTCCATTAAAGAGTGAAACCCAATTGGTCGGTTTTGTTTCATCCTCAGTCGATCCCACTCTTCTCGTGAAGAGTGAAACCCAAGTGGTTGATATCGTTTCATCCTCGGTCGATCCCACTCCTCCCTTGAAGAGTGAAACCCAACTGGTCAATCTAGTTTCATCCTCGATCAATCCCACTCTGTCGTTAGAGAGTGAATCTATTACCACTCAGGTTCTTCTTGTTAATATAGATTCTACCATGCAGGGGGGAACTACTATTTCTATTAAAAAACCTCCCCCAAGTAATGAGGCTTATGGTATTCCACCTTTGGTTTGGTATCAATCAATTTTTATCGATTGGAACGGACTCTCTACACCTCGCCTTCCTTCCTATCTGCCTTTCGAAATCATTGTGCAGGTTGTTCATATAGATGTACCTCATACTATAGTTGATGAAGGTGCCGTAGTTATCATTTTGTCCTCAAATGCTTCGTAGGATATGGTTTCTCCGTAGCTTGTTCCCATTAGTCAGAATATGTTAACTTTTAACAGAGAAATCAATCAACCTCTGGGGGTTGTTCCTCAGTTTCCTATTTTATTATGTGGAAAAATGGTCTTTATTGATGTTTTGGTAGTTTCAAGTCCTTTGGATTTTAATTTACTTTTCGGACAAGATTATGTCTATGTGATGAAATCTCTCATGTCCACAATCTTCCAAGTGTTGCATTTCCCTCATGACGGATGCATTGTGACTATAAAACAACTTTCATTTGTTGACTCTCATCCGACTACCAATCATATGACTTATTCCCACGCGGTATCTTATCTGCTTTTAACACCCAAATTAACCCCCAAGGTTGTGAGAGAAGGCAATTCAAGGTAACCACTAACCACTTTAGATCTGTGCTACTGACCCAACAAAAACAAAGAGGGCTCTCTCTATGAACTCATGAAAACTGGAAATAATCAAAGGCATCAACAGTGAAAACGTACACCAGCATTCATCATTCAAGATATTCAATTACAACATACACAGAAGATCAAATTTCTGCTGGAAACAAAATGCTTTAAACATTGTTTGGTTGAAACACATGAAGGAAAACTATTGGGCAATGTAGTCACATTAAACAAACTATGAACATTTATTTACAAATGCTTTACGAATGCATTTACATAGGGGCAAGGTAGCAAATAGCTTGTAGTCAAAGTGATTTTAACTGGTGAAACAGAAGAGAAAGAAACAATCCATTGATACAAGGAATACAATAATGAATCCTGTACCAACTTTAGTAGAAATCATTTGTGCAATACTTGGAATGAGATAAACATAGCATAATTTGTATGAATTCAGCTTAACTATAAAACTGCACCAAGTATGAAGAGATATTACAGACTAGAAATAACAATGAAAGATACACAATACATAGGAGAAGAAGAAATAACAGGCTACAGGACCAATTACACAAGAATCCCTGAAAAACACTAGCTCAGCTCTGCAAAACTTTATTCAAAATAGCTCATAAGTGTCTTACAAAACAATACACAAAGTTTCAAAAAGTTTTCAACCCGTCTGTCTTCAATTACAATGAATTTATCGAGGCCCCTTGAGCTCTAGGCTCGACTCTCTCCTGAACAAAAAACAGTTGTAATCACTTAACACCTAATTGACAGCTAACCAAGGCGTTTCGCCGTTACAATTTCAAAATAGACACAAGCGGTATAGGCCTAACCGCTTTTTTACATTTACTAGCCTATTTTACTATACGACCAACTACTTGAACAGAAAATAAAATAGAAAGATAACAACTCTAGCTTGCTACTTCCATTCTCACTGAATGCTTCCGTTGGCAGAGTGCTTTGCTGATATCTTTGAGCTCTTAACCTGAACATCGGAAATATCTAAGACCGAACTGCTGCCTACTTGGTGTGTTTCACCACTCATGACAGCGCACTGTAGAAATGAAAAATTACAAATAAGAGACCAGCCATGGCCATACCGGCTTCGAAAAATAGGTTTACGGACTGCCTAAGTCTTTCAAAATTGGAGATAAGGAGTATACTTTTGTATCCAAAAATAGAATTGTTGGGTGGTTAGATGCAAATAGTCGTAAGAACGCTGCCACCTTAGTCCCGGGCTTTCACTTGACCATAACAATCAAGAAAATCACCTATGTCGAAGGAAACCTTTGTTTGGGCTTATTTCGATGGGGGAGCAGGGGGCATCTCTTTAGTGGGGAGTATTAAGTTCTTGATAATGTCCACACTCTGGTGGATTTTCTGCTCGTCCTCTTCATGGGCTTCTTTCCTTCTTTTCTACTACTGAAAACTCTAACACACCCGTCGTTTCTTGGGATCTTCTGATTTGCGGACAGAAACGTCTTCC
Organism: Larix kaempferi; assembly: GCA_027924585.1. Classification (NCBI taxonomy): domain Eukaryota; kingdom Viridiplantae; phylum Streptophyta; class Pinopsida; order Pinales; family Pinaceae; genus Larix; species Larix kaempferi. The sequence goes on along the minus strand of BSBM01000043.1, from coordinate 5,370,036 downwards.
AGATGGTCGAAAACTACAAGAGGTAGAGGAATATGATCCTCCTCCATCTCAGACAACACATGCTCTGGTACAACTACTACTTCGGCTCCCTGATCTCTCTCCATGCTCAGATACTAATTGCAAAATATTCGAATAGATGAACTCGCCACCTTTTCAGAATTGGATGTGAGTTGCAAGTCTAGGGAATTAGGTTTATAACGACTGATAACGATGGCGTCTCCATGCAAATTATTCTGCTATGCTTCTCTGACTAGACCTTCCAAATGATTCAGTATGATGACCGAGGCTAGGACTGACACAAGGCATGTTTGACCATGCTTTTCAAATTAGACAGAAACGACATCTGATGGTGCTGAGGTGGCTCAGCCCATGCGACAATCATTGATTTTGAGCGAAGATGTCGTTCACCTATGAAAACTCATGATTGGATCAGGACCATAGATTTCAGCCTCCGTGGCTTGCAATTTAGCAGCACATAGCTCCCATCTTAACCCTCGTACGATGCGCCTTTATCGACCGTGGTGATTTTCGGCGTGCTTAATTTGCCAATGATTAAAATCACCACCATTGCTCTAGACCGTTGATCTATCTCCGTTAGATCCATGCCATTGAAAGGAGCTTGATGCTTAACCAAATCGCGGAGATTTGGAACACAATATTTTTCTGCACATGTTAGATTAGCGCTATCACTTTTTCACCATAGATCTACATTTTTGTCGATCTATGCCATTGATTTCTTTAAGAATCTTCCTATTGGCTAATCACTTCCTCCGCGCTTATAACATTTCCACTTAATTTTGTGCAAAAATCTTAGGGCCGTAGATCTCCAGGGCAATTTAATCTTTGTCGTCCAAACATACTTCTATCTGCTGCTGGCGTATTATCCTGCTATTAGTCCCCCGATCACTATGGAAACTTGGACCTTTTGAATATTCCCTCTATTTTTACCAAATCCACCGTATTGAGCTTTAATCATTCACCCTGGGGGATGCGACCCGGGAGTTGGGATTCTTTTGAGGAATTATCCTGATCCTAGAACTCTTTTTTTTCTTCATAAAAACCCTCTTCAAAGCTTAGAACATTTCGAGTGCTAGCAACTGGATCCAACCAAGGATGCTATCCTCCTTGGGAGGTAGCAAAGTACCCCGTAGACCAAGTGCCTGATCCATTGGGCGACACTCCAAACCCTGAACTGAAAATTTCTCTAAAAATTGAAAATGGAACCGTACCTGCCACATATCTAGGCTGAACATACAAAAATAAAAAAGCATGGCTCCCCTTCCAGAGCTTAGGGCCTTCACTTCAAGCTTCAATTCCTTTAGTTTCGTCATTAAAACTTCAAAATAACTATAAAAAATGAAAATATATACAGGCTATGGTACATGAGTTATCTGCTTTCTCTAGGAAAGGTAGTGCTTCAAAAACCTTCCATTGACTAGACCTCCTGACCAGGCAGATCCATCTTCGTGTTCCAGGATAAAAGAATTTTCTCCTTGGTTTGTTGCAATAATATATGGCCCCATCCACATATGGTCGAATTTCCCATGTTTATCCTCCCTTGGAGCATCCCATTTCAGAACTAGATCATTAACCTAAAATTGATCTTCTTTTGCTTTCCTGTCAAAGGAATTCTTTATCTTCTCTTGTTGCCCATGTACTTTTTCATATGCCTTCTCAGTTTGTTCAAGTCAACTATCTGATTCACTCTTCTCTGCATATGATTTGGTTGTTCCTCTATTCCTTTCTACAATCTCATGACTAGAAACCCCAGAGATGCTGGAAAAACTACTTCAGCTCTGTATACTAATTGAAAAGGTGACATTCCAATAGCCCTCTTTGTGCTGATTTTGTCATCCCACAAATCATATTTCAATTTTGTGTGCCAAGCTCTCTTATTTTCCTCCAACAACTTCTTGATGATCCTTACCAGGCTTTTGTTAGAGGATTCTGCTAGCCCATTTCCTTGAGGATAATACATTTTGGAATGGTTCAGACTAATATTGTATTTATGAAAAGAGTTTATCATTTTCTTGGAACTAAAGGCAGGAGCATTATCAGTCACAATCCTTTTAGGACACCCGAATCGGGACAAGATGTTGTCTTCTAGAAAATCCATGATAACATTTTCTGTTGCTTTCCTGGTAGGGATGGCTTCAATCCATTTGGTAAAATAATTTGTAGCAGTCAAAATCCATCTGTGATGACCAGAGGAGTTTGGGTTTATTTCCCCAATGAAATATATCCCCCATTGATGGAAAGGGGCTTCCACTATGACTGGGTTAAGAGGGAGTGAAACCACTTTTCTCTTTCCTTCAAATATTTGACACTGGTTGTTAATTTTTGAGCATTAATTCAACATGCTCTAGGATCTTTACTGAGATAATAACATGTACATCATATCAAGTATAGCAATGCATATCAATTACACCAAGCAATCACATAAGACAATAGAGACACAGAGTTTCATTGGGGAAAACCATAAAGGCGAAAAACCCCACAACTTCCTCAGAGATAGAAAGAGCAATGATACAACCAAAGTACACAAAGATAGTCCCCCTAGTAGCTGAACCTCCTCCTCCACTAGTGTGCCACTTTCCAAGTAGTGTAGAAGTGAATAATGAGATGATAAAATAGAGTGCCTCCCGCACTCTATTTATACATGACCTGACCCGCCTAATAACCTAGCAGGGCCGACTTGTCTAACTCAATCTAATAACCCATGGATATACTAATCGGGGCCGAGCCCACACTTGGTGGTCTAATAACCCATCACTTGAAACTTGCGACACTTGCCAATACAAATGACGACACTTCCGTATAGAGGAATAATAACATCTCTATAGGAGTACAATATACATAGTTCAAATACATTCCGAAGTTACAATTACATCAACACTGCCTCTTAACTAGGAAGGTATTTCTCGACACAGATCTGCTAGCACAAGTCTTCTTCTTTGGATCATCGTAACTGGATCATCATCATCGAATCAATGTCATCATCGTCATCACTACTTTTGCTATCTCAATCAATCTCCGATCTACTGGTCATAGGAAGTTCTACAGAGCCAGTCCTTTTTCATACTGGATGTAGGCCCACCACCTGTAGGTCTTCATCATCTATGCGAATGGTCTGATAGAGGTGGTCTCTCAGGATTGATTTATGTTCTAATGCAATACCTGACAAGAGCATCCCAGGAACATTTATGTTCCTAAGCATGACCGACAAGATCTCCCAGGACTGATTACATGCATCCCTTTCACAACACCTTTAAAGAGCATCCTAGGAACATTTATGTGTTGCAGCACAACCGGAAAGATCTCTAAAGAGCATCCCAGGACTTATTACGAGCACATAGCTCAACCTCTCGGATCTCCAGGACTGATTACATGTGAATATACAATACCTTTAAAGAGAATCCTCGGAACATTTATGTGCTGCAGCACGACCGGCAAGATCTCTAAAGAGCATCCAAGGACTTATTATGAGCACACAGCTCAACCTCTTAGATCTCCAGGACTGATTACATGTCTCTGTAGTAATACCTCATCCCGGGACTGATTACGAGCACACAGCTCAACCTATCGGATCTTTGAGGACTGATTACATGCTACATGCACGACCTACCACATATCATCTTTGACCTCCAAGTATCAACTTGATACTCATGATCTAATTGATCATCATCGCACAAAGCATCATCCTGATGCTCATGATCATACTGATCATCATCACATAGTACATCATCCTGGTGTACATCATCTAGAGTATCATCCTGATACTCATCACACATGATAATCCTGATCATCGTCACTACATCGTCCTGATGCACACAATTGGAGCAACATCCTGAAGCTCGTCATCCATGATCATCCTAATCATACAATGCATCCACCTGATGCATATCATCTAGAGCAACATCCTGAAGCTCATCATCTATGATCATCCTGATCATACAATGCATCCACCTGATGCATACCAAGTATGTACCTGATACATATCACATACATGATCTACCTGATCATACAAGTATCCACTTGATACATAAATAAGTACATGATCTACCTGATCATACAATGCATCAACCTAATACATATACAAATACATGATCCCACCGATCAAGGAATCCAACTGATGCAAATACAAATACATGATCAAACTGATCAAAGCATCCAACTGATGCATATACAAAGCAATAACTAGAGCATCATCCTGATGCTCATCATCCAGTACTTACATCCATAGCCATGGGAAGGATCCTCCTCTCACCATGCTTGGAATGGATCCTGCAAATGTGTCCATCACTTCTTCCTCGAAGTGTCATCAATCTGAAGAACACCAAGCTTCTATCTGAAGTACTCAAACTTCACTATGGCTAGTGGTTTTGTCAACACATCTGCAATCGGCTCATCCGTCGCAACATACAAGAGCTCCATTGCCTCTCTGCACCATATCCCTGATATAGTGATATTTGATCTCAATGTGCTTCGACCAGTCGTGGAACACCGGGTTCTCAGACAACTTCACACAACTCTTGGTTGTCCCAATAGATACCAGTAGCATCCAACGAGAGATCAAATAACTCATACAGTAGCTTCCTCAGCCATACTGCCTCACAACTAGTCAAACAAGCTGCAACATACTCTTCTTCGGCTATACTCAGTGCTACACAGGGCTGCTTCCTGCTAAACCAAGAGATCACACTTGATCCCATACTGAAGGAGCACCCCGAAGTGCTCTTCCTATCTGTAGCACTGCCTGCCCAGTCCGAATCAACATAACCCTGCAGGTTAAACTTTTGATTCGCATCATACTTGAGCCCATAATCAATTGTACCCTTCAAGTACCTCAAAATATGCTTTACAACAACCAGGTGAACGCCTCTGGGATCCATCAGGAATTGGCTCAATTTGTTCACCGCAAAGAAAATATATGGTCTAGTGTTCGTCAATTACATCAGGGACCCAATCATATGATGATACACAGTGACATCAACTGGATCAGATGAAGCATCACATAGAAGCTTCAGGTTCGATGCCATGGGTGTGGCCATGGCCTTGCAGTCCATCATCCCTTGATTTTAATTGGTGAAACAAAAGAGAAAGAAACAATCCATCGATACAAGGCATACAATAATGAATCCTGTACCAACTTTAGTAGAAATCATTTGTGCAATACTTGGAATGAGATAAATACAGCATAATTTGTATGAATTCTGCTTAACTATAACACTACACCAAGTATGAAGAGATATTACGCACTGGAAATAACAATGAAAGATACACAATATACAGGAGAAGAAGAAAGAACAGACTACAGGACCAATTACAAAAGAATCCTTGAAAAACACTGGCTCGGCTCTGCAAAACTTTATTCAAAATAGCTCATAAGCATCTTACAGTACAATGCAAAAAGTTTCAAAAAGTTTTCAACCTGTCTGTCTTCAATTACAATGAATTTATAGAGGCCCCTTGAGCTCTAGGCTCAGCTCTCTCCTGAACAAAAAAGAGTTGCAATCACTTGACACCTATTTGACAGCTAACCAAGGCGTTTATCCGTTACAATTTCAAAACAAACACAGGCGGTATATGCCTAACCACTTTTTTACATTTACTGGCCTATTTTACTATATGACCAACTACTTGCATAGAAAATAAAATAGAAAGATAACAACTCCAGCTTACTGCTTCCATTCTCACTGAATGCTTTCATTGGCAAAGTGCTTCGTTGATATCTTTGAGCTCTTAACCTAAACATCAGAAATATCTAAGACCAAATTGTTTCCTACCGGGTGTGTTTCACCACTCGTGACAGTGCACTATAGAAATGAAAAATTACAAATAACAAACCAGCCACGGCCATACCAGCTTCCAAAAATAGGTTTACGGACCGTCTAACTGTTTCAAAATTGGAGACAAGGAGTATACTTATGTGGCCAAAAACAGACTTGCTGGGTGGTGAGATGCAAATAGTCGTAAGAATGCCACCACCTTAGTCCTGGGCTTTCACCTGACCATACCAATCAAGAAAATCACCCACGTCGAAAGAAACCTTTGTTTGGCCTTCTTTCGGTGGGGGAGAAGGGGGCATATCTTTAGTGGGGAGTATTAAGTCCTTGATAATGTCCACACTCTGGCGGATTTTCTGCTCGTCCTCTTCATGGGATTCTTTCCTTCTTTTCTGCTGCTGAAAACGCCAACACACCCGTCATTTCTTGGGATCTTCTAATTTGCGGACGAAAACGTCTTCCACATGGTCGAAAACTACAAGAGGTAGAGGAATATGCTCCTCCTCCATCTCAGACAACACATGCTCTGGTACAACTACTACTTTGGCTCCCTGATCTCTCTCCATGCTCGGATGCTAATTGTAAAATATCCGAATAGATGAACTCACCACCTTTTCAGAATTGGATAAGAGTTGTGATTCCAGGGAAATAGGTTTATAATGACTGATAATGATGGCGTCCCCATGCGAATCATTCTACTATGATTCTCTCACTAGACCTTCCAAATGATTCAGTATGATGACCAAGGCTAGGACTGACGCAAGACACGTTTGACTGTGCTTTTTGGGTCAGACAGAAAGGACATCTAATGGCGCTGAGGTGGCTCGGCCCATTCGACAATCATTGATTTGCAGCGAAGATGTATTTCACTTGTGAAAACTCATGATTGGTTCAGGACCGTAGGTTTCATCCTCTGTGGCTTGCAATTTAGTGGTACACATCTCCCATCTTGACCGTCGGATGATGCACCTTTACCGACCGCGGTGATTTTTGGCGTGCTTAACATGCCGACGATTAAAATCACCTCCATTGATCTATCTCCGTTAGATCCATGCCGTTGAAAGGAGAGAGACACTTAACCAAATCGCGGAGATTTGGAACACAATCTTTTTTCACACACATTATATTAGCGCCATCAATTTTTCACTGTAGATCTTCGTTTTCGTCGATCTATGTCGTTGATTTCTTTAGGAATCTTCCTATTGGATAATCACCTCCTCCACGGTTATAACATTTCCACTTAATTTTGCACAAAAAGCTTAGGGCCGTAGATCTCCGAGGCAATTTAATCTGTGCCGTCCAAACACACTTCTATCTACTATTGGCATATTAGCCTGCTATTAGTCTCCCGATCACCATGTAAACTTGGACCTTCTGAATATTCCCTCTTTTTACCAAATCCACTATATTGATATTTGATCATTCACCCTGGGGGATGCGACCCGGGAGTTGGCCTTCTTTTGAGGAATTATCCTGATCCTGCAACTCTTTTTTTTCTTCATAAAAATCATCTTCAAAGCTTAGCACATTTCGAGTGCTAAAACCCGCCATAGGTCAATTATGTGGCATTCTATCCCATTCTTCCAATTTCTGTTGAACACGAGATTCTCTTTGATCGCTCATCTTCTTTAACCTTGGATTCGAGAGTTGACATGGTTTATCTTCCTTCAAATGAGAACCTCTTAGAAGCCATCAAGGTGTCAATGAGCATAGTTCCCTTTCTATGTCAAGCTCGTTAAAATATGAAACAGGTCATTACGAGCAGAGTTCCCTTTCTATGTCAATCTCATTAAAAATGAAACATGCCATTACGAGCAGAGTTCCTTTCCTGTGTAAAGCTCGTTAAAAAATTAAATAGGCCATCATTAGCATAGTTTTCGTTCCGTTTTAATATCATTAAAAAATGAAATGGGTCCCTTCAAGCATAGTTATTTTCTGTTTCAATCTTGTATAAAAATGAAATAGGTCCTCCCAATCATAGTTTACCTCTGGTTTCGAGCTTGTGTAAAAATTAAACCATTCCCAAGCATAGTTTACCTTTGGTTTCAAGCTTGTGTAAAAATGAAACCGTTCCCGAGAACAGTTTACCTTTGGTTTCAAGCTTGCATAAAAATGAAACTAGCTTCACGAGCATGATTATATTCCTATGTCAAGCTCGTTAAAAAATGAAACAGTACCCTATGAGCACAATTCATTTCCTAAGTCAAGCTCATTAAAAAATGAAACAGATCCCCTCCCTTTGAGTCGAGTCTTTTGCCAGATTTAATATCTGAACTTTCATTTCATTCACCTATTCTATTTAATCATATTTTCTTTTCCTTCCTTGGTGAACATATTCCTATTAGTAACAATGAGTTTGAGTGGATGAAAAAAAAGAGTAGGAGAATGAAACAAATCTTGGGGGGCATGTCTCTAGCGTCTAGAAATAACAATAGATGTAATCCATCGGCTTCTTAAGCCTAGGGGAAAACTTCCAACCTTTGGATATCATGTTGGAAAAAAACCTACCAATGGGAATTATACTAAGCATAGATTATTTCTGTAACAAGCTCGTTAAAAATCAAGCAGACATCATGAGAATTGATCCGCATCATAGTTGGCAAGTCATCGATGTCGATACAACTTTGACAAGTTTCGACTCGACATGAATTCGACAGGTTTCGATTTCGACACAACTCCGACAAGTCTCGACTTCGACATACTGCGACACATTTCGCACTTTCGACATGTTCAACAACCTCACAATTTGCAACATCGACATGCAGCATTGACATGCGATCAACGACTATCAAACTTCGACATATTGTCTCTCTGTCTTCTAGTCGATTGTAACGGTTGAGCTGTTGAAACCATTCTAACTTCTTCTTTGTAACTAAAAGTAACGGGTAGGAACCCAAGCATATTAGAATTCTATATAAGCATTTATACTATTGTAACATACAACAAGTCTATCTGTTTACATCAAATAGAAGAACAATTCGCATTCCTACATATTGTCTGTGTGTATTTGTGGTTATCTGTGTTGCGTAATCCTGCTTTTGCTCATTATGTTTATTAAGCTTCCACCATAACAGATCTGACTCATTCAGTCGAACTGTTGTCCCCCTCATGCTTCCTGGACACGACCTAGATCATTGGTATCAGAGCATTCAGTTTTGTTCATGCTTAAGTTCTACATATACACTTCTCTTGAAGTTACCTGACTTATGCCAATTCAAAGTCGCTCGCAATCTCAGCCATCCAAGCAGACGCTAACTCTAGAAATGACAGAAGAAATAGATGATAGACATGTAGTCGATGAGACAGCACGGCTCCTTGAGCAAGCTCTGGCTCGACAATGGACTGAAATGTTCACCAAGTTCAATGAGATTCTCTTGCGATTCGCTTCGACATCCGGAGGATCTTCGACGAGAACTCACTATGATAAAATCAGCCCCTTCAAAGTGCAAATGAATTTGGACATACCAAATCTTGAAGGTAATATTGACGTGGAATCCGTCGACAATAGGGTGCAACAATTGGAATCCTATTACGCTGTAAATCAACTCTCACAAGATGAAAAAGTCACCATTGTATCCTTAAAGATGTCAACCTCCGTACACTGCTGGTGGGAGAACCTCTCGACAAAGATGGAGAAAAGCAGAGACTCCACCGACACATGGGATAAATTTGTTGAACACATCCGGAAGGAATTTTACCCGCCTAAATACCTCGAGCAGTAGTATAAGAAGTGGCAGTATCTAAGGAAATGGAAAGGCCAATCAGTACAGAGTTACACCGATGAGTTCTACCGACTCATGGCAAGACTTGGCATCCAAGAAGAAGAGAAATTGCTTATTTTATAGTACATCATCAAATTGTCCCAGTACATCCAATGGAAGAAGGAATTTCTAATTGTCAATATTCTTGCAGATGCATTCCACTACGCTAGCAAATTAGAAACCAAGCAAAAATGGAAAGCATGCTTTGCAACAAAGCTGACATCAGGATGACCACCCAACAAGAAGGCACCAACTGACTTCGACAAGTGAAAATCTTCTTAGCCCACACCGCCAAAGCCAGATCATGGTAAGAAGCCTTTTCACAAAATGGAACGTAGAAAACAACCGCCGACCAAAAAATGGTGCAATTACAACCACTCATCTTGGCATGATACATCTGAATGCAAAGCTTGGAAGACATTTTTGATAAAATTTTCGACCTCCGACGCGTTCGATAAGACGGTGGAAGAATCTGATCCTAACGCAATGACCCTTTTGACCTAGACCACTCCAGCAACCTCGACTATCATCGACGAGGAGGAACGAGAGCACCTATTCCATACACGGATATGGGTCCAGAGCAACCCATTACATCTGATTATGGACACTGATAGCCAGATGAACTTCATTTTCGAAGATCTCGAAAAGAAACTAGGTCTTGTTACCACTCCGCATGCTCATCCTTACAACATCGGTTTGATGAAGGATGGACAAGAACTTCGGATCACTCCACAATTCAAACTCGCCTACTTCATAAAGCCTTTTGAAGATGAAGAACTCTGCAACGTGGCACCACTCTCCTTAGATGATGCCCTATTCGGGAAACCTTACCTCTGGGATAGACATGGAATTTATCAGTCACGGCCTCAGAAGGTGATTGTCAGAATCCGAAATTGATGGTTCAGCATACCAGAGCATCAACCTACACCAACGATCGAACTAATATATGCCAAACAAACAAAGAATCTCATCAATCATGCTCATAAGTTCACATTAATCATGATCAAGCCGCAATATCTAAGAAGACTACAACAATGAGTCGAGTCACCGACCAATGTGTCAGAAAAACAGGATCACAGAGCAATAACAATAAACATAAATGAAAATATAATCACACACACACATTACAAGAGAGACACCAATATATCATGGTTCACCCAAGATGGGCTACGTCCACACTGAATTTTCAGTCCTTATTATTATACCATCCAACAAGGTGAAGGGATACAACCTGCAGCACAATCGCTGCACTTCCTCTTCATTGTCTCATAGTCTCTCTTTTGATCTCAAAGATCTTTACAATGCATAATACCTAACACATCCACTCCAGCCATGTTACAATGTCTTTATTTTATAAGGGAAATACAATGGGAAAATGCACGGGTTACCTAAAACCATGGGACCCCCTATGGATCGTGCCGGGATCATAACCAAACCTGGGGTTCAAACACGACTGAATCATCATCTATGAGACTAGAAGATTAGGCTCCACAACCAACAATCTCCCACTTGGAGACTGATCACAACAACTCCACCGTTGTTGCACTTGTTGGACTTGGACTTGAAAAATTTCTCCTCTTCACCTTCATGCTAGAAGGCCAACTAAAACCGAGCAAGAACTCAGTTTCTCTCTGGTTACTACCTTTGTGAACATGTTTGCAGGATTCTAGTTAGTGTGTATCTTTTCTAGCTTCAACAGTTCATCTTCCAGAACAGAGCGTATGAAATGGTACTTGAGATGTATATGTTTAGTCCTGGAATGGAATGTTGAGTTCTTTGCCAGATGAATGGCACTCTGGCTGTCTCTATAAAACCTGCTATCCATCTACTTCTTACCCAATTCCTCCATAAAACTCTGCAACCAAATCATCTCTTTACTAGCCTTTGTAACAACAACATACTCTGCTTCCATTGTTGAAAGTGCAACAACCTTTTGCAGTTTCGAAATCCAACTTACTGATGTTCCACCTATAGTAAACACATACCCTGTGGTACTTCTCTTGCTATCCTTATCACCTGCCATGTTTGCATCAACATATCTCTGTAGAACAGCGTCTGAACCTCCAAAACATAATTCCTGAGTGGTAGTACCTCTCAAATACTTAAGAATCCACTGTACTGCTTTCCAATTTTCTTTACCTAGATTGTTCATATATCTGGTCACAACTCCCACTACATGTGCAATATCTGGTCTTGTGCACATCATGGCATACATCAAGCTGCCAACTGATGATTGATAGGGAATCTTGGACATGTAATCTATCTCTTCCTATGTCTTGGGACACATTTCCTTACTTAGTTTGAAATGGCTGGCAAAAGGTGTACTAACTGGTTTTTCATTATGCATTCTGAGCCTCTCTAACACCTTTTGTATGTACTCAATCTGAGACAATGTCAATTTGCGATTTTTCCTGTCTCTCGTTATTCTCATACCAAGGATTTGCTTTGCAGCACCCAAATCCTTCATCGCAAATGAACTAGCTAGCTTCCTTTTGAGCACATTTATATCCTACATGTTAGACCCTACAACAAGCATGTCATCCACATACAATAACAAGATAACATATATTTCATTGTCTACCTTCTTGAAATAAACACAGTGGTCAGAATGACATCTACTATAACCCTGTTCTGTCATAAACCTATCAAATTTTAAATACCACTGCCTTGGATCTTGCTTCAAGCCATACAAGCTCTTATCCAACCTACATGAGAAAACTTCCTTCCCTTTGACCTCATACCCTTGAGGCTACTTCATATATATGTCTTCCTCCAAATCCCCATGGAGAAAGGTTGTTTTTACAACTAACTGTTCAAGATGCAAATCTTCTACCGCTAATAGACTTAAGATAGTCCTAATTGAAGTCATCTTAACAATAGGAGAAAATATTTCATCAAAATCTATACCTTTCTTCTGTGCAAACCCTTTTACAACAAGTCTAACCTCGTACCACTTCTTACCTCCTTCTTCTTCCTTCAACCTGTAAATCCATTTGTTCTGCAATGCTTTTTTACCAGGAGGCAACTGAACCAAATCCCAAGTCTGGTTTCCTACCAATGAGTCCATCTCCTCATTCATGCCTTGCTCCCACTTCTTTCTAGTTTCCACTTGCATTCCTTCTTCATAACACTCTGGTTCACTAGCATCAGTCATCAGTAAATAATACATTGAAGGAGAGTATCATTCAGGGAGTCTACTTAACCTGGTAGATCTTCTTGCAGTTGCAATAGTTTCAGTTACTTGTTGTTGTTCTTGATTTTTTGGCACCTTTCGAACTTCATTTTATTCAATTTCATCAAGTACTGTCTATTATGTCTTTTCCTTTTCCTGTTTCTTTCCCTACAACTAATATTTATACATGACCTTTTCATTGAATATCACATCTCTACTCCTAATCATTTTTTTATTTTCATAATCCCATAAGCGATAACCAAAATCATAAACCCCATATCCAATAAAGGTACATTTCTTGGATTTAGCTTCAAGCTTTGTTCTATTTTCTTTATCAATATGGACAAATGATTCACAGCCAAACATTCTAAAAAATGAGTAGTTTACCTTTTTATCTGTCCATGCCTCCTCTGGAATACCACCATCCAAACCACTTGAAGGCCCTCTGTTTACTAAATAAATAGCAGTATTCACAGCATCTTCTCAGAATTGTAAGGGAAACCATGCATGCAATCTCATACACCTTGCAGGCTCCATGATCGTTCTATTCATCCTTTCTCACACACCATTTTCGTGTGGTGTTCCTGGGACTGTCTTCTCTCTACGAATCCCATAGTATGAATAGTAACTATCAAACTCCTTGCCGCAGTACTCACCTCCATTATCAGATCTGAGACACTTCAACCTTTTCCCTGTGTTATTCTCAACCAAATATTTCCACTTCTTAAAAGTATAAAACACATCAGATTCCTGTCTAATGCAATAAACCCAAGTTTTCCTCGTTGCATCATCAATAAATGTAACATAATAATGAGAGCCACCAAGAGATTATACCTGAGCCGGTCCCCATACATTTGTATGCACAAGCTCTAATGTTTCATTCTTCTTTTGTTTCCCAACCCTGAGAAATCTGACTCTCTTTTGTTTTCCATAAACACAGTTTTCATAGAATTCCAAACTTACCTGCTTCAAATCTTGCAGCAGCTTCCTTGAGTGGAGAGCCTGCATCCCCTTCTCACTCATGTGGCCAAGCCTATGATGCCACAATGTTGTATCTATTCCTATGGAAGCTAAAGATATAGAATTGTATAAAAACAACGTACCTACCCTATCTCCTTTTTCTATCACCATTGATCCTTTAGTGATCTTCCACCATGTTTCTCTAAACATAGATAGACAACCGCCATCTCCCAAATGCCCCGTTGAGATCAGATTTCTTTTCATACATGGAATATGCCTAAAATATTTCAGCAGCCAATCAATTCCATTCTTAAATTTTATCCATACCTTGCCCATTCCAACAATTTTACATGGCTCGTCATCACCCAATAAAACATGTCCAAAATCGCCTGGAACATAATCATGAAAATATTTCCTATGGGGTGTAGCATGACATGAAGCCCCTGAATCTACTATCCAATAATCACTAGTATTATCTAATGCAAGAATCAAAGCATCTTGTAACACATCACCTGCTACATTTGCTTCCTAGGTAGTTTCCTGTTGTCCATCTCCTTTCTTCTTTCGAGATCTGCAGTCTTTCTTTAGATGTCCTTTCTTTCCACAGTTCCAACACTCTATCTTTTCCAGTCTGGACTTGGATATTCTCATTTTAGACTTGCCACGACTAGCTTGGATCTTTCCTCTCTCCTTTTGTCTTCCCCTGCTCTCCATAGTCAACGCATTACCTGATGTCTCACCTATGCTTTTCCTTCGCATTTCCTCGCTAAGAATAACACTAACAACATCATCAAATATCAAGGAGTTTGATCCAGAGACAAAGTTACTTACAGCCATGACCAAGCTATTCCATCTTTCTGGAAATGAACACAATATTAGAAGAGCCCTATCCTCATCATCAAAGTTCACACTTACAGAACTTAGTTGATTTGTAACCATATTAAATTCATTTAAATGATCAACAACAGATCCACCTTCATACATCTTCATATTAAATAAACGCTTCATTAGAAATACGTTGTTGGAGGCCGAGGTTTTTTCATGCAGCTTACCCAATGCGCTCATCAAACCCTCCATTGTCTTTTCTTTTGAGATATTGAAATCCACCAATGAATCTAGACTCAGCCGTATTGTTCCTAGATCCTTTTTGTCAAGAACCTCCCATTCTTCGTCCTTCATAGTCGTCGACTGCTTTGCTCTTCCTCCCAACGGTAGGAATAGATCTTTCTAGTACAGATAGTCCTCCATTTGCATCTTCCATAACTGGTAGTTTTGGCCATTAAAATTCTCAACCTTAAACTTTCCTTCTTCTTCCATTGCTCCCACTCAGACCAGAAACCCTAGCTTCCTGCGGGTTTGTCTGCCAAATAGACCTTTGGATCTGATACCAATTGCCAGAAAAACAGGATCGCAGAGAAATAACAATAAACATAAATGCAAATATAATCACATACACACACATTGCAAGAGAGACACAAATATATCGTGGTCCACCCAAGATGGGCTACGTCCATACTGAAATTGTCAGTCCCTATTATTATACCATCTGGAAAAGTGAAGGCATACAACCTGCATGACAACCGCTACACTTCCTCTTCACTGTCTCACAGTATCTCTTTCAATCTCAGAGATCTTTACAATGCATAATACCTAATACATCCACTCTAGCCATGTTACAATGTATTTCTTTTATAAGGGAAATACAATGGAAAAATACCACGGGTTACCTAAAACCATGGGACCCCCTGGGGATCGTGCCAGGATCATAACCAAACCTGGGGTTCAAACACGGTTGAATAATCATCTATGAGACTGGAAATTCAGGCTCCACAACCAACACAATGCAACTCTCGATAGAAGTAGCAAGTTGATCATATTCTCGATGAGTACTAGAACCTCTTTCAAGCTCCAGACGAAGTACCTCAACATTGTCAGGTAAAACACTCCATTGAACTTGTTCTTGATTTTTCTTTTACTAACACATCTATTTACAGAATATCCATTCTCGAAAATGAAGAGATTCGTAGACAAATCCAAGAATTAATCGAAAAAGGTCATATCCGACCCAGTTCCTCTCCTTGTGGAAGTCCAATCATCCTAGTTCCGAACAAAGACGGGACTTGGTGCATGTGCATCGACTATAGAGCTCTCAACAAAATTTTAGTAAATAATCACTACCCTCTGCCACGGATAGACAAGTTCATCGACTGTCTCAAAAGTGCTAAATTCTTTACTAAGCTGGACCTCAAGTCGGGATACCATCAGATTCCAATCGAGCCCTCATATGTGTGGAAAACTGCTTTCAAGACCAAGGAAGGATTGTTCGAATGGTTAGTCATGCCTTTTGGCTTAACCAATGCACCTACAGCCTTCATGCAACATATGGATAACATTCTTCAACCTTTCATTGGAAAATGGGTCACTATCTATCTCGACGACATATTTATTTTTAGTCAATCATGGGAAGAACATGTCAGACATCTTCGACAAGTCCTCGACACTCTCCAGCAACATCAACTCTATCTTAACATGGACAAGTGCTCTTTTGCGATGACCGGTTTCAAATATTTGGGGTATGTAATTGACTCTGTAGGCATTCACTTCGATCCATAAAAAGTACAGATCCTCAAAGATTGGCCCATTCCTAAAAGCATTCAAGAACTAAGAATTTTTCTTGGTTTGGCTAATTTCTATCGACGGTTCATACTCGACTTCAGTCACAGAGCCTGGTCCTTGAATTAGTTGACGAAGGGAAATGGGAAAACTGTCTTCCAATGGACAACAACACATCAAGCAGCTTTTGAACAACTCAAACACAACCTCTGCATTGTACTAGTACCTAAGTTACCTGATTTGCATCAGCCTTTTGAGATTGAGATGGACACATCGGACTATGCGTTGGGTGCAGCGATCACTCAGACTGGTCACCCAGTCGCTTTTCATTCCGAGACTTTTAATGACACAATTAGAAGATACTCGACGTATGAAAAAGAACTGTACACCATTATGCAAGCTCTCAAGCAATGGAGGCATTACATCCTTGGCGATGAAACAGTCATTCTCACTGATCACAAGCCTCTATAGTTTGCTTCGACACAATCAAAGTTGCATACAAACCGACAACTCAAGTGGATAATTACCTACAGCAAATCCAGTTGGTGATTAAGTATTGGAAAGGTAAAGCTAACCCTGTCGCCGATTTCCTCAATCAACCACCCATTACTCTCCTTTTGATAGTGATGAGTATGCAGGGATACGAAAAAACCACTTGGCCACAGTTGTATGAGGACGACAATGACTTCTCAGTAGTCTACCGATAGTTACAGACTAACAAGTTGTCGACCTCCGACTACTTCCTGAAAGACACCTTGCTATACAAGCTTGCACAACTTTGTGTACCGACCAAAGAGCACTGACAGTAGCTCATTTGGGACGTGCACTACAACAATACTGTAGGACACTTTGGAGTAGCAAAGACACTTGTTATTCTGCAAAAGTATTTCTTTTGGCCTACAATTAAATATGATGTCAACAAGTACATTCGATCCTGTGTGGTTTGTGCCATTTCTAAACTGCCTAATCGACCATAGGGATTGTACACACCTCTACCAGCTCCTAGTCGACCATGGGAATCTATTTCTATGGACTACCTGATGGGTTATCCTACTACCAAACATCATCATGATGTGATATTAGTAGTAGTCAGCCGATTTTGCAAGATGGCCATTCTCATACCATGTAAGAAGACCACGAGAGCGCAGCAAACCACTCAGCTCTTCTTTATACATGTTAGGAAACACTTTGTTTTACCCACAACCATTATTTCTGAATGAGATGCTAGATTCGTCAACATCTTTTGGAAGACCCTTTGGAAACATCTAGACACATGAGTCTTATTGTCGACATCTTTCCATCCTCAGACTGACAAACAGACGGAAGTTGTAAATCGCCTTGTAGTACAATAACAAGCATCAACGCACATGTGATGATAGTCTCCATACATACAACAAAGCTACAATCGTTCTCAGCACAGCTCTACAGGAAAGAGTAGAATTGATATATCTTATGGATTTCAACCCTTAGTGCCTATCGACTTGATTAGCTACTCGACACAACTTAACTTCGACACCAACTACAACTAGTGAGAAGTTTATAAAGCAGTCAAGTTTCGAGAATAGATTTGTGACATCCAGCGACAAGCATACAATATGTTGCACAGAGCAAATGATAAATCTAAGGCCCGACACGACAAGCATCATATTCCTCATACATTCCAAATTGGGTATAAGGTTTGGCTACATATTAATAAGGAGCGCTTCACTGGTCCTTTCAAGAAGTTAAAACCTTTTCGATATGGTCTATACAGTATTCTTCGACAGATTGGTGAAAACGCTTTCCAGCTCGACATTCCTGCATGCCTGGGTCTGCATCCAGTCTTCAACGTGGATCTACTTCGACCATACCATGCACCCTTGTTGGAACATAACGAATTATCAACAGCAAAACCCGAAGACATCCATCTAGATGTTCAGGAGCCTCTTCCTTGTGACAACATTGTGGGACGATGAGTACGCCTTATAAGGACGAACATAATTCCCTTATTTTAGGTTGCCAAATATGGACAGCTCCCATCTCAAGGAAAGTGGTACTCTATTACTGACATAACCGACAAGTTTCCTCACCTTCGCGAGCAAACAATGGAGACCATTGTTTCTTAAGGAAGGAGGTATGATCCACATAATAGTTGGCAAGTCATCGATGTTGATACAACTTCGACAAGTTTAGACTCAACATGACTTCGAAAACTTCGACAGGTTTCGATTTCGACACAACTTTGACGAGTCTCGACTTTGAAACATTCTACACCTTTGACATGTTCAACAACCTCACAATTCGTGACATCGACATGCAGCGTCGACATGTGACCAATGACTATCGAACTTCGACAGATTTTCTCCCTGTCTTCCAGTCGACTGTAATGGTTGAACTGTTGAAACCGTTCTAACTTCTTCTTTGTAACTGAATGTAATGGGCAGGGCACCCAAGCGTCTCAGAATTCTATATAAGCATGTATAATATTGTAACATACAACAAGTCTATCTGTTTACATCTAATAGAAGAACAGTTCGCATTCCTGCATATTGTTTGTGCGTATTTTTGGTTATCTGTGTTGCGTAATCTTTCTTTTGCTCATTTTGTTTATTAAGCTTCCGCCATAATAGAGCCAAATCATTCAGTCGAACTATTGTCCCCCTCGTTCTTCTTGGAGATGACCCAGATCAAGAATTCTTTTCACCTATCTTCGAGCTCGTTAAAAACAGTAATATGGTATTGAGCTTACTTTTCACTTTTTTCATGCTCTGGTTGAAACATGAAAAGTGGATTGAGCTTACTTTTTACCTTTTCATGCTCTGGTTCAAACATGAAAAATATTCTAAGTGCTTTTCATACCATTGTCGCGCTCATTTAAAATTGAGAAAAAAGGTGTGTCTAATGAGTATAGGTTTATCACTTTATCCGACCTCACTATACTACTTACAGAAAAGGAACTGTGCCAAGTTTAATTTTTCCTTGTACTCGATCACCAACCATGACAAAGTTGTACATGGAGTCCTCTTTAAATCTCTTTTAAGACTCCTAAAATAGGAAAATATTACTGAGCGAACTTGTTTCTTTTATGCTCGTAAAATGATTTGAAATGACGTCTATCCGGTGATAGCTTATCCCTTTTTCAGACCGTTTAGATTATTTACGAATAATTAATACTCTAGTCAATCACTATTAGAAGAGTTCTCTCTCACGTTGTTTTATCCTTTTTCGGGTGAGGAGACTAACCTTTACGAAAAAGAACCATTAGGAGTCTTGTTTTGATCCTTTCAGGATCTCTAAATGTGAAACGTCACCAAGTTTACCTTCTTTGAACTCGTAAAATTATACATGGAAGGACCCTTTTTGGGACCAAAACCCTCCTTTCTCAGGTTCATAAAACATGTGAGATTGGACTCATCATATGATGAGCTACATCGAGCATTTGTCACCCTCATCCAGCTCGTTAAAAATCAAAGAGCCACTCATCCACCATGATGGGGAAATTAAGGGAATAGGAAGATGTATTTGAGTCTGTATTAATGGCATCTTAAAGTCACCTTTGAACATGGCACTTGTTTGCATCTCGTCATACAATTGGGTAATCTGCTTGCCTCTAAGTCATACTAATTTCATGATTCATCCCGCTCCTTCAAAGACATTTGAAGAATGCCTTAGTCATTGTTGCGTTATTGTGTTGGAGAAAACTCACTATGGCTTGGGGTAGACCACAACAAACGGCTGACTACTAGAAATCAACTCAATTCCCAATGCTATGCTATATAAATGACAATGCTAAGATAATGAAGAATGTAACCAACCTTGATCCAAACGTTTGATGTAGATCCCCATTGGAGCTTTTCAATCCATGCACTCGAATCTGCAAATTAGTCTTGACAGCCAATATACAACAAGTACACATAATATATAAATGGCATTAACATCATCAATAGCAATGTCCCATGATATAACAAGTAAATGCAACCCAATGTAAGATAAACAACATTTACAACATTAATGTATGAGAATATGAGTATTTCTATTAATAAACAAGAAGAAGTACAATGTGATACGACCTCTTGCCGACAACCAATTTGAACCAAGATCTAGATCAATCCACTTGTGCCTCCACAACTTCAATCCTCCATGGAATGGAAAACTCAAACTAGAATAGGAGTTTGGAAGGTGAACATAAAGGGTTCACAACTACAAGGATCAATGAGTGTAGACTCAAGATTGAGCAAAAATCCACTAGAGTTCTCTTGCTCTTCTTTCTCCTCTCGTCCATAAGCCATATGTGCTCAATATATAGTCCTCTCAAAGGTAAGTGAAAGGACACATCGAGGTGTTTGTTGGGAAGATGGAGAGTCAAAGGTCAGCCAATGATCACTTTTTGGGAGTAAAAGTAATAAACTAGTGATTTTTATCATTTTACATGCTACCCGCAGGATATAGTGATGCAACTCGCGGGTAAGCCCATTGTAATGATGCAGCAAGCGTACAAGGGAAAAAATAGGGAAAAATAATTTATGAAGGATATAAAGTGGTTCTGAGTCAGTGAAATGGATCCTCTAGGCCAAAGAGCACTGATTCTAACAAGGTGGAATATTATGTTGTAACAGATGCCCCCTAATGTGTGAGGTCAGATACTTATGCTACGATGACCGAAATACATTATAAATCTCGGAAGTGGAGTGATGGAGACACAAGTGGAAAGAGCAGCTCACTCGTCATAATACAATAGTCTCCCTGAATACATGTCCGTAGTACAACAATTTGATATAATGGCCATGAATAGGTAGTACATAGTGAATATATGTCATAAGTGATCATAGTCATGATCCCTCGATAGTAAGATATGGTCTCCTACTGAAAAGGAAACAACTGGTGCAAACTAGAGGTACAAACTACTGATATATTAGAGGTGATATCTCAGATGTAAAGTCATAGTCATAAGTAGCATAGTGAATGCCACTATCGCCTGGGGTCTTCTACACAGGTCTTCGATGGTACAAGTCCCATCAAGTGAATAAAGGAGTTGAGGTCTAACCTGATGTGACATCATTTGATTACTGGTCAATGATGTATACCATTAACAGACGCGAGATAACCCACCAATAATGAAAATGGACATCAAGGAATAGATCACAATCATTGGAGAGTGAATAGATGAGTTGAAGTCGAACACTAGGATGAACCCACTGATCAGGGGACATTGATGTATTCCCAAAATTGTCGATGGCAAGAGAACCTGCCACTAATGACTGCAAGCCTCAAGGTACTCAACCGAACTCTAAGCCTCAAGTTCCAGAATAAACGGGTTGAATTCGATGGAACGAAACTCGTTGGAAGGAGGGCATTAAGGCATCCCCCATCAACCAGCACGAAATACCAACTATGCTGAAAGATTTGGAAGAACTCAGGTGAAAAGGACTGACTCAATAAGGATGACCGACATGCAATAGTCAAGAGATCTGAGGAGTGGCCGACTCTGGGTTCAGGACTTCCTTTGAACAAGAGCATGAGTAGATGGATAGACTCAGGCAGCATAGACTTGACATAAACTGTGCAATGCAGGAGGCATTACAAAGGGCTCCATAATGATTGGAAGCTTAACCAATTGGTGGAGTACACTGAGAAACAAGTATAGCTCCTAAGGTCCAACGATAGTCCTGACTCATAATGTATGGAGTGGAATGAATGCTCTGTTCAAAGCCGACACAACAGTTGCCAACAAGAAGTAGTAACCGTAATCCCGTCTGGCTTTTTGGAATATTTTATTTTTTGTTCTTTTACATATTTGGTGAATGCTTCAAAAAGAATAAAATTTCATATAATACAACAAGTGAGGGAATGAATGTCAAATAGCAAGCAGACTAGTTCCAAGCAGTGGACCATACCTATGATCAATGCAAGGAAGTGCATTCAGGATGTGGACACTCAGGGGTGTGTTCCCTCAGGGTCAAAAGGTCATCAAATTGTGAAGGGAAAATATAAGCTCTGCAGGGCTCAACAGGGAAAAATGCTCAGGCACCAAGCCAACAATTGAGTAAGCGGGAGCCGCCACAAGGCTTAAGCGGCAAGTAGGATAATGCAATGCAATCACAACTTGATATAAATGGGGGAGTCCTTATGGGAGATGACCAGCATAAGACAAAGTAGAGTATGAGTCTTTATCGCAATGTCATGGCGTATCTACAGAGGAATCCCAATCCTAAGGACAAACAATGGTCATGGGAACCAAAATGCAAATGGGAGTTCCATCTAGGGCACCCATGTTCGGAAAGTCCCTACCACCACATAACAACACTTCTGTAACAGTGTGAAGGTTCCATGTCAGTTAAGAAGCGGGGTCGCAGCTAGGGTTTATGAAAGTGGTCAAAAGGTCAAATGCATAATGCATGTGAAAATGACATCTAACCTATATGCCAGGTGTGAAACGTACCTGCCACAGGTGTGAAATGTTCAGAAACAACTTTCGTCGAAAAAATCTGGTTAAAAAATGCTACTCCATGACATTGTATTAGTCCATAACAGCATTAAATGGCAAAAGCTATAGACAAGTGGGTCTTGAAAATTATAAATAGTAATAAAAATTTACAATTTACAATTCATTTTTATTATTCACCCATTTGGAGTTTTGTGGTTGGTTTTTACCTCAAAGTTCAGTTGTTGATTTCGGGAGCTACAAGCATCTGATCGTCGAACTGTCAGGAGCAGGTTGGTAATCTCATCCCCACCTTCCATTTTAATGCTTTTAATTTAAATTTCATTTGTTGGTTTTTTAGTTTGGCCAAGCCCTAAATGGCTTCGGTGCTACCCACGGGCTACTTCTATGTGGGTCGTGGGTAGGGCATCATACTTGCAGTCAACACATAGGTTGACCGTGGGTACTTGCAACTGTATGCAAATTTTCCCACTGGTACGGCCGTGAAGTTGATTTTGCAAATGAAACCGACTAAAATATTTGTTTTTCTCACTCCAGGATGGTTCTAGAGTGGAGAGAGAGGGAACATGACCTAGTAGATGAGGCTGTTCATAACAATCTGCGTGCACAGCAAACGCTGCAAGCATGTGGCTTATACAAATTCTGGAGCATAGGGGGTTTGAGGGCCCAAAACCTATTACTCCAGCGTTTGATAGACTATTGGGATGTTGATGCACAAAACTTCAACCTAGACAGGCAAATACTTTCACTGGAGGTGGAAGATATCTATTTCATCACAGGTTTGTCTCGCTGAGGTGAGGTGGCAAGCCTTCGATCTCGAACTATGGGTGGTGGGATCACCATTCCTGACTACATAGAGAGATATTGTGTTCCTAATACTCAAGAAGTGGGAAGTTAGGTGCCCATCTGATCCATAGTCAACCTGCGTATGAAGGTTTTCGTGGTGACTTTAGTGCGGATCACTAGATCCAAAGCTCTTCACCAGGCATCCAGGCCAATCATGTTCTATGCATCACAGTGCATGCAGCCAATGATATTCGACTGGTGTACTACACTACTGGGTTCCATGAAGACCCAGCTGACAGAGTGCAAGCAGGGCGATGCGAAAAACTTCTTGTATGGCAATATTTTGTGCAGCTTCTTCTTTGAGCAGGTTCTGGGGCTTAGTCCGACTGTTGAGGTCCCTCCTCATAGTCTCTGCGACCTAGCCATGACCTAGTGGGCTGAGGTATTGACACAATAGGGTGGTCACCACCAGGCATCACCGTATACAAAGGAGTTCTTTCACTGGTGGGATCAACAGGTCATAGCGATAGATGAATACCCTTATGCAGGGATAGACTTCCGGCAGGATCGGGACATGCCGCTCCCACTAGATGCCGTGTTTGGAGACATTGGTGAGTACTCTTTTTAGGCTTTTGTGTATTAAATTTTTATGGATTTTTTATTATATATGTAAATGCAAAACTATTTTGTTTGGTGGTAGTATCATGTGTTGATGTTTGACTATTTGCTCGCAGACAAGGGCCCAGTGAGACCTGCTGGCTTCCCAAGACATCATCGCTGGGGAAGGGGTGATGAGATGGTAGGTGCTGTAGTAGAGTAAACACTACAGACCTTGCAGTCCAACATATCATGGATGACTGCCAAGGTACCATAGGCAGAGGTGGCACAGCTTCCAGAGCCTATGCAGCGCTAGGTAGTGTGGGTGCCGAGTAACTGGGTACGACTGCTACAGCAAATAGCAAATGCAATGCAATGCTTCTATGAGACACATCCTATCGGGGCGGCAGCTAAGCCTCCTCGTAGGGAGTAGATATGTCAGGATCTCATTTTGTAACGATATGTATATTTTTGAGGGCTACAGGCTCCAGTTTTTGTATCACGATACTACCATTTTGGACATATTATTTATAAAAAACTTTGGTTCTCCGGTTCTACTATATGTGTGTATGTAGAAATGTGTGAATGTCTTATTTTATTTGTGTGCTTCATGGTGAATGTGAGAAATGCCAATCTAATACATAGTTAGCGTATGCATCAAATATATGATTAACACTTCTTGGAATATGAATGTATCTAATTGAAACAAAATGTCGTTCCAAGAGTCTTACCCTTAGGAATTTCCATAGTAGTGTAGGGTCTTGCACACGGTACTGCCCATTCAGTTGAGACACAACTAGCTGTGAATCCAAGCGGACTTCTAAATACTGGATACCATGCAAAATAGCATCCTAAAGTAGTTCAATGACAGCACTATACTCAGCCACATTGTTCGATGTAGTACCGAGACAAACACCTCCTGAGGACACAACTAGGTGGCCAAGTGAGAAAATAACCCAAGCAGCAGAAGCAAGCTGCTGCGTATGACGGCTAGCACCATCGCCGAACCCTAAGAACGTAGGAAACTCAGTTGACATATGTCAATCAAATGGAAGCTAATCCGCAGACTTGAAAACCAAAAGAAAGCTAAACTATGTACAGAAGTAACTATACAGTAGTATACAAAAGTATTATCCTGAGCCAGAGGTTCGAACGTAATGCTGCTTGAGGTGGAGACCATTTCTAGGCTCCTTCAAGATAGTCCCCTTGTAGTCTTCTAATTCATAAGATCCTTTTTCAAGTACATGCCTCACGATGTAAGGGCCATGCCACATGGGGTTGAACTTGCCTGCCCCTAGGGGTTCTGTAGCTTGGTCATACAAGAGGACCAAGTCACCTTCAGCATACTGTCAGGGACAGACATACCTATCATATTGAAGCTTAACATGATGCTTGTTGGCATCTATAGCCACGGCGGTGTCTTGACGTTGCTCGTCAAGTTTCTCAAGGTGGATTAAACGTTGCTCAAGACCCGTTGTATCAGGCAGGAGCTCTATGGCCAGCTTAAGTGAAGGGATCTCGCATTCAATCAGTAAAAGTGACTCCACACCATGAACTAGCTGAAATGGTGAGAACCAAGTGGCAGTCTTGATTGCGGTTCGATATGCCCACAAAGCAGGATATAACATGATGTGCTAGTTGGTCTTTCTTTGTTGGATGGTATGCTAGAGAATGGTCTTCAAAGACTTATTAACTACTTCAACTTGACCATTCGCTTGGGTATAATAAGAAGATGAGTGTTCTTGACAAAACCCAAGCTTGAGAGACAAATCCTCCATCATCTTTTTCTGAAAGTGACTGCCATGGTTAGTGACAATCTCTTTCGGAATACCGAACCGAGTTATAATTTGATTGAATACGAAATGGGTTGCTGTAGCACCATCGGCTTTTACGGTAGGCATGGCATTAGCCCATTTGGAAAAGTAGTCCATGGCCACTATAATATGGTGATTCCCCCCAACCGAAGCTGGTTTGCAATCCATGAAATCCACCCTCCACTGAGTGAAGGGACCGATGGTGACGACTGGATGAAGGGGCGTTGGATGCGAGCGTATATTCTAAGAAAATAACTGGCAAGGGTGGCATCTCTTTACAACGTTAATACAATATTTAAAGATTGAAGGCCAAAAGTAACCTGCTCTCATAATACGTTCGGCTGTAGCAAGCCCGGATAAGTGATTGCCACATGCCCTGTATGGCAATCATTAAGCACATGCTCCGCTTCTTCGTGAGTTAAGCAACGACGGTGAATAGAATCCTTTCCTCGGTGATACAAAGTGTCACCGACGATAGTATAATCTTTAGCGTGATGTTTCACATGCCGTCGCTCATCTCGTTAATAGTGCAGAGGAAAATTCAAATTTTGGAGATATACAATGACATCCCCATACCAAGGGTCTTCGGACGAGATAAGAAATAAGTGGTCATCCACAAAGGAATCTTCATGGATGGCATCCTCATCAAGTCTCGGAAGGTCCGACATGCTCAGCAAACACCAACGATTTCACCGAAGCAAAATTGAGATCGAACTCTTGAAGGATCACAGTCCATTTATTGTACTTCCCGCTGATAAGGCGTTGTGATAGCACGAACTAAAACGGATTGATATGCATGACAACTATGTTGTTCTAAGCAAAATGTAATGTGTAACCGCTGGATTGAATGAACAGTCGCAAGTGCCAGCTTTTCCATATGAGTATATCTTAGCTCAGCGTCTACTAGATTTCAAGTAAGGTAATAGATGACATGCTCGACAAGTGCGTTATCAACCTTAACCAAGACCATGCCAATCATATCTTGAGACGTGGCCATGTAACGAATAAGATCTCGTGTGAAGTCTGGTGGACTAAGCACGGGGGCCGATACCAAAGCTTTCTTGAGGGTGTCGAAAGACTGCTGGAATCGCTCATCCCAGATAAAGGGTGTGTACTTCTTTAATAAGCGTGCAAAACCTTTGGTAAGATTAGCTTAATTGACTACGAAACGGTGTAGAAAAGTGGCTCTCCCTTGGAGACTCTGAAGTTGTAACAAGTTGCGCGAAGGATGCAACCGAAGTATTGCCTCAACTTGAAGAGGATCAACTCTAATACCCTATTTCGAAACTATGAAGCCTAGAAGGTGACCCGTCCTTACAGCAAAGATGCATTTGTTAGGATTCAATCGAATCTTGTATCGTATACATCGTTCGAGAATCATGCGGAGGTGCTTGGTGTGGTCCATACTCTTGAAAGAATGGACGACAAGGTCATCCAAGAAAACCTCCATAATCGTTTTAAGATCATGAAAGGCGTACGTCATGGCACACTGAAATGTAGCTCTGGCATTCTTAAGGTCGAAGGGCATTTTCCGATATGCAAACGTTCCCCAAGGACAAATGAAAGCTTTCTTATGTTGGTCCTCGGGTTTGATTTGAATCTGGTTATATCCGAAAAAGTCATCCATGAAAGAAAAAATCTCACTTCCGGTGCAAGCATCCATGATTTGATCTATGAATTGTGTGGGGAAGTTGTCTTTCGGACATCCACGGTTCAAATCTCTAAAATAGGTGCATACACGGATTGTTCCCTGCTTCTTATCCACAGGAACGGGGTTTGACACCCATTCGGTAAGGGGAACGGGGTAGATGAAACCAGCTTTGAGCAGTTTCTCCACCTCTGCCTTGATAGCGGCTACTTTCCTAGGGTTCATAGCATGTAAGCATTGTCAAACCGGTTTAGCATTGGGATACGTTCTAATCTCATGTTCAACAATGCAGGGGTCTATTCCTGGCATCTCCACATATGACTAGGAGAAAGCTTCCCAGAGTTATATAAACAATTCAGAGCAATCTCCTCAGTGGTGCAATCGTCACCGATGTAGACATTCTCAACCTTTTTGGGAGTACGAGAGATATTAATCAACATAGTTGGGGAAATGTTAGCCGTATTCCCTTCCGCAAAAACATCATGCGAATCTAAAAGAGCCACAGGGTGACAAACCATCTCTGCTAGAGTCATCCTAAACTCTTCTCGTTTGCCGAGCTCGAGGTTGGGAACGAAATAAGAGCGATGGTGCATATCTTCCCAAGGTATCTCACTACCACACATGGCCTCCATAATAGCTTCATCAAAAGGAAAAGTATCATCAAGGCAATCGTGTGAACAAGACGAGTTGGCTACCCAAACTGGAAGTGTAATGGGATCTTCCTCAACTGTCTGAGAAGAAGAGAGATCCGGCTCTGCAGTGGCTTGTTGAATATGCTGGTAAGCAAGCTCAGCTACAGATAGTGGCATAGACATCCCGATATGCGTAATGTTTCCAGATGTGGAACTTGTGGATCGTAAAGTCCATGGATCATCAAAATAGGAAGTCCAGAATGACATATTATGCGAAGGAGGAGATGCATAGTCCGGAATGGTTCCAATAAAATTCACAGGTGTGGCAAAATCATAAGTTCCCATCAATGAAGGGTACATGCCAACACCCATCTTCCCAGTTGTCGGTTGAGAATGAGTAATATGTAGGACTATGGATCCTGTGGATGCTGTGGAAGAGGAGTTAACTAAATCCAGCTGATCAATGGTCACAATCTTGCCTTCGTAAGGAAAGCAGATAACTCTGAATACAGTGGACATGACAGATTTCATAGAATACATCCAATTCCAACCCAGCAAAAGGTTGTTGTCGATGGGCGTATCAACCATCTCGAATTCAATAGGAACAGATTTACCTCCCAAGAAGACAACAAGGGAAGGGATAATTCCATGCGGCTTAAATGACCGACCGTTGAATGCAGTGAGCGTGGTTCTAGATGCGAGTAGAGGAGGAGAGCCTAGAGCTTTCCAACAAGTTAATGACATTACTGATGTAGAGGCACCTTTTTCAACCATCGTACGTTTGACAAAATTCTAAAGGCACGCCACCTGGATTTGAAAAGCCACATCGTAGGGTAAGCGAGGTTGGACATCAGTAGTGTCGAACTTGGTAACAGTGGGACTTCCCGCGTCCTGAACTCCTAACGCACTCAAAAGGGCATGCTTCTGAGAAAGGCATGCTTGCAAGACTTCAAGATCCGACATGGCACATGGAGTTTGGCCCAAATCTTCCATGATGGAGTAGTTATGGGAGGCTCGAGCATTAGGGTTATGCGTAGAGCGCTTAAGAACACCTTTTGGTATCTGCAGTGTTGGTCGTGGAGCCAGATCTTCTAGTCTCATAGATGATATTTTATCAGCCGTGTTTGTACCCCAGTTTTATATGATATGTAGGTGGATTGTACACTCACTCCAGCGGGGATCATCCGCCTTGGCTGGGGGGTCCGGGGGCAGCGCCCCGGAGAAATGGGGGTTCAGGGGCAACGCCCCCGAAGAAAATTTTGGGGGCTGTTTTCGCCAACTGTTTTGCGGGCCCATGGTTTTGGGTATCCCGTGGTATTTTCCCATTGTATTTCCCTTATAAAATAAAGACATTGTAATACAGCTAGGCATGATGTATTAGGTTTTATGCATTGTAAAGATCTCTGAGATCAGGAGAGAGACTGTGAAAATAGAGAAGAGGAAGTGCAGCGGTTGTGCTGCAGGTTGTATCCCTTCACCTTGCTGGACGGTAACAATAATAAGGACCGACAAATTCAGTGTGGACGTAGCCCAAGTTGGGTGAACCACGATATATCTATCTCTCTCTTGTAATGTGTATGTGTGATTATATTTGCATTTCTGTTTATTGTTATTGCTCTGCGATCCTGTTTTTCTAACAATTAGTATCAGAGCCAAAGGTCTGTTTGGCAGTTAAACCTACAGGAAGCTAGGGTTTCTGGTTCGAGTGGGAGCAATGGCAGAAGAAGGAAAGTTTAAGGTCGAGAAGTTTAACGGCCAAAACTTCGGGTTATGGAAGATGCAAATGGAGGACTATCTGTACCAGAAGGATCTATTCCTACCGTTGGGAGGAAAAGCAAAGCAGCCAACGGCTATGAAGACGAAGAATGGGAGGTTCTTGATAGAAAGGCTCTGGGAACAATACGGTTGAGCCTGGCTTCGTCGGTGGCTTTCAATATCTCAAAAGAAACGACAACACAGGGTTTGATGAGCGCATTGGGTAAGCTGTATGAAAAACCCTCGACCTCCAACAAGGTATTTCTAATGAAGCGTTTATTTAATATGAAGATGTCTGAAGGTGGATCTGTTACTGATCATTTAAATGAGTTTAATATGGTTACAAATCAGCTAAATTTTGTAAGTGTGAACTTTGATGATGAGGTTAGGGCTCTTCTAATCTTGTGTTCATTTCCAGAAAGCTGGAATAGCTTGGTCATGGTTGTAAGTAACTCTGTCTCTGGTTCAAACACCTTGAAGTTTGATGATGTTATTGGTGTCATTCTTAGCGAGGAAATGTGAAGAAAAAGTACAGGTGAGACATCAGGTATTGCGTTGACCATGGAGAGCAGGGGAAGACAAAAGGAGAGAGGAAAGAGCCAAGGTAATCGTGGAAAGTCTAAAATGGGCAGATCCAAGTCCAGACTGGGAAAGATAGAGTGCTGGAACTGTGGAAAGAAAGGACATCTGAAGAAAGACTTCAAATATCTAAAGAAGAAAGGAGATGCAGAAAAGGAAACTACCCAGGAAGCAAATGTAGCAGGTGATGTGTTACAAGATGCTTTGATTCTTGCATTAGATAATACTAGTGATTATTGGGTAGTAGATTCCGGAGCTTCATGTCATGCTACACCCCATAGGAAATACTTTCATGAGTATGTTCCTGGCGAATTTGGACATGTTTTATTGGGTGATGATGAGCCATGTAAAATTGTTGGATTGGGTAAGGTATGGATAAAACTTAAGAATGGAACTGATTGGTTGTTGAAAGAAGTTAGGCATATTCCTGCTATGAAAAGAAATCTGATCTCAACAGGGCAGTTGGGAGATGGTGGCTGTCTATCTACGTTCGGAGAAATGTGGTGGAAGATCACTAAAGGATCAATGGTGATAGCAAAAGGAGACAGAGTAGGTACGTTGTATTTATGTCCTCATAATACTGACCATTCTATCTCTTTAGCTTCCATAGGAACAGATACAACATTGTGGCATCATAGGCTTGGCCACATGAGTGAGAAGGGGATGCAGATTCTCCACTCAAGGAAGTTGCTACCGGATTTGAAGCAGGTAAGTTTGGAATTATGTGAAAACTATGTTTATGGAAAACAGAAGAGAGTCAGATTTCTCAAAGTTGGGAAACAGAAGAAGAATGAAAAATTAGAGCTTGTGCATACAGATGTATGGGGACCGGCTCAGGTACAATATCTTGGTGGCTCTCATTATTATGTTACATTTATTGATGATGCAACTAAAAAACTTGGGTTTATTACATTAGACAGAAATATGATGTGTTTGCTACTTTTAAGAAGTGGAAAGCTTTGGTTGAGAATGAGACAGGAAAAAGATTGAAGTGTCTCAGATCTGATAATGGAGGTGAGTACTGCGGCAAGGAGTTTGATAGTTACTGTTCATACCATGGGATTCGTAGAGAGAAGACAGTCCCAGGAACACCACAGGAAAATGGTGTGTCAGAAAGGATGAACAGAACGATCATGGAGCGTGAAAGGTGTATGAGACTACATGCAGGGTTACCCTTACAATTTTGGGTAGATGCTGTAAATACTGTTGTTTATTTAATAAACAGAGGAACTTCAAGTGCTTTGGATGGTGGTATTCCAGAGGAAGCATGGACAGATAAAAAGGTAAACTACTCATTTCTGAGAACATTTGGTTGTGAAGCATTTGTCCATATTGATAAAGAAAATAGAACAAAGCTTGAAGCTAAATCCAAGAAATGTACCTTTATTGGATATGGGGTTCATGAATTTGGTAATTGTTTATGGGATTATGAAAATAAAAAAACCATCAGGAGTAGAGATGTGATATTCAATGAAAAGGTCATGTATAAAGATCAGTTGCAGGGAAAGAAACAGGAAAAGGAAAACACAGAGTACATAGTGCTTGATGAAATTAAAGAAAATGAAGTTCTGAAGGTGCCAGAAAATCAAGAGCAGCAGCAAGTACCTGAAACTCCTGCAACTTAAAGAAGATCTACTAGGTTAAGTAGACTCCCTGAACGATACTCTCCTTCAATGTATTATTTATTGATGACTGATTCTAGTGAGCCAGAATGTTATGAAGAAGCAATGCAAGTGGAAAATAGAAAGAAGTGGGAGCAAGGCATGAATGAGGAGATGGACTCATTGGTAGGAAACCAGACTTGGGATTCGGTTCAGTTGCCTGCTGGTAAAAGAGCATTGCAAAACAAATGGATTTATAGGTTGAAGGAAGAAGAAGGAGGTAAGAAGCGGTACAAGGCCAGACTTGCTATAAAGGGGTTTGCACAGAAGAAAGGTATAGATTTTGATGAAATATTTTCTCCTGTTGTTAAGATGACTTCAATTAGGACTATCTTAAGTCTAGTGGCAGTAGAAGATTTGCATCTTGAACAGTTAGACATAAAACCAGCCTTCCTCCATGGGGATTTGGAGGAATAAATATATATGCAGTAGCCACAAGGGTATGAGGTCAAAGGTAAGGAGGATCTGGTATGCATGTTGAAAAAGAGCTTGTATGGCTTGAAGCAAGATCCAAGGTAGTGGTATCTAATGTTTGACAGGTTTATGACAGAACAAGGCTATAGTAGATGTCATTCTGACCACTGTGTTTATTTCAAGAAGCTAGACAATGGAAGATATATTATCTTGTTATTGTATGTGGATGACATGCTTGTTACAGGGTTTGACATGCAGGATATAAATGTACTCAAAAGGAAGCTAGATAATTCATTTGCGATGAAGGATTTGGGTGCTGCAAAGCAAATCCTCGGTATGAGAATAACGAAAGACAGGAAAAATCGCAAATTGACATTGTCTCAAAGTGAGTACATACAAAAGGTGTTGGAGAGGTTCAGAATGCAGAATGAAAAACCTGTAAGTACACCTTTGGCTAGCCATTTCAGTCTAAGTAAGGAAATGTGTCCCAAGAGACAAGAAGAGACAGATTACATGTCCAAGGTTCCCTATCAATCAGCAGTTGGTAGCTTGATGTATGCCATGGTGTGCATAAGACCAGATATTGCACATGCAGTGGGAGTTGTGAGCAGATATATGAACAATCCAGGTAAAGAACATTGGAAGGAAGTACAGTGGATTCTCAGGTATTTGAGAGGTACTAACACTGAGGCATTATGTTTTGGAGGTTCAGACACTGTTCTATAGGGATATGTTGATGCAGATATGGCAGGTGACAAGGATAGCAAGAGGAGCACCACAGGGTATGTGTTTACTGTAGGTGGAACAGCAGTAAGCTGGATTTCGAAACTACAGAAGGTTGTTGCACTTTCAACAATAGAAGCAGAGTATGTTGCCATTACAGAGGCCAGTAAAGAGATGATTTGGTTGTAG
This sequence comes from Larix kaempferi, assembly GCA_027924585.1. Lineage (NCBI taxonomy): Eukaryota > Viridiplantae > Streptophyta > Pinopsida > Pinales > Pinaceae > Larix > Larix kaempferi. The sequence continues at coordinate 5,336,525 of BSBM01000043.1, read as the reverse complement.
AGGTTTATAGAGGAAGCGGGTAAGAAGCATAAGGATAGCAGATTGTATAGTGACAGCCAGAGTGCCATTCACCTTGCAAAGAACTCAGCATTCCATTCCAGGACTAAACATATACAACTCAAGTACCATTTCATACGCTCTGTTCTGGAAGATGAATTGTTGAAGCTGGAAAAGATACATACTAGCCAGAATCCTGCAGACATGTTCACAAAGGTAGTGACCAGAGAAAAACTGAGTTCATGCTCGGTTTCAGTTGGCCTTCTAGCATGAAGGTGAAGAGGAGAAATTTTCCAAGTCCAAGTCCAACAAGTGCAGTAGCGATGGAGTTGCTGTGATCAGTCTCCAAGTGGGAGATTGTTGGTTGTGGAGCCAGATCTTCTAGTTTGATAGATGATATTGTATCAGCCGTGTTTGTACCCCAGTTTTATATGATATGTAGGTGGACTATACACTCACCCCAACTATTTTCCCATTGTATTTCCCTTATAAAATAAAGAAATTGTAATACGGCTAGGCATGATGTATTAGGTTTTATGCATTGTAAAGATCTCTGAGATCAGGAGAGAGACTGTGAAAACAGAGAAGAGGAAGTGCAGCGGTTGTGCTGCAGGTTGTATCCCTTCACCTTGCTGGACGGTAATAATAATAAGGACTGGCAAATTCAGTGTGGACGTAGCCCAAGTTGGGTGAACCACAATATATCTGTGTCTCTCTTGTAATGTGTATGTGTGATTATATTTGCATTTCTGTTTATTGTTATTGCTCTGCGATCCTGTTTTTCTAACACGCAGCATATTAGAGGGCTTCTCGATATGCAAGGAGTTGTCAGGAGGAGGGGGAGTCTCATTCCCCAAATTGGGTTGTGGTGCATCATAATCGCGTTGACCAGTGGCAACACTAACCTCTGATTGAACCATGTTCACACATCCATAACCAATAGTATTGGAAGAAGACGTTTCCATTTCAGTAGGTCCATAACCAATGGTGGGAGCATGCGAAGCCATGTTTTGATGATGAGGTAGGGGATCCTTTAACATAGTTGGTCTCTATGCCAAATGCTTGGGTGCTTCTTCGATCCGAGGACATTAGCTACCAAATCTACAGGGAAAGTGCTTTCGGATCCTACGATTCCATTGGCATGCGGTCCAGGAACTGACTGAGGCTCATGACGTGTGCGTGGTGCATCAAGAATAATGTCATACAAAATGCCAGACTGAGAGTATGGTAAGTCTAATTGCTGGAATTTCAAGATGGCTTGTTCCTCAGTCACAATGCCGAACATCGAAACATCCTTAGCAATGTATGGGAGTAGAGACTTGAGGAACCATTCCAACAGGAACTCTGGAGGAATGTTGGCTTTCACTAACCTCTTCCGCCGATGCCACTGTTGAACATGGTCAGAAATATGTGTGGCTTTGTTATGATGGAAGGTAGATAAAAGTTCAGTACCACTATCATAGCGAACCAGCAACTGGAAATGATCCAAGAAAACCAAAGCGATCTCGTTAAAACCCCTATAAGTGTTTCCAAGCAACTCAACATACCACTTCACGGCTGCCCCCGTGAGGGTGCATTGAAATAGTCGTAACCTAATGGAATCGTGATTCAACGAGTTAGAGGAACATCAAAGGTGAAATGTTGTGACATAATCACCCGGGTCCTCACCGCCTTTCCCTTCAAACTTAGGAATGTCCGAAGGGAGCTTGGTAGGGACCAGAGGCCAATTAGGGTCATCAAACACTGGATCATTTGTGAGCTTCGAAAGATCCGAAAGATTCAAGTGTGCAAGGAACGGGAGCTGAGGTTGGAAAGCTTGATTATAAGTTCCCATAAAAGGTTGGTTGAACATAACCGAATTATAAGATGGACCAAAAGCTTGACCATGAAGATTAAACTACTGGTAATGAGGACCTGACGGACCATAAGCTTGACCATGGCCATAGGGTTGATAACCTCCTCCTGCCTGACCCGTATGATAGTAAGCAGGTATGTACATGTTTTGGGAACCATATTGGGTGGGTTGTACTGGTGGCCAGCACCAGCTGTGTTGTAGCAAGGGTTTCCACCATAAGCATGGGGCATGTATGTACTATTCACAGCGGGAACCGAGTTGTAATGACCATAATGGTATGGTATGTTCCCACCCCCAGCATTTGGATTAGGTTGAGCAGTCGTGTGGTGACCATAAGCATGAGATGTATTCCCAGCCCCAACATTGGTGTTACTAGTAGCAGGGATGGTGGTGTTATGTCCATGTGGATAGGATATATTCCCACTTCCTACATTGGCATTACTACTGGCGGCAATGGACGCAAAAGTATGTGGTATATGTCCACCCCCGTGGTTAGGAGGAGCATTAACATTTGCAAAAGTAGTCCTCGGTTGACGAGTAGCAACATGTGTATTAGGTGGTGGATGGCGAGTCATGTTGCGCATAGTTTTCCTATTAGGTTGGGTAGCCCTAGAAGGCGGTCGTCTTCTAACATTAGCATTGTTAGGAGGAATATGACCAGTCCCCATACTATGTGTGTGAGTGGACAACGTGGTGCCCCCGATGAGGGTATTGCCCCCAGTGGGTGCAGTGTGGCCAACACCATGGCTAGTGCCGGCATGACTACCAAACATAGTGGAAGGATCAACTTTGCTATAAATAGGCATACCAAAAGAGAATGTGGTTGGTTTGACCGTACGACCAGTGTCTTCATGTAACTCAGGCATCCCGTGTATATAATTATGTGGAAACGAAGGATCAAACGGGTCGTCCTTGGGTGGATCTGTACCAAACAAACTACGTAGGGTCTCAGGTGGATCACCCCCCCACGCCTCACGAGGAGTAGGGGTGTATGAAGTGTGTTCCACTCTACCCAATGGAGTCATAGCTATTTCTTCAGTATCAGAATGTGCAGCAGTCATGATGTCTAAGACGTATGTCTCGTAAGAATCCGAAGACTCAGAGGGAACCTGTTAGCATCCCCTAGCCACACGGCGTGAAATCTCGGTAGGTGGTAAACCAGCCAACCGATGGGATCGGCGGAGAGTAGGACTCCATGCCACGATATCTCTAGAGAGAATATAAAATCAAAACGTCCCCCAAAGGCCAACTATTGATAAAAAAAAGTAAATCAAAAGCACACACCTAGAGAAACTACAGCCAAGAGAAGACAAACAGAGTGGCTAAATGAGCTCTTGACACTAGAATCGGCATGTCTCACCTAGGAGAGGCTTGAGACTCCCAAACTATAGCCAGAGGTAACAAAATCAGTTATAATGGCCCCCAGACTTCACTGTGTGCACAGGGTCAAGTCCCTATACAATGGCAACTGTGTTGTCCGACCCCTATCTGACTCAAGACACAAACAGCATAACCACTGCAAGTACCCTATGCGATACCTAGGTAAGGCAACTATGGTCACCGCAATATAACCAATGCTCAGGGATATAGTTGCAGGTGGGATCCGTCATATGGGCAGTGTAGCTAAGCCCGAAGCACAAGAGGACGAACCTCTGGTACCCCCAGATACGAACAAACCCTGGAAATATCTCCCATGTTCAGCTAGTATCAGAGGGATATCTCTTTAACCAACCTCCCGTGACCTCGTGCTTAACTCTGGCTTGAGTAGAGCTTCTTGAGAACACCGATATAGACCATGGATTCCTCCACTCCCTGGTCAGATACCTAATGTTTTGTCTAGTAGTCTTGGATTTTTAACTCACAATGACCCATTCCAAGACTCTAAACCTATGCTAGTTGGTGTACCCTATAAATAAAATCGGTCTAATCAATTTTAAGATTAAGCATTAATTTTAATGGCTGTGATTACTCAAGGGATATGATCATGAAACTAGTGATGTGTAAGACTCAATAGTATGCAAAATCGTCAAATCCTAGACTCATCTATCCAATCAAAAACAATGCCACTAACATGCAAAATCAATCCAACATTTCTGAAATAAATATGTAATCCTTTTATATTTTTCGATGCACAATCAGAATCTAAATGAAGGCAGAAAGCACTCAATGCTAGATGCAGTACATAAAAGCAAAATTTTTGTATTTTCTCTTATAAACAAAAGGAAAATGCAAAACTATATGTATTTTTGTATTTTTCAATATATGAAAATGAAAAATGCAAGCAAAATCCTACTATCTAGTCACTGATATGCCAAGGAGATCACTAAGACAACCCAGCAGATACCAAACAGTAAGACTCAGCCAATGGAATGAGCTCAAAAGGAAAAAAACCAACAAGGCTAAATCCAAAGATGGGTAAAAGACCAACAAGGCCCAACCAAGAGAAAAGAAGAGTTCTGGTCACAACCAAGGCATGAAACAGTCAAGAAACAAGCCAACAAAGACTCAGGATCATCCAAAGCCAACCCAACAACAACCAAAAGTCATAAATCAACCAATGTCGGAGTTGTACGGTACTGTCGAAGGAAAACCTGTGGGCACCCACGAGCAGTAGAGTAAATAGAGGTGGGTGTATGCGGGAAAAGCTAAGCTAGCTCGCGGGTAAGGAAAGGAAAATGAGCAAACAAAGAGTCCAATGGCTCAGAAAAAAGAAATTTTTCTATAGTGTATCTCAACGGAAAATAAGTGACACAGAGCTTCGACAAACAACAACTCTAATTAAGGACTAATGCCGAAAAATCCCCCAAACTGGATGTTTTCCCCAGTGGAGTCGCCATTTCTGTGTTTGAGAAAACTCATTATGGCTTGGGGTAGACCACAACAAATAGCTAACTACCAGAAATCAACTCAATTCCCAATGTTATGCTATATAAATGACAATGCTAAGATAATGGAGAATATAACCAACCTCGATCCAAACATTTGATGTAGATCCCCGTTGGAGCTTTTCAATCCATGCACTCGAATCTGCAAATTAGCCTTGACAGCCAATATACAACAAGTACACATAATATATAAATGGAATTAACATAATCAATAGCAATGGCCCATGATATAACAAGTAAATGCAACCCAATGTAAGATAAACAACATTTACAACATTAATAGACAAGAATATGAGTATTTCTATTAATAAAGAAGAAGAAGTACAATGTGATACGACCTCTTGCCGGCAACCAATCTGAACCAAGATCTAGATCAATCCACTTTTGCCTCCACCACTTCAATCCTCCATGGAATGGAAAAATCAAACTAGAATAGGAGTTTGGAAGGTGAACATAAAGGGTTCACAACTACAAGGATCAATGAGTGTAGACTCAAGACTGGGCAAAAATCCACTAGAGTTCTCTTTCTCTTCTTTCTCCTCTCGTCCATAAGCCATATGTGCTCAATATATAGTCCTCTCAAAGGAAAGTGAAAGGACACATCGAGGTGTTTCTTGGGAAGATGGAGAGTCAAAGGTCACCCAATGACCGCTTTTTCGGAGTAAAAAGTAATAAACTAGTGATTTTTACCATTTTACATGGTACCCGCAGGCTATAGTGATGCAACTCGCGGGTACGCCCACTGTAATGATGCAGCAAGTGTACAACGGAAAAGAAAGGGAAAAATAGTGTCTAAAGGATATAAAGTGGTTCTGAGTCAATGAAATGGATCCTCTAGGCCAAAGACTGTTGATTCTCACAAGGTGGAAGATTACGTTGTATTAGTTATATTTTGGTCTCTGCCTCACTGAGTCAATGTTTCCAAGCCATTTCGCATGCCATTAAATGTTCAAAGGAATTCTTTGGCAGGAATAAACCTTCACAGTCATTAATCCTTCCATTATGTTGGTAATTCTTTTTTACCATTACACGTTTGTGTTTGTTCACACACATTTAATATACCATCTTATATCACTTCCTGTGTTAGTTTCATGGCGATGATGTGGGATACATCATGGCCATCCTTCAACGAGTCTATTCATGTCGACATCAGATCATCATCCAGGAATTAGAATTAGAAACTAGTCGGTACCTTGGAGCCTGCATGCCTCAATGGCAGGTTTTGTCGCTTTCGATAGTAGGTTTACACCATTGACCTCTGATTGAATGATTCCACAAATGTTTGACTCCAAATCAGTTATTCACATTCGTTGGGATGTACCAATGATACCTTGGGAATCATTGTCATCATTGGTGGTTTCCCTCGCACTTAACAACGGTTCACATCATTGACTGGTAATCAAGTGGTGTCTACCATTTTCAACTTCAACACATTGTAATCACATGGTTAGATTCGTATCATTTCGGGAACAGGTAGAAGACCCTAGGTTGTTATGATGTCTTATTATTACAACAAGGTTGCGATGGATATTTTTAGTAGGTTCCCACATAGTGTTATGGTGGAGACCTCATTGATGTACTATCACACAGATCCACTCTCGTATTTTTCGTGGTTGTGTTATTATCTCATCAAGGATCTTTGCTTGTATCTGAGTAGCCATGATTTTGTTCAGTTATTCAGATATGGATCCATGCTATATTTTGGTGGCCATATCATCAGTTAGTATCAACATGGATCTGCAATGTATTGTTTGACAGCCATGTCATGACTCATTGGGATGATAAAATTATTGTACTGCAAAAGATCCTTGGTTATTGTTGACAGATTGCCAACCGATAGTTCCTTTCCTTGATCCTTTATACTTTCTCTGTCAAAGTATTTCACCTATCATGTTACTCTAGCTTCATACTTTAGGGGGAATTCTGTTACATGGAATTTTTGTACACATCATGATTACAAACCATGTACAATTTATCCTTTCCTAAATACCTAAATTAATTGACCAAAATCCTTGGAAGATGATTCATGAATTTTTTTTCCATGTAAAAATGCGAAGAACCTGCAACAATTAAGTAATGAAAATATGAGATAGCAGAAATAGTAGAACTCATAATCACTTTTATTGATCGCAGGCCACCTCGAGGGGGCAACCTCCTTTGAGCAAGCTTAATACAAATAACTTCACGGTACCTTCATTGGTCTCAACACAAAATTATATACTAAGTTTAGGCACCAATACCATGGGTCAATGCCATGTGTTAATACAAACAATGGGCTAATACAAACTATGGATCAACAATTACTACAGGACGACTTATAAAGCATATGCGTCTAACAACAATAAGACAAACTATGGATCAACAAATACTAAGGGACAACTTAGAAAGCATATGCATCCAACAACAATATACTAACAAAGTAAATAGAAGGGTTGACATGGGTTCCTAACATCCCCTCTCCCTTAGAAAAAGATTTGTCCTCAAAGCTTTAGATGTGGAAATTGATGCAGAATATGAAGGAGTGGTTCCCTTCTAGCATCCTCGGGCTGCATTCTGGGCCACTGACGTCATTTGAGCTTCATGGAGGGTTGTTGGGAAGGCTGTAGACGAAGAAGAACCATATCAGCTGCATGAAAAGTGCGCTCAGAACGATGTTGATTGGCTTGTTGTTTTAGTCGAATTATTTCCATGTGAAGATTGTCCTGCAGAATGAGAAGAATCTTATCGCGGTTTCAAAGAACCGAGTGAATTGCCTGAACTAGGGAGCTACGGGGGTTGTATGGAAGAAGAACTGGTGGTGCCTGTCCATAGACTACTTCATATGGTGTCATGTTAGATGTGGCATTGTACCACTAGAGCGCTTCTAGGAAATCCATAGAAATAGTTATCCAAATCTGTGTAGGGATGGGAAAGGGTTCGAGCAATCCCGAAAGGAGTGTCGTTTCATCCTTATTGATGTTGATGTATACGTAACTTCAAAATGTATTTCACCTATGTATATTGTATTCATATAGAGATGTTATTATTCCTCTATACGGAAGTGTGGTCATTTATATTGTAAGTGTCGTAACTTATACTTGATGGGTTATTATACCACATTGATGGGGTCGGCCCTGTATAAGTCATGTGGGTCAAAGGGTTATTAGACCACCCGATTGGCGGTCGGCCCTGTCAGCATTATGTTATGTGGTTAAGTTGAGGCCAACCTTGTAAGGTTATTAGGCAAGTCAAGTCAAGTATAAATGGAGTGTGGGAGGCACTCTATTTCATCATTCACTTTCTCACTTATATACTCATTGGAGAGTGGCACACTAGTGCAGGAGGTGAAGCCACTGCTAGGAGACTATCTCTTATGCTTGGATTTTGTATCATTGCTCTATCTATCTCTGAGGAAGTTATTGGGGTTTTTCACAGTTAAGGTTTTCCCCAAGGAAACTCTGTGTGGTTGTTGTCTCTTGTGATTGCTTGTTGCGATTGATATGATTGATATGCTATACATGTTATTCTCTCAGTAAAGATCCTAGAGTATATTGAATTGATGCTCAAAAATTAACATGGTATTAGAGCTAACCTGAGAAGAAGACACTTTGCAGTTGCAGAAGCTAGGGCTTCTTGTTTTTTGGGTTTCTCTCCACATATATTGAAATGAAGTAGGGTAGATTGACTCTCTTTATCAAGGCACATCTTTCTGTCCAATCAGAATTCAATTCTGAGCACTTTCAGTTTTGGCCCTAAAAATTAGGGTTTCCACAAAACATGGAATTTATGACATTTGAGACCATGGTTGGATGCTACTAAAAAAAGCAAATTTTAGAGATTTGGATCAAACTTTTTGCTTGGGTGAAGCTCCGAGAAAATAAAACCCTAGTTTGGGGTCCTCTCTAGTGAAGACGAAAATTAGGGCTTCTGCAAAAGTTGGAATTTCTGAAATCTGAGATCATGGCTGGAAGCTCCTCTGAAAAATCAAAGTTTAGAGACCAAGATCAAACTTTTTGGATGGATGAAGCTCCAAGAAAATCAAACCCTAGTTCAGGGTCCTCCCTAGTGAATCGAGAAGTTTGAAAAGCAAATTTGAGGGGTGAAACTTTGCAGTTTTCAAATTCTTAGTATACCAGCTTGATCAGCACATCAAGGTGCATCTTTCTATCCTTTCAGAAGTTTGAAATTCAAATTTTTAATTTTTAGGGTTTCTCTAACAAACCCTAATAGAGTTCGAGATCCAGTTTTCAGCAAGTCAAGTGGTAAGACCTAATAACTTTTCTATTTCCATTTGAAGTACTTCTTAAGATGTCTCACCACACCAAGCTTGAGGATAAGCTTGAAGGGGTTGATAACTTCTGAGCATGGAAGTATAGGATTGGGTTAATCCTAGAAGAGAATGAGTTGGACACTTACACAAGTGAAGAGGTTCCTGTTCCAGAGGGAGAAGAGACTAAGGCCTTGCACAAGAAGAACTTAGTCAAGGCTAAAAGGATCATTGTTGATTCTATCAAAAACCATCTCATGCTACCTGTGTCATATCTGAAGACACCTAAGGAGATGTTTGATTCCTTGACCAAGCTATTTGAAGGGAAGAATATAAATCAGAAGATGACCTTGAGGAATCAATTGAAGAATATCAAGTTCCAGAATGCGAAGACCATGCAGTCTTATTTCTCAAGGGTCTCCCAGATAAAAGAACAACTTGAAGCTATGGGAGAAGTTATAGAGAATGGAGAAGTGGTAATGACCACTCTTGATGGAGTTCCTCGGTCATGGGATTCCTTCATCCAAGGAATTTGTGCTAGGAAGAAACTTATCTCTTTCAGTAGGATGTGAGAAGAATGCTCACAGGAAGAAGCTCGGATTATAGCTCGAGAAGAAAAGATGGGGAATGAAGATCAAGCTCTCACAACACATACCAAGAAGAGGATATTTTTCCTCAGATTGTCCTAAGAACAAAATGAACAACAACAACTACTACTACAAGCAATCTGACAGGTATGACTTACAGGTGTGTTTTGAAATCTGTTCATGATTAAGTTTATAATATGATTGTCCTCATGTTATTGAGTTTAGTAACAGTGTTGTTTAATTTTAGACTTGTCTTATCACCCTAGTAAAAGTATGAATGCATGATAGAAGACATTCATTGATTAGGGTTATGACACTTATGATTGTATTATGATTGTACGAATGCACTGTGGTGTTGTATGAGGAGAATGCTATCCGCTAACATGAAGGTACAAATCAAGTCCTAGATCAAGACCATAGTGACATGAAGACAAAGACTCATCCATAGTCATGGATCACATAGAGGTATGTATAATTTGGTTCTACAATGGTTAACTTATGAGTTATGCAGGTCATTGAAGAGAACAAGAAAAACATTGCTAGACATAACTAGCAAATATGATGACCAAGTATGTTTTTCCTATATCAAGTTAGAATCCTACCCTATGTAAGGATCTTATACTTTTTAATGATTACTCATGAAGTTACAAGTTTGAGTAATCTAGGGTTTATTCATTTTATGTCTCTTACCTTGATTGATGATATCACTAACCAGAAGAGTTCTATGGCAAATATGAATATGCATGAGTAAGAGAAGTCTTCCCTGAAACTTTGAATGCTAATGCTTATTATCTGTGTTTGAAATAATCATGACCATACATGTTAAGTTTATTTAGGATCATAATGTTTTGATAGTATTGAGATTATACTAATGGATGTATGATCATGTATGAGATATTGAGGATGACACTAGTGCACACTTAAGCATGCATAGTGGTCCAGGATGAATATAACTTCAAGGACAGGTAATCTAGGAAGCAAAGATCAAGAGGGAGCACACTCCAATAGTTCCTACAAGGAAGCAAAGATTGAGAGGGAGTCCACACAACAAACAAACAAAGATAAGTATTTGAATTGTCATTTCTTGTATATCTAATTGTTTAAATAATATTGTTCAATGATGTATATACTTATGTTCCTAGACTTAGGTTGTGTATTATGCATATTAGAATAATTGCATTAATGAACCGTATGCTACTAATATGCATGTGATGGGTAAGTGGTCTATGAAACTGTACAACATTCCATTTCTACTTATCTAGAACGAAACCTCTTTATTGACATGTTGGGAGTTGTGCACACTCTTAGCAATGTTCTAGTAGAGATGGAAGGCATCTAGAAAGTTACGGAATATGGATAAATGTTGTACTGAAGCATTGGCTAAGATAATTGCATGACTATATGACATATGTATTTATGAGTGAGAATTTGTTCTGAAATATATAAGATGTTTCTAATCATCAATTGAACTTGTCTTGTAAGAAAGATTGTATACAATCACCTACAAAAGAAGGACTACAACATTTACTCCAGCAACAAAGCTATCTATTGAAGAATCTAAAGTTCCCAGGATCCAGGATGAAGTAATGATCGAAGAGTACCAGTCGATCATGAAGAATGATGTTTGGGATGTGGTCCCAAGACCTGAAGGGAAGTCTGTTGTGACTTCCAAGTGGATCTATAAGATCAAGCATGCTGCAGTTGGTAGCATAGAGAAATACAAAGCGAGATTTGTAGCTCGTGGCTTCTCCCAGAAAGTGAGAATAGACTATGAAGATACTTTTGTTCTTGTAGCTAGATACACTTCCATCAGATCAGTACTTGCTCTGGCTACAGAGATGAAGTGGAAGATACACTAGATAGATGGCTTCCTATCCAATTTGGGATCTACTAAGAGTAAAGCAGATTCCAACCTTTACTACAAGATTGAGGAAGGCAATCTAGTGATACTAATTTTGTATGTGGATGACCTATTTGTTACAGGTGAGGATAGTTTGATTGCCAACACCAAGAGGAAGCTTGATGTCGAGTTCGAGATGAAGTACTTGGGGATGATGCACTACATTCTAGGCATGGAGGTGTGGCAGAGTGCAGATGGAATCTTCCTTGGACAAGGGAAGCATGCAGTAGATATCCTGAAGAGGTTCAGGATGATGGACTGCAAGGCCATGGCCACAACTATGGCATCGAACTTGAAGCTTCTGTGTGATGCTTCATCTGAGACGGTTGATGCCATGATGTATCGTCATATGATTGAGTCCTTGATGTACCTGACGAACACAAGACCAGATATTTGCTTTGTGGTGAACAGATTGAGCTAGTTCGTGACAGATCCCAGAGGTGTTCACCTGGTTTCTGTAAAGCATGTTCTGAGGTACATGAAGGGTACAATTGATTATGGGCTCAAGTATGATGCGAATCAAGAGTTTAACCTACAGGGTTATGTTGATTTGGACTGGGCAGGAAGTGCTGCAGATAGGAAGAGCACTTCGGTGTGCCACTTCAATATGGGATCAGGTGTGATCTCTTGGTTTAGTAGGAAGCAATCCTGTGTAGCACTGATTACAGCCGAAGCAGAGTATGTTGCAGCTTGTTCAGCTAGATGTGAGGCAGTATGGCTGAGGAAGCTACTGTTTGAGTTATTTGATCGCCTGTTGGATGTTGTTGGTATCTATTGTGACAACCAAGAGTTATGTGAACTTGTCTGAGAACCCAGTGTTCCATGACAGGTCGAAGCACATTGAGATCAAATATCACTATATCAGGGATATGGTGCAAAGAGGAGCATTGAAGCTCCTGTATGTTGCGACAGATGATCAGGTTGTAGGTGTGTTGATGAAACCACTAGCTAGAGTGAAGTTTGAGTACTTCAGAGGGAGGCTTGGTGTTCTTCAGATTGAAGATACTTCGAGGAAGAAGTGATGGGACACATTTGCAGAATCCATTCCAAGCATGGTGAGAGGAGGATCCTTCCCATGGCTGTGTATGTAAGCGTTGTGTGATGAGCATCAAGATGATGCTCGAGTTGCTTCTCGGTATGATCAGTTGGACCATGTATATGTATATGCATCAGTTGGATGCTTGGTATGATCAGTTGGATCATGTATATGTATATGCATCAGTTGGATGCTTGGTATGATTAGTTGGATCATTTATATGTATATTGATCGGTTGGATGCTTGGTATGATCAGTTGGATCATGTATATGTATATGTATCAGGTAGATACTTGGTATGCATCAGGTGGATGCATTGTATGATCAGGATGATCATGGATAACGAGCTTCAGGATGTTGCTCTATATGATATGCATCAAGATAATGTAGTGACGATGATCAGGATGATCATGTGTGATGAGTATCAGGATGATACTCTGGATGATATGCATCAGGACGATGCTATGATGATGATCAGGATGATCATATGAGATGATATGTATCTGGTGGATACATTACATAATCAGTTGGATTATGTGTGATGAGTTCCGAAGACACAGATGCACATGAGCTTTTCGGATAGGGTTGTAGATGTGTTCTCCCATGGTCGCGATGTAATTGTTGGGCTTTTCTGACATGGTGGCAGATGTGTTCTCCCATGGTCGTGATGTAATTGCCGGAGCCATTCTCACATGGTGGTATATGTGTTCTCCCATGGTGAAGATGTAAGGGCTAGAGCCATTCTCACATGGTGGTGGATGTGTTCTCCCATGGTGCAGATGTAAGGGTTGGGGCCATTCAAGCATGGTTGTAGATGTGTTCTCCCATGGATGCGATATAAGTGCTGGGCCATTCGAGCATGGTTATAGATGTGTTCTCCCACGGCTGCGATATAAGTGTTGTTCCATTCTTGCATGGTTGAAGTGTGTCTTCCCATGGTGTAGATGTAAGTGCTCATCCTTTCATGGATGGTTGAAGTGTGTCTTCCCATGCCAGTGAGTGTAAGTTTTGTGTGATGTGCATCTGGGTTGTGCTTCGTGAATGATGATATTGAGTATGAGGATGATACTTTGTGGCGATGGACAAGTTATGCAGTGACATGTAAAAGGTCCTAGGAGATCCGATAGGTTGAGCTGTGTGCTCGTAATCAGTCATGGGATGCTCTTGTGAGGTTTTGTTGATGCACATAATAAGTCCTAAGGATTCCATAGTATGGCCAATGATGATGAAGACCTACAGGTGGTGGGCCTACATCAAGCATGAAAAAGGGTTGGCTCTGTAGAACTTCCTATGACGAGTAGATTGGAGATTGATTGAGATAGTAGTAGCAACGATGATGATGTTTCGATGACGATGATCCAAAGAAGAAGACTTGTGCTAGCAGATCTATGTCGAGAAATACCTTCCTAGTTAAGAGGGAGTGTTGATGTATATGTAACTTTGGAATGTATTTCACCTATGTATATTGTATTCCTATAGAGATGTTATTATTCCTCTATACAGAAGTGTCGTCATTTATATTGTAAGTGTCGTAACTTATACTTGATGGGTTATTAGACCACCTTGATGGGGTTGGCTCTGTATAAGTCATGTGGGTCAACCTTGTAAGGTTATTAGGCAAGTCAATTCAAGTATAAATAGAGTGTGGGAGGCACTCTATTTCATCATTCACTTTCTCACTTATACACCCATTGGAGAGTGGCGCACTAGTGGAGGAGGAGAAGCTACTACTAGGAGACTATGACTTATGCTTGGGTTTTGTATCATTGCTCTATCCATCTCTAAGGAAGTTATTGTTGATGTATATGTAACTTTGGAATGTATTTCACATATATGTATATTGTATTCTTGTAGAGATGTTATTATTCCTCTATATGGAAGTGTCGTCATTTATATTGTAAGTGTCGTAACTTATACTTGATGGGTTATCAGACCACCTTGTTAGGGCCGGCCCTGTATAAGTCATGTGGGTCAAAGGGTTATTAGACCACCCTATTGGGGGTTGGCCATGTGGTTCAAAGGGTTATTAGACCACTCTAGTGGGGGTCGGCACAGTCAGCATTATGTTAAGTGGTTAAGTTGAGGCTGACCTAGTTGAGTAAAGGTCAAGTCAAGTTAGTGTATAAATAGAGAGTGTGTCTCTCTCATTTTACACATTCTATTCTCTCACTCACACTTTGGAGAGTGGTGCACTTGTGGAGGAGGAGGCTCTACTGCTAGGAGAAGACTATCTCTTGTATTCTGGTTGTATCATTGCTCTATCTATCTCTGAGGAAGTTATTGGGGTTTTTCACCTTTATGGTTTTCCCCAAGTAAACTCTGTGCCTCTTGTGTGCTTGCATTATTGTGTCCATGATTGATATGCAGTAGATTTGTTGTACATGTTGTTCTCTCAATTAAGATCCTAGATCAAATTGAAGTAAATTCTGAAAATTTAACATGGTATTAGAGCTATCCTGAAAGACGGCATGATATGGCATGTATGACACTTGTTGCACTTACGATGCTAGGGCTTGATATAGCAAAAACCAGTCATCGTAGCACTTTCGCTATAAATCTGTTTTGGCGAAGTTTTCAGATCGAAAACTTTTATAGCTCGAAGATTAGATCCCCATGTACCTTTTATCCAAAGGACAAGCTCTAATTTGTTTCACTCTGTGATTTATGATCTGTACAGTATAGGGTTTCTGCCTCTTCCAAATCTGAGTCAAAATCAGGTGACCATAGGAAAAAGGTCATAACTTGGGCTAGGAAGATCCGAATGAAATTTTGTAAAAAGTGACAAGTAGTACACAGACTGTACTATCTTAAGAAAATGTTTCAAAGGCCGAAGTTGAACTAGTGACACGTGGCACACCGTACAAGTTCGCTCTCCTGTATTATCCCATAAACAGGTCACGTTGCGACACTTGGCATAACTCTCTCTCAGAGAATCCAATTAAGGTCAGACCTGTTGGGATGGAAAGATAATAGGTCGTTCTATCTCATGAAAATGCTTTAGACCTTGTGAATCGAAAAGTTCATACTTACACTAGAAACAATCAGGTACATATTTCTATCAAAACAGAATTATTTTTTAGTACCTTCATTCATGGCTTCCGGAATTTAGGGTTTCGGATAAAGTTGGAATTTTTGTAATCGGAGACCACGGCTGAATGATACTCATCAAAATTGAAATTTAGAGACCAAGATCAGAATTTTTGGTTCGATAGAAGGTCGGGCTTGATCAGACCCTAGTTCGGGACTTTGATCAGAAAAGTGGAAAATTAGGGCTTTTGCAAAAATGGGAATTTTTGAAATCTGTGACCACAGTTAGAAGCTCCTCATAAAAATAGAAGCTTAGAGCTTTGGATAAAACCTTTTGATGGGGCAGAAGAGTGGGCTTCATCAAACCCCGGTTCGGGGTAACGTCCAGTGAATCCGAAAGTTTCAAAGGGAAAAATGAGGAGTGAAACTTTGCAGTTTTCAAATTCTGAACATACCAGCTTGATCAACTCATCAAGGTGCATATTTCTATCCTTTCGAAAGTTTGAAATTCAACGTTTGAATTTTTGGGGTTTCTCTGACAAACCCTAATCCAGCTCCAGATCCAGTTCTTGCAAATCAAGTGGATTGGGTTAATCCTAGAAGAAGATGGATTGGTCACCTGCATAAGTGAAGAAGTTCCTGTTTCAGAGGGAGATGAGGCTAAGGCCTTACATAAGAAGATTACAAGCAATATCAACATGTATGACTTATCTAGGTATGTTTCGAGATTTTTTCATGATTAAGTTTATGGTATATTTGTCTTCATATTATTACGGTTAGTACAATCGTGATTAAATCTAGACTTGTCATATCACCTTAATAAAATTATGAATGCACAATAAAAGACATCCATTGATTAGGGTGTTGACACTTATGATTGTACTAATGCATTATGGTGTTGTATGAGGTTTATGTTGTCTGCTAACACAAAAGGTACACCAAGAAAGTCAAATCATGTTCTACTTCAAGAACATATGCTCATGGTGACATGAAGACAAAGATTCATCCATTGTCATGGATCACATAGAAGATCTACTTTCAAGGTATGTATAGCTTGGTTCTACAATGGTTAACTTATGAGACATGCAGGTTACTAGCACAAGTCACTGAAGAGAACCAGAAGACATTATGCGAGTATGTTAGACATAACTAGCTAGCATGCTAATCCAGGTATGTTTTTCCTATATCAAGCTAGAATCCTACCTTGTGTTAGGATCTTATACTGTTGTGTTGTTGATAATGATTATTCATGAAGTCATGGGTTTGAATAGTCATGGTTGTATACATATTATGTTTCTTACCATAATTGATGATATGACTAAGAAGAAGAATCATGAAGGTATAGGTTTTGTGGTGAGATCACATGTAATGTGCTCCTGGGAGATCCGACAGGTAGAGCTGTGTGCTTGTAACAACCTGGGATGCTTCAACCAGGTTTTGTGATGGGTCACATGTAATGTGCTCTTGGGAGATCCGACAGGTAGTGATGTGTGCTCGTAATAGCCTGGGATGCTGCAGCCAGGTTTTGTGACGCACATAATAAATCCTGAGTATACCACAGTATGGCCAGTGATGACGAAGACCTGCAGGTGGTGGGCCTACATCTAGTACGAAAAAGGACTGGCTCTGTAGAACTTCCTATGACGAGTAGATTCAGAGATTGATTGAGATAGCAGCAGCAGTGACAATGATGATGACTCGATGATGATTATCCAGTGACGATGATCCAGAGAAGATGAATTGTGCTAGAAGACCTATGTCGAGAAATACCTTCCTATTTACGAGGGAGTGTTGATGTATATGTAACTTCGGAATGTATTTCACATATATGTATATTGTATTCCTATAGAGATGTTATTATTCCTCTATATGGAAGTGTCGTCATTTATATTGTAAGTGTCCTAACTTATACTTGATGGGTTATTAGACCACTCTAGTGGGGGTCGGCCCAGTCAGCATTAGTTTAAGTGGTTAAGTTGAGGCCGACTTAATTGAGTAAAGGTCAAGTCAAGTTAGTGTATAAATATAGAGTGTGTCTCTCTCATTTTACACATTCTATTCTCTCACTCACACTTCGGAGAGTGGCGCACTTCTGGGGGAGGAGGCTTTGCTACTAGGACAAGACTATCTCTTGTATTTTGGTTGTATCATTGCTCTATCTATCTCTGAGGAAGTTATTGGGGTTTTTCACCTTTATGGTTTTCCCCAAGTAAACTCTGTGTCTCTTGTGTGCTTGCATTATTGTGTCCATGATTGATATGATGTAGATTTGTTGTACATGTTGTTCTCTTAGTTAAGATCCTAGAATAGATTTAAGTAAATTCTGAAAATTTAACATGGTATCAGAGCTAGCCTGAAAGAAGGCATGATATGGCATGTATGACACTTGTTGCACTTACGATGTTAGGGCTTGATATAGCAAAAACCAGTCATCATAGCACTTTCGCTATAAATCCGTTCTGGCGAAGTTTTCAAATCAGAAACTTTTACAGGTTGAAGACCAGATCCCCTTGTACCTTTTTTCCAAAGGGAACGCTCTAATTCATTGTACTTTGTGATTTATGATTTGTACAATATAGGGTTTCTGCCTCTTCGAGATCTGAGTCAAAATCAGGTAAGCTTGGGAAAAAGGTCATAACTTAGGCTAGGAAGCTCCAAATGAAATTTTGTAAAAAGTGACAGGTAGTACACAGACTGTACTATTTGAATAAAATTTTTCAAAGGCTGAAGTTGAATCAGTGACACATGGCATGCCATACAAGTTCGCTCTCCTGTATTATCCCATAAACAGGTCACGTTGTGACACTTGGCATAACTCTCTCTCAGAGAATCCAATTGAGGTCAGACCTGTTGGGATGGAAAGATAATAGTTCGGGATATCTCATGAAAATTTTTTAGACTGTGTGGATCTAAAAGTTCATAGTTACAATAGAAACAATCAGGTGCATATGTCTGTCAAAACAGAATTATTTTTTAGTACCTTCATTCATGGCTTTCGGAATTTAGGGTTTCAGATTAAGTTGGAATTTTTTTAATCAGAGACCACGGCTGAATGATACTCATAAAAATCAAAATTTAGAGACCAATATCGGAATTTTTGGTTGGGAAGAAGGTCGGGCTTGATTAGACCCTAGTTCGGGACTTTGATCAGAAAAGTGGAAAATTAGGGCTTCTGCAAAAATGGGAATTTTTGAAATCTGTGACCACGACTGGAAGCTCCTCATAAAAATAGAAGATTAGAGCTTTGGATAAAACCTTTGGATGGGGCAGAAGAGTGGGCTTCATCAAACCCCAGTTCGAGGTCACGTCCAGTGAATCTGGATGTTTCAAAGGAAAAATTGAGTTGTGAAACTTTGCAGTTTTCAAATTCTGAACATATCAGCTTGATCAGCTCATCAAGGTGCATATTTCTATCCTTTTGGAAGTTTGAAATTCAAAGTTTGAATATTTGGGGTTTCTCTGACAAACCCTAATCCAGCTCCAGATCTAGTTCTTGCAAATCAAGTGGATTGGGTTAATCCTAGAAGAAGATGGATTGGACACCTGTATAAGTGAAGAAGTTCCTGTTTCAGAGGGAGATGATGCTAAGGCCTTACATAAGAAGATTACAAGCAATATCAACAGGTATGACTTATCCACGTATGTTTCAAGATTTGTTCATGATTAAGTTTATGGTATATTTGTCTTCATATTATTACGGTTAGTACAATCTTGATTAAATCTAGACTTGTCATATCACCTTAATAAAATTATGAATGCACGATAAAAGATATTCATTGATTAGGGTGTTGACACTTATGATTGTACTAATGCATTATGGTGTTGTATGAGTTTTATGTTGTCTCCTAACACAAAAGGTACACCAAGAAAGTCAAATCATGTTCTACTTCAAGAACATATGCTGATGGTGACATGAAGGCAAAGATTCATCCATTGTCATGGATCATATAGAAGATCTACTTTCGAGGTATGTATAACTTGGTTCTACAATGGTTAACTTATGAGACATGCAGGTTACTAGCATAAGTCACTAAAAAGAACCAGAAGACATTATGCGGGTATGTTAGACATAACTAGCTTGCATGCTAATCCAGGTATGTTTTTCCTATACCAAGCTAGAATCCTACCTTATGTTAGGATCTTATACTGTTGTGTTGTTGATAATGTTTATTCATGAAGTCATAGGTTTGAATAGTCATGACTTAATGCATATTATGTTTCTTACCATAATTGATGATATGACTAACCAGAAGAATCATGAAGGTATGGATTTTGTGGTGAGAGCACATATAATGTGCTCCTGGGAGATCCAACAGGTAGAGCTGTGTGCTCGTAATAGCCTGGGATGCTTCAGCCAGATTTTGTGATGGGTCACATGTAATGTGCTTCTGGGAGATCCGATAGGTAGAGCTGTGTGATCGTAATAGCCTAGGATGCTGCAGCCAGGTTTTGTGACGCACATAATAAGTCCTAAGGATACCACAGTATGGCCAGTGATGACGAAGACCTACAGGTGGTGGGCCTACATCCAGTATGAAAAAGGACTGGCTCTATAGAACTTCCTATGATGAGTAGATTCAGAGATTGATTGAGATAGAAGCAATAGTGATGATGATGATGACTCGATGATGATTATCTAGTCACGATGATCCAGAGAAGATGACTTGTGCTAGAAGACCTATGTCGAGAAATACCTTCCTATTTAAGAGGTAGTGTTGATGTATATGTAACTTTGGAATGTATTTCACATATATGTATATTGTATTCCTATAGAGATGTTATTATTCCTCTATATGGAAGTGTCGTCATTTATATTGTAAGTGGCATAACTTAAACTTGATGGGTTATTAGACCACCTTGTTGGGGTCGGCCCTGTATAAGTCATGTGGGTCAAAGGGTTATTAGACCACCCTATTGGGGGTTGGCCATGTGGGTCAAAGCGTTATTAGATCACTCTAGTGGGGGTCGGCCTAGTCAGCATTATTTTAAGTGGTTAAGTTGAGGCCGACCTAGTTGAGTAAAGGTCAAGTCAAGTTAGTGTATAAATAGAGAGTGTGTCTCTCTCATTTTACACATTCTATTCTCTCACTCACACTTTGGAGAGTGGCGCAATTGTGGAGGAGGAGGCTCTGCTGCTAGGAGAAGACTATCTCTTGTATTCTGGTTGTATCATTCCTCTATCTGTCTCTGAGGAAGTCATTGGGGTTTTTCACCTTTATGGTTTTCCCCAAGTAAACTCCGTGTCTCATGTGTGCTTGCATTATTGTGTCCATGATTGATATGTTGTAGATTTGTTGTACATGTTGTTCTCTCAGTTAAGATCCTAGATCAGATTGAAGTAAATTCTTAAAATTTAACAGTTATTGGGGTTTTTCACCTTTATGGTTTTCCCCAAGGAAACTCTGTGTGTCTATTGTCTCTTGTGATTGCTTGTTGTGATTGATATGATTGATATGTTGTACATGTTATTCTCTTAGTAAAGATCATAGAGTATATTGAATTGATGCTCAAAAATTAACAGTTGATCTGGAAAGTATCACAGTCAGCCACCATCTATTGAATTGTCATTTTCAGTCCCTTCCAAAAGAAGTTACATTGTTCCTGGTGATACATTTTGAGGAACCCAGAGTGCCCTGCTGATGAAGATGCATGGAGTTCATAGAAGAGATAGCCCTATTGAACAGATTGCAACCAATTTGGAACAAGCAGAGAAATAGTTGTAAGAGAAACTGGGTCATCAAATGTGCAAGAAGGAGCATCTGCCACCATATTGTCCTTACCCTTCTTGTAAGTGATCGCATAGGCATAACCCATGAGTTGGGTAACCCATTGCAGGTGTGCTGGGGAGGAGACCCATTGTGCCAGGAAATTTTCTAGACTCTAGAGATCAGTCTTGATGCAAAAATAATTCCCTAATAGGTATGGATGCCACTTCTGTACTGCATGAAAAATAGCCATCATTTCCTACTAAGATGTAGATGTGGCTAAATTATTATTGGAAAGGTCTCTTGAAGGAGACAAGCCAACTGGTTCAACAAAGATACCTGCATATCTATCCAAGGAAGTAGGGGAGACCGTTGATGGGTGCATCTGAATGGAATGGAGTTGAGTGATAACACCATGTGAATTCTTCTTAAGGATATTTTCCAAGCGATGTGAACTGATGATGCGGAGAGATCCTTGTTGTAAGCCCTTAAATTTTTGTTGTTTCCCATTGACTCAAAATTGCATCCCAAGTTCAGCAAAATCCCATAAGATGGGGCCAAGTGTGAGTAACCATTGAACGCCCAAAACCACATCACATCCACCTAGGGACAAGGCAAACATGTCAGAGCACAGATTATAATCTTCTAGAGAGATACGCACATTGTGACACTTCCCCTTGCAAGGTAAGGTGCCCCCATTGGCAACCATGACTTCAAAGTTGGAGCAAGGATGAACAAAACAATCAGCCTATTTGGCGATCTGAGGGTCAATGAAGTTATGAGTGCTACCATAATCAATGAGTATTATAAGAGGAAGCTTCTTGAAGTAGCCCCTCACCCACATTGTTTGCGGGGTGGTGACACCAGATAAAGCAGGGAGAGATATCTTTGGTTGTTCATCCTGAGATGGGGGGTCAATAGGTGTCTCCTGAATGTCGACCTGATCATGCATTGTATCTGGAGCTTCTTCACCAATTTTAGAGGCAGGCGGAGAATCCATATCCAAGAGATAGAGCTTTTGTTGAACACATCTATGTCCCCAAGTGAATTTCTCATCACAATTATAACAAAACCCTTTTTCTCTACGTGCCTGCATCTCTGTTTCAGACAAATGCTTGATAGGAGTTGGTCGAGGAGTTGGCGGGATGGGAGGTCGTTGAGAACCCATATTTCAGAAGGGAACAAAAGGGGGTTTGGGGCATTGTTGGGATGCAATCTTGTCTTCAGACAACTTATCCAACCCTGGGACTTCCATCATTGTGTTGAGATAGAACATTTTAACCTCTGACCGGATTTCATCCTTAAGACCACTGATAAAACAACTCATGTAGAAGTCATCAAACAATCCTTCTATGTGATTAGCTAGTTTCTCAAATTCTGTCTGATACTCTCTCATAGTGCCAATTCAACGAAGTTGAGTGAGTGCTCCGGTGAAGTCATCAAAAGAACTAGGACCAAATCGTTGCAAAAGGATTCGGAAAAAATCTGTCCATTTTGGCTCGTCATGAGCTTTGATGTACCAACGGTACCATTGAATGGCTTCCTGTTCCAAATGAAAGGATGGAAGTGGAAATTTTTGGACATCAAAAGTATTATGTAGACTGAAATATTGTTTTGCACGATAGATCCATCCAGTCGGATCAGTACCATTGAAGCGAGGAAATTCAAGCTTCGAACCACGAAAATTGCTGGAAGAAGAGGCTACAGATTCTAATTCGTGTTGTCGGTTATTGTTCATGGCTGAATACTGAAGATGGAGGATGAGAAATTTTTCATCCAGATCTTGGAGTCTGGTTTGGATGGCTGCAAGTGCTTCCTCCATGGATTTTGCTCCTGCGTGGGTGACAACCATAACCAGGATATTTTTTTATTTTTTTTTTGGCAATGGATAGAAAAACACAAACAAAATATTATTTAGTAAAGGGAAATTTGGATTTGGGAAAAACTCGAATGGGTAATTGGGGTTTGACTAGGTTTTGGACACTTTATGATGGACAGGGAAGCAAAAAATGGGGATTTCACAAGCAGGGTGAAAGAATGAGAAAATTTGTCAAAGAGGGACAAAGAAGCAGAAATAGGGAATGAACACGGTGGAAAAATTTGGAGGCGAATGGGTGAAAATTGAAGAAGTTATGGAAAACCCTAAAAATAGACAAATGTGAGATTTGTGGCATTGGGAAGTAGAATTTGGGATAGGGTCCTCGGGAATGAAATACGCAGAATGGGATTACAGGGGTGTCAGGGAAGTTTCAAGGGAAACTGAGTGAAAACAAGGGAGATATGGCCAAAAAACATAATTTTATACTTTTTTTTTCAGGAATGGATCTGCAATGGCGCAGAAGGGATCGAAAACAGATAGATCTGCAATGACGCGGAAGGGATCGGAAATAGATAGATCTGCAATGTTGCGGAAGTGATCGAGAAATAGAGGGATTTGCAACAACGTCGAATGGATCGAAAATGGGTGGATCTGAAATAGATCTGAAACGACTGGATCTGGAATGGCTTTCACAATGGATCTAAAATGGCTGGATCTGCAATGGCGCAGAAGTGATCGGCAACAGTTTAGCTGAAAATAGATATGGACCCCAGGTATGTGCGGCTTTCTAACAGTTTAGGGGTTTCACTCAGCCACCAATGTTCTCTGACGGCTTGTGTATTGGGGCAGTAATACTCACTCCATGGCTCAGGTAAAACTAATAACTGCTTTGCCACAAACGACAGCTCTTGGTTTACGTCATGGGTGGGAACTAGTCAATCAGGTAGGGGTCGTTTCCCTTTTCGTTTCCAGGTCCTCTCAATGGGCCAGCTGCTTCGGGGTTCCTATGGTACTCCTCACAATGAGTTTTAGGGCTTATGCCCAAGTACTTCCCATAGTTAAGCGGATTGGGATTATTCCCAGATTCGAACTTGCAACAGATGTGGAAAAAAAACATTTGGTGGAAATTCCACCCAATGAGCCTAAGAAAGTGCTCTGATACCATATGTGAAGAACCTGCAACAATTAATTAATGAAAATACGAGATACCAGAAATAGTAGAACTCAGAATCACTTTTATTGATCGCAGGCCACTTCGAGGGGGCAACCTCCTTTGAGAAAGCTCAATACAAATAACTTCACGGTACCTTCATTGGTCTCAACACAAAGTTATATACTAAGTTTAGGCTCCAATACCATCTGTCAATACAAACCATGGGCCAATACAAACTATGGATCAACAATTACTATGGGACGACTTACAAAGCATATGCGTCTAACAACAATAAGACAAACAATGGATCAACAAATACTATGGGATGACTTACAAAGCATATGCGTTCAACAACAATATACTAACAAAGTAAATAGAAGGGTTGACATGGGTTCCTAACAAAAAACCTTGTTTAGAGAGCTCAACGCACCTTTCCTTCTAGAAAAGCACGTCTTTTCCTCATCAACACACCTTTCTCCACTGCAGAGTGCGTTGCTAGCGCATGTTGCTTGTGTCCAGGGTGTGTCGGTTCCTGTAAGGAGGGAAACAAAAAGAAGTTTAGAAAATTATTTCAAAGGAGACCCTTGTGGAGGCTTATCCCTTCCATATAGGGTGGATCTTACTCACCTCCTAGCTTAGTAGGATCCCACCTCCTCCTTCTCCCTAATCCTCTCCTATCCTCCTCATCTCTTTTGTCCTATAAATGAAGCTCCTCTTCATGGGATCGAGGGGTTGAAATGAGGGTAGAAAAATGTTGGAGAAATTAAGCTTGAATCCATTCTTCCATGATTTGAAAATTGAGGCAAGGTTCCATTGGAAAGAATCTTCAACTACAAGGCTTCATTGCTTGTAATTATTTCCTCTATTTTAACTAATACATCAATGTCTTCTTTTCCCATAAATGATGTGTAATTTCATTTATAGTAGTTCTCCGTGGTCAATTGATTAGACGTATCATGTTATCTTGTAGTCTCTTGTCTTTGTCCTTTTGAATCTTTTGCAGGTAATCTCTTCATCAATAAGTAGGATTACGAAAGCTTCAAGCCACGAGGACAACCTTCGTAAATAAGGTATGGAATAGAATATTTGTATTCAAGTAATTTGATAGATCTCAAGAAAGTTTTCATTCTTGTTTTTCTTTGTTCTAGATCCAAACCATTTGGACTAGGGAGATTAGTTGGTGTCTGGACTGATAGATTTATCCGTTAATAGTGGTGAAATATTTCACCCTAGCTAGAAAGAGAGGAGAAATCACTCAAATTTCTCAATTGTGCTTCATGTGAATGAGAGGTGAGGAGGAATCACTCAGATTTATCAAGTGATATTCAGTTGATGCATGTTTAGATTTTTTTCTATTGCTGGTTTGAATTCATGTACAAGTTTTTGGAATTTCAATTTGTAGCAGCAGTGGTTTATGGTGTTTTATAGGCATTTTGGTGTTGGAGTTGTGGGTTCTTGCTTGTGGAAGGAGAACCATTGGATCCATTTTAACTTGAAGTGATAATTATTTGGAATTATATGATTTCTATGTGACATAGGGATCAATTTTGGAGGTTTCTCAATTAGTTGAGGTGTTTCTTGTCGATTTAGAGCTTGGATCGGTGAAGTAGGGCCTAAATGGTGGTTCTGTTTTCAACACTTCTGAGCATTTTTGGGATTTTAGACCTATTCCATTGAGTTCCCATAATTTTTTACAATGTGAAACAATTTTTTTTCATCAAAAAAGGTGTCTAGATGACTGCGATGTGCCCATTTTATCAAATCTACTGGATTTTGTGTCTCTTCTAGTAGAGCTTCGGATTTGTACAATTGTAACTGAGTATTTCACAAGTTTTGAGTCGTGTATGAAGCCATGTAATATTGTAATCAGTTCCATTAATGTTACCATACAATGAATAACAAATATCCAAGTTTTTTCTTGATATGGTGTTCATATTTGAGTTACCGATGATTCCATGTATAAATCTTCCTCATATGGCTATGCAATTTACAATAATGATTGTAAAAAAAAATAGAAGTCCCTCCAGGTATGTTAGTGAGTATTTTATACTGGATTGTAATTATTTGAGTCTTATTGCATATTTATGGAAGAATTAGAATTGATTAGGAGGTGTTTGGGTCAAGTTGAAAAACTAGTATTCCTATGTGGGGGAAATCGAGCTAGTTTCTCACTAGTCTTGAGAGGGTGTCTTTCATACTTCTTTGGAAGTTCTATGGAGTCTATATGTAGGTCATATAGTTTTATTTTTGTCTATTTGATTCCATTAAGCTTATATTGGGATAATTTTAGTTTCTCTAGTAGTGTTTAGGAAGAGTTGGAAACCTCATGTTCGGTGTGGCCAAAATTGAACTAGTGTTCTTAGTTTCTTTACCAGCTTCCAATTTTATATCAGATATTATTTAAGAGAGATATCAATAGAATATAAACACATTAATTAAATATCATAATCCTTCATTGTTGTTGAACAATAACATCTCATAAGCCTTCATAAGCCTTCATAAGCCATTGTTTGGGAAAACATTGAAAATCAACATAATTAAAGTTGGAACCTTGGAGATAATATTAGTAATTTCTAATTGGGGATATTGTAGTGGTATCAGAGCATGTTCCTCAAAATATTTGGAATCTAAAGAGGAACTTTGACAATAATTTGTATCACATTAAACCCTTCGAAGAAGAAAATTTGTGGTTATGATGCTTGTACCTGTTGATTATGAGTTGGAACTGGATGCATGGGAAGAATCATTTTCTGAAGATGGTTTCAATTATTTAGTGGAATATGATGAAAGATCTGAAATAATAGATTGAGGCTTGTATGATCCATATGAGTTGGATGATTTCTTTTGTGACAACACATACATTGTTGAAGATGAAGTTCCATTAATGGCTAGATTTGCAGATGGAAAAATGTCACCTACCTTCCTTCCAATCTCGCCTATAGAAGAGGGGAAACTTGAATGGAAAGGGTCAATGAAGAACATGGATAATGCACAACAAAGGTTGGAGGATAACTTGCAGCAGTGTCAAGAATTATTACCAGAATGCTCCACATCAAGACTTACAAAGAAGATATTTGGCTTCTCTAGAAAAGGAGAATCCAAAAGTTCCTGTGATGAATCTAGTTCAAAGGGTTGTGACTCCGCTATCATTAGTAAAAATCAGCCATCATGTGGGAGTCCTAAAGAAAATGAAGCCATGTTCAAGAACTATTTTCAGCCATGCGAAAGTTTGGATCAAAGGAAGCACATATTGCAACCTTGAGTCTTCAAGATGAACTCAAGTTGGAAGAGCATACCATCATGGATAGACGACATGGGAATGGTGAAGTGGCAACAAAAAGGTATGATTACAATTCTGATTTTTGCAGCAACCATATTTCCTTGCAATAGTATGATATAGAATCCATTTCATGTAAGAATGTTGGTCTTGTAGAGTCCTTTAATGTTGGTCTTGTAGAATCTTATAATGTTGATTTAAGTGTCACTGATGAATTATGTGTTGTGGATTCATGCCCCAAGCATTCTGATTTTTTATATCATAAATTAGACAATTATTGTGGGGAGGATGATAATGGAAAAAAATCAGAAAATTTAGTGGAGGAATGTTCCCATGAGCTGCAATTCTTAGTAGGGAAGTTGAAGGTAAGCAAAGAGAATGTTAGGATAGCCATGAAAATTTTTGATGACACAAATGCCTTGGTGACAGATTGTTGTTGGATAGCTTAAGGGGTAGATGATAGTTTGAAAGTAGAATCTTCCCTTGCAGATTTTGAATCCATTCAAAATGGAGTGGCAGCCATGAAGTCTAACTACATACACATGCTTTCCGAGAGAGGCATCTTCTTATGCTTGATGTGATGTACCATTATGCATTACAAGAAGAATAAGGAGAATTTGTCAGTATCACCCATGAGATTGAGATCACCCATGATTCCTTGAAGAGCACACAAAAAGCACTTCAAGAATCAGATATGGAGGTTGAAAAACTTTGTAGGGAGCTGGAAAGATCACACCCTTCCTCCTATAATTCACACAACTAGTAGTATATGGCTGATTACATTCATGGTTCAATGTAGAATCCTCATGTGGAGGTTGAGCATGAGGAGATTTCATATTTGCAGGTACTTGAGGAGATAGTTGACATGGATAATGTTGACCAAGTACTTGTTTTACATCAGGAGGATCATGAGCTACCTCTATGGGAGATAGAATTAGTCATGGAGGAGACAAATGTGTACACTTTATATGGACTAGCCAGTAGAGGAGGTTAGACATCCATGGATTTTGTGGATAGATGTATGACAGAGGCAGATTCACAATGGGTTCAGAGCATACTAGTTAGTGTTCAGTCTTGTGAGTAGCAACATAGGAATCTAATTTTTTTATCCGATTCCTTCATTATAAATGGTAGGACATGGGATTTTCATCTGATTCAGCTGGATGGGAATAGTGACATTGATGTGATACATATGAACAATGTGCAGATTGCACAAGAGGAGATTCATGTTATACTGGAGAGGCTCACAGAGGTTTGTATGAGCATAGGGAGTGATGAACTTCCAATTTGGTGGTGGGATCCTAGCATCATTCAAAGTGATAGATTGTTCCATCTAATAGTGATAATTAGAGGGGTAGCACATAGATGGTGGGATCCTATTATTACTTGTTTCAGTAGTTTAGCAGTTGGAATAGGTGGTAGAGATGGCCATCACTTTCAAGAACTTGTCCATGTTGAGTAGAGGATTAGTTTCCTAGGTTGGAGACCCTATGATGGAGGGTTACTGTTTTTTCCTACTAGGTGGCTTGGGAGACTACAAGAGGCTGTTTGTGTGGAGACTATTTAGTGCAGAGGTAGATGCAGTAGACACTCTGCATCTCTTAGGTTCATTTGGGACCTTGGGATCATTCTTGGGCTCAGTTGTTTCATTTAGGTTGATGGCATGATAGTAGGAGAGATGGAGCTACTCTTGAGTGTATTGTTAGAGTTCATGAGCATACTAGATTCGTGGCCAGTTATTTAGATAGACTTCCTTTTCCTATATCTAGCATAGAGTATGGCAATAGGATGGTAGATTTCACTTGGATTCCTATGCAGGCAACTATCCATGGTTGTACATTCAGTTTTCATAGATTTTTCAATTTGGATGCCCAGGAGAGGGAATGCAGATAGAGTATGACAGTGGGATGGTTATGATCACAGTCACGCAGTATCAGTATGGTGGTTCCCTTTTGATATTAGTTGGGGATTTTAGATTTATAGTGCACGGAATATTTTCAACAGTAGACCCAGAGTTGAGAGTTAGTTTTGGATTTTATATGATGAGATTCTTATTAGACTAGTTTGTTGGCAAGTTGATTGAGTGGTTGCAGTATAGAGTCACTCTTCTTATTGGCATTGGTTGGAAGTTTTCCTATGTTAGTACCTTGTACGACCATACATTGAGGAGAGTGTGCTTCACCTCCTTTTCATTGGGATGGAACCATGACATCATTTCAACCTTAGTGTAGTTCAGATTATGGGATGTATAGTTGATGACATGGTCCACTTGAAATTGTATCCTTATGAAAATTCATCACTAAGGAAGGAGGGAGAAAAATCAATGAGAATAAGTTGGGGAAGAAAAAGAAGAATTACCACTCCCAGGTTTAAATTGCTTGAGGAAAAACAATATTGGGTGGGGAGGACTGTAATGTCCCCAAAATTTTGCTAAGGACCACTCCATTGGACTAGGGGATGCAATGGCCTAAGTCACTTGGTAAAGTTTACGATACAATATTAAGGTGGTGGCATCGCTCATAAATTTGTATAGTATAATGTCCAATATTTGTGAGTAATGCAACATTAGAAAAATGTTGGACAAGGAGGGTGCATAGGAGGATAAGTTGGGTCTGACACGAGTTGTAATTCCCACAAATCAAGCCAAGCATCTCCAAATTCTAATTCTAAGGTGGAAGGGATCTTATCTAATTGTAACTCCCAAGGCTAACAATAGTAAAGGAGGGCTCACTTATGGAAGCACAACTCCCAATGGGAATCTATGACATCTTATGACAAATTATGACATGTTGAAGGTACCTATGATATATTTTGATACCTTATGACATGTTGCAAGTCCTAAATTTAGACAAGGAGGGCAGTAGAGGTTAGAGTGGGCCCATGTGAGGATGCAACTCCCCCAAAATCAAGCTAATCATCTCAAATTAAAATTTGCAAGGGAAATGAAATTATTATTTGGCCACATAAATTAGAGAGGAATTAAATTGGTCCCAAGGTGTCATTCTCTCATAAAAATAGCATTTATTAATATTTTATTAAATATTTGTGAGATACTTCTAGAATGAGGGGGAAGTGCTCTATGAAGATTTATAAAATGAATGAAGACACAAGTTAACGGGATTTTTGTCATTTGAATATTGGTATTCAAATCCATTGAGATTCTCAATCTTGGGATATGTGCCCCTTGCTATAGAACTAGTTTCGGTGGTTAGAGATTCCACCCTAGCTAGCAAGAGAGGAGAAATCACTCAGATTTCTCAATTGTGCTTCATGTGAATGAGATATGAGGAGGAATCACCTGGATTTATCAAGTGAGATTCAGTTGATGAATTCTTAGATATTTTTCTATTACTATTTCGAATTCATCTACAGGTGTTTGGAATGTAAAGTTGTAGCAGAAGAGGTTTATGGCGTTTCCTGAGCATTTTGGTGTTGGAGTTGTGGGTTCTTGCTTGAGGAGGGAACACCATTGGATCCATTTTCACTTGAAGATATCATTATTTGGAATTATATGAATTCTATGTGTCATAGGGAACCATTTTGGATGCTTATCTATCATTTGGAGGTGTTTCTTGTTGATTTAGAGCTTGGATCAATGAAGGAGGGCTAGAATGGTGGTTTTGTTTTCGACACTTTTGAACATTTTGGGGATGTGAGACCTATTAAATTGCATTAAAAGTGTTTTTTGAGTGTGAGTCATTTTTTGTTTCATCAAGAAAGGTGTTTGGATGACCAATATGTGCCCATTTGATCAAATCTACTCCATTTTGTGTTTCTTATGGTAGAGGTTCGAACTTGTACAATTGTAACTAAGTATTTCATGATTTTAGAGCTATGTATGAAGCCATGTATTATTGTAATCAATTTCATTAATGTTCGCATTAATTGAATAATAAATATCCAAGTGTTTTCTTCATATGGTGTTCATATTTGAGTGACCGATGATTCCATGTATAAATGTTCCTCATATGGCTATGCAATTTACAATACTGATTGTAAAACTTTAATAGAAGTCCCTTGAGGTATGTTACTGAGTATTTCATATCTATTTGGAAGTATTTGAGTCTTATTTAATTTTTTTGGAAGGATTAGATTTTATTAGGAGGTTTTGGGTTCAAGTTGAAAAACAAGTTTTCCTACGTGGGGGAAACTGATCTAGTTTCTCACTAGTCTTGAGAGGGTGTCTTTAATACTTCTTTGGAAGTTCTATGGAGTCTATATCTAGGTCATATATATTTATTTGAGTCTATTTTATTCCATTAAATGGATATTGGGATATTTTGAGTCGCTCTAGTAGTGTTTGGGAAGAGTTGGAAACCCCATGTTCGGTGTGGCCAAAATTAAACTAGTGGTCCTAGTTTCTTTACCAACTTCAAATTTTATATCATATATGATTTGGGACACATATAAATGGACTATAAACACATTAATGAGATGCAAAACTTTAATGGACATGATAAATACGCATACACTCCACTGTTGTTGAACGAGAACATCTCATAAGCCTTCATAAGCCATTGTTTGGGAAAAAGTTGAAAATCAACATAATTAAAGTTGGAACCTTGAAGATAATATTCCTAATTTCTGATTGGGGATATAATATATTCCCAAGAAATTCTTTCTCCGAAACCTCTTGTGCACTGCCAAGACTTGTCCTACCATCTCTTTGGAATTACCTTTGACTAGATGGGTGGGGACTTGCACACATACCTTATGTACTTCTTAAAATTGGATGTTATTATACATTATGTATGTTCTTATTCAAATTGGATTTCATATACTTATTCAAATTGGCACAAGGATACTGAGTCCTCTTTAACATCAGTTGGAATCAATGACAACCAAAGTTCAACAATCTCCCCCTTTGGCACTGATGTCAACACCTCATGAAGCTATGTAAGTCATCACCTCATGAAGTTGTGCTCTTCCTCTGTTCTATTCGCAGTACTCCCAATGTGTTTTTTCAAGTTTGAACCTTTTCTCATTTGTGTATCCTGATGCCAATGCTTTTCTATTGTCTTTCATTTCTTTGTGGATCTCTTCCACTAATGGATGCTTCATGATATTTCTCCATTCTTTCTTTGCATGACCTCCGATCATTAAGTCACATGCTTCATGATCTTTCTCTGTTGTTCATTTGTGCTACCACAGATTAGTAATTCTCTCTTGTTTTTCATTTCTGTGCAAATTGCATGTTTCATGATCTTTCTTCCTGTATTACATCAATGGAAAAGAAGTTACTTTAATGTGCAATTTCATGTTCTCCTTTCTTCGGTTTTGCGTTGGCCTTCATACTTATTCTTACTGTGAGTAATTCCCATGTCTTCATGATTCATTATTTTTCCTTTCATTGGATTTGTTGCGCAGAGATCAGTCACCTTGCAATCTGTACATTCAATATTGTCTTTGTAGCTATCTCAGATATGCTCCCCCTGTATAGTTGCTAACTTGTTTTTATCTTGGTCATTATTCCTATCATATTAATCATTCAAACTCCTTCATTCCTTGTGCAATATTCCACGCCATTTTATGATCGGAACCACTGTGTAGACTACAAAGTTCCATCTACTTCTGATTTTCATTATCTTCCATGTTGATTTCTTCTAGAATCCAACTTTTCTTTTTTTCGCACTCATGGCGTTGTGAACAATCTACATCACATTTTCTAACTTCGCATACCTTGACATGATGTCCAAAGATTCTTTCTTAATATTGCACATATTTCCATCGGTCATCCAACATGGCAATAAGTCGATGTGACTAATAACTCGTGTGGAAAAATGGTTGTGTCATTTTCATACTCAAGATTTTTAGGAAACATCATTGTGATCATACAGAACAATGAATTGGATTTATGCCTTTTTTCCTCTTGTTTGATCTCATAACTCATGTAATAAATTTTGACATCTTCACAGCTAGATTTGAATCGCTCAAACATGAATGCAATTAACCTCAACATCTCTTCAATTTATTTTCATGCACGCGGAGAACCATCTTCCAATTCTATAAATGAGCTACGTATTTCCTGGTTCATCATCTTGGTTCATTCCCTTTCAATATTGTTCTAAGTGTCGCAACCTCTGAGTTTATCATCTTCATCCATCATGTCTTCCTTCTTGCATATATTCAAGAACTCATTTGAAAGTATTCATTGTGCAGTTCAGTCGTAGCAAGCGGAATTCGCAATACTAAGAGTGGATATGGGGATTTGGAAATCCCATATGAAGGAGTCTGATTTCATGCATTGGTACGTGCAGTTGAAGGTCAACCAGAGTACTACTAAGGGGTTGTCCAGTATGAACAAGAGAGTTGACTCCCTAGAGAGGCAACAACAAAAAAATATCGACTTGCTGAACTTGATTCGGATGAAATAATCCATTGCCAACACATCATCTTCAACTCTCCAACTTTTTCCACTGCTGCAATCCTATGAATTCATAGAGAAAGCTATGATGGATCTTGAACTTCGTCTATCTCAACAGCCAACCAATCATGATGCAAAGCTGTACCTTGATCCACGACTCTAAATAAATTTGTAATTCTCAGTTTTGCTTAATACAGCTCTCATAACCATATTTGTACATCAACTGTGGTTAGGCCTTAGCATGATACCTCCTTGTGCTTTGACTATGTTTTCTATGACAGAGGTCTCACGTAATTTTGTAAAGAAAATTTTTGAATATAATAAAAACCTCATTTATGCATATGCGTGAACCTTATGTTTGTTCATTAGCAATACTTATTTGTACTCATCTTTCTACTGTTACATGTATGATCTCTTTGTGCAACAATTCAACACATATTAGCAAATAATTGAATATATGCACATTTCCTTTGCAATATTACATTATAATGCGACATAAATATTCAAATATTTTCTAACTACAAAACTCACTAATATATTCCTTGAATTCCTAATGAATATCGTGTTGAATTCAAGCATCTTACTTAACCTATTTAGAGATTAGCGAGATGGGAAGCAATCACTTGATGCTTGCAACATACATGGGTCACTTGCTTCAATTGTACATACTTCAAGAACATTTTTTACCCATTTCTTCATGTGCGCACCTCCCTTTAGATATTGCACCCGACTAACTTCCCTTTTGGTCCTTGTGTTGTGGTTTATGTTATGTAGAGTATTTCTCTTTGGAAAATTTCATGTTCTTCGACAATTTTGAGACTTGTGTCCAAAGCCATAACATGCATAACATCTCATAGTTTGAAAATATTTCACAGTATGACCATTGTAGTTGCACCTTGTGCACTTCAATATATTGATCCTTCTTCTAATAGTGCAATGGAAAGAATTGTAATTATTGAAGGAACTGTCATACGTGAATGACTTCATTTGATTTGTATTGTTCTTACTATCACAGACCTTCTCAATTGTTTTGTCATATCCAAGTCCTGATTTGTCTGCTAGTGATCTTTGATCGTTCAATATCTTATCTAGGATTGATGTTCTAGCTTTGAAGTTGTTCTCCATATCTCCTTCAAGGCAAGTCTTGTTACTTCCTAGATCTACGCAGTCCTAGGTATCAATCATGATGTGACCTTGAACAAGTTTCTTCCCTTTTATCTCAGTCAATTTTTCTTCTAAGAAAGAGATCTCTCTATTCTTCTACTCAAGTTGACTTGTCAACAATTCATTTTTCTGCTTTGACTCTTCTAGTGATGTCTTTAATACCGATTCCTCTTCTTCTAGTCTCATGATTTTATCTACTACACAATTTAGCTTTTTCTCAATATTCATCTCTTTTTCCCTTGGTTTCTTTCGAGTGATTCTTGAATAACTTTAGCCTTCTTGACTTGTTCCTCATATTTTGACATTTGATAATGCAAAAGTTTGTTCTTCTTTATTGAGTTATTCAATTATCCCAAGGCACTAATAAGTTCACCTTCCCAGCTTCTACAACTTTTTCTTCTTTAGATTGACTATTTGACGCAATTTATGCAACAAGTTTTGGTGAACTAAAGGTTCTTCTAAAGAAGTACTTGTCTAGAGTTCTTGATTTACCTTTGCGTGTACTTGATGTCTCTTTCTTGATAGTGGAACAACACTTTTCCTTTTCTTTACTTCTTTCACCTTCTATAAAATCCATTAAGAGAAATTCTTTTGGACTATCATCACATTCACTTTCTTCAGATGGACTACTATCTTCCCTAGAGTATAGACTTTTCCTTTGTTTGAGGAACTTCTTCTTCCTCTCACCTTTGTACTATAAGTGTGCCATCCTTATTTCATTGTGATTGGCCTCTTTTTCACTTTTGTTGTCTCTATCTTCTTTATACAGACACATTGAAGTGATATGGCCTACTCTTCCACATTTAAAACACTTGAAGGGCAACTTACCCTTATACTTGCCACATCCTCTCCTCATCTTTCTCACGAATTTTCCCTCTTCCTCATATGATTCATCACAAGATATTTTTTCACGCTCATGATGCTTTACCTTCTTGGTGGCTTTGAAGGCTTCTTCTTTCCTAGTGGGATGTTTCTTTTCAGTTCTCGTCTAATATGCAATGATGATCCCATGAAGCTCATCTTTTGTCAATTCTTCAAGATCAGTGCTTTCTTCCAACAAAGACACCTTTGAGTCAAATATTGGAGGCATAGTTATCAGTATCTGCTACACAATGGATTCTTAAGTTAGAGAAAATCCAAGACCCTTTATAGCGTTAACTATCTCATCAACACGAAGAAAGTAAGATGCAATGTTTTCCTCTTCTTTCCTCTTTAGGGACTCAAACAAACTGGTGTATGTCTGCAGTTTAGCCTTCCTTCCTTTATCATCTCCTTCGTAGATGTTCTTGAGTTTGTCCCATACAAATTTTTATGAGGAGCAATGCATGACTTTAGTCAACTCATTGTTTGTTAATCCACATAATAACACATTCGTTTCTCTTGCATTGCATTCATATTGTTTTCTTTCAACTTAATCAACTGGTGCAGTTGCGGGTACATTATTGCCATATTTAATTTACTTCCATACATTAGTTCCAAGGGATTGTAGATAAAATTCCATTCTTATCCTACAAAAGGTGTAGTTGGATCCATAAAATCTAGGTGCTACGTTGGTGGAGAGTCCTTCTTGCTTGTCCATATCTATGGAAGGATCGATATTCCAGATGTTAAGCCATTACTGAACACACCCACTCTGATACCAATGGTTGGAATACTATTATACTGAGAGGGGGCGTGAATCAGTATTAGAGCAGTTATGAACAATGTTTACTTCTTATCATATTTAATCAACACTTAAATTAATAATTCATCATAAACAATAACATTCATCCACATATGTGCAATACACAAAAGACAAATATTTTTACGTGGAAACCCAAATGGGAGAAAACCACAGAATGGTCTATTATATTAAAAAGATTACATTCATGGAAGCACTAAATTTTGAAGTTCTCTAGTACCAAATGGAAGGAGGCACCAACCCCTTGGTTTTACAGGCACCGACCTGAAGGAAGCATTAACTCCTTGATTTACTACCTTCAACTGAAAGGAGAAAACAACCCCCTAGTTTTACAGGCACCGACCTGAAGGAATCACCGAATCCCTATTCCTAATTTCCTCTCCCTTCCGACTTGATGTGACTATTGAAGATAATTCTCTAATGTTTTGCTGATTTGTGCACACTACAGATTAATTGTTGTTCATTCCATTGTGCATACATTCTGTAAATTATGATATTGTAGTCTCTGAACTATATTACCTACTTCACTTCACTATATCAACATTACACACTTGATCTCATTCTTCACAATCTGTGTGATGTATCAACATAGCGTTCTGTTTCTGAACATATACAAACTCAAGTGATACTACGCATCCTGTGATGTGCTGTTGTTATGACTTTGAACATCTGTATCAGATTACTCACATCATTATGTGCATACTATACTATACTTCACGTCTATCTTTGCACATTTTTCTTAGATAAACTATGACCTTCAGCGTACTATAGGAAATATTGTCTTTCTATTCTTATGCACTGGTCTCAGATAAACCTCATCATAATGCACATCATCTTCTGCATTGCGTCTTTGTCTTCATGCATATGTATTAGATAAAACACATCATCTTGCACATCACTTGACGTGCTTCAAGTATGTCTTCGCACATCTGTCTTAGATAAAACACTTCATCCTTCTGCACATTACCTGCTAATATGCTGCATTTTGTGCATCCGACTCTTTTGCTAGATCATGATGTTTCTATTCCATGAGCCATTGATACCCCAAGAATTAGAAGCTTTCCCAATCAGATTATTACCACTTTCACATCTTCAAGCTTGCATTCACCTTCCAACTTAGCTTCTTCTTTATACTTGGCTTGCGTAGACTGTATGTCCACAATTTGGTCATGGTGTCCCTTCTTCCTTGCTTTTCGGTCAAGTTGATTTTCACATCCGCCACTTGTCATGATCGACACAACTGAGGTGTCATCCTCTGTGGGTCTTGCACATGCTTGTTCCTTTGCATTGTGGGTCTTTCCCACTTTGGAACCACTTCATTTTGGGTTTCGCACACTTGACTTCTCTAACCAACTCTTGCTTCTGGGATTATTACACACTTCAAAGACTTGTATACTTCTTCTGTTGGTGGGTCTTTGCACACTTCTAGAACTTGCATATTTGTCCAAGCACTTCTTTCTCCCAAACCTCTTCCTCACTTCCAAGACTTGTCCTACTATCTCTTTGGAATTACCTTTGACTAGATGGATGGGGACTTGCACACATACCTTATGTATTTCTTCAAATTGGATGTTCTTCTACATTATGTATGTACTTCAAACATGATTTCATATAATTCTTCAAAGTGGAACAAGGATACTAATTCCTCTTTGACATCAGTTGAAATCAATGACAACCAAATTTCAACATGTAATATCCCCAATCTGATATCAGAGATATTATCTCAAAAATATCGAATCCAAGACTTGGGGATTTCCAATTTTTTTTCAAAACAATGATTTTCACAGCTTCCCAGGAAGTGGTGGATTAACATGCATCCTAAAGGGAATGAATTCAGACCTATGTTATGTGACTGATCATATCTGTTGTATGGTTTAGTTTGTTGGTTATGCAGACTTGGTTGAGTACTTTTGATGAATAATTTGTAGGCAATGTCAAAACAACACTCTCACTAGCTAGGAATTGGCAAATTAGAACTAGCGTTTTCCAACTTGGTTCCGATGGAACTGGAAGGTTACTAAATTATGATATGGAGGTTATGCATGGTATAAAAAAATACTAAGAGAATCCCTTGACTCCTATACAGAGACCTACTTCAACAGAGGCACATTTTCTGGGTGCATCATGCCTCGAAAGTTTCCTTTGGAAACCAAAGGCTACAAGGCAATAACTCCAAGACTTCTGTGGAAACCCAATGGCTTATGGTGCACTATGGATGTATTGAGTATGAAACTAAGTCCCAATATATAGTATAGACACTTGGTTCATATTTTGGGAAGGTTCTGGTGGAATTAGGGAGGCTTTGGAGAAAGATCGAAAGCTGAGACAACACTGCTAGGTGATTTCCAACTCAACTCAAATCGTACCTAAGGAACACAAATTTATGATATGAATGTAGGGATGGGACCTATAATATCTCACCTACTTGTAGCAACATACAAAACTTGATTTGGTTGAGTATAAGTGAAGTTATTGCAATTTTAGTCAAGACTACTTAAATTTGCAAGGTGTTTGAGCATAGGTGAGAAATAACATTGAAAAGACACTCATTAATTGTAGAAGATAAAAAACAACACCATTATTATAAAAAATGGGAGTCTGAATTAACATGTAAAGGCTTTCATTACAGTAGACATGAATCATGGAATTCCATACATCAAACTATCCACACCAAAATAGAATTCACTGCAAAATTGCTAGGAAACTAGCACATCAAAAACTAGAGAGACATAAGCATAATGCCTAGAAATGAAAGGACCTGAAAATAGAATCAAATCTATTCAAAATACTCAGTGGGAGAGACTCAATTCCTTCCTCCTTAATGTCTATATGAATACACAAATAGTGTAGTGGAAATGAGGGGCCCATCACTCTCTTGGTATGCAAGGGGAGCATCACCCAAGCAAAGAGAAGCCTAAGAAACTCCAATACAATATCAAACCATCCATAAGATAACCCTCTCTACTGCACCTTCCCTTCCCTTTTAAACTTTCACTTTCCTCCAATACAAGGCTCCAATACCATGGAACGAGGAAAACCAAGGGCAATACTAGTTTGTTCACTTAGTCAATACTAGTGGCAAATACCACAGAACACCAAAACCCATGTGCTAGCTAATAAATGGTTTCCAATAAGTATTCTTGATCCACTTATGTGCCCTTACAAACTCTTTCCTTCTTTTAAGGAACCCCAACAAGTCAAAGATGATTTTTTACCATTTCCTTGATTAATTGACCACATTTTTACTCCACCTCCTAAAATTCGGGGATTGAGTTTGCCCACATTTAAAATATCCCACCAGCTTCCTTGGCACCACCAATTGGTCAAACTTCTCTCATATTATTAAATAAAATAATAATAATTCAATATTTATGAGAGAGTGGGTCATTTATTGATTTTCCTTAGTGGTTTTGACCCAATTATTACATGTCCTTACATTATCTTGTAGGCTAATAACTTTAAATTAGGTGAGGCTAGTCTTATATAAATAAAGCCTCACTATCATTGTAAAATCACATCAATACAAGGGTTCCAATATGTTATTTTCTCTTTTTCTCCTACTCTATGAGTTATTTACGTGATGCACACTTCTCTCGGGATGCTCTTTCTTGCTTGAAGGTGGATGATGGATTGTTCTAGGGATTAATTTTTGCACATGCTAAAGGTTGATGATAGACTAGTTGGAAGAACTCATGCACAAGTGTGACCTACGGTATTTTTATTTTCACTTCTTGTTCAATGTTGGTAAGTTATGTTCCTAGCTAGGTTAAATGGTGCTTTTATGGTGCATTTTACTGATTTGTTAGGGAATTTTGTGAATATTTTGTCCACCTTTGGATGGAGAGAACATCCTCCCAAGGAGTTCTCTATTGCTTGTTATACCTTCGGACTTCTTTATTTTCCCTAGTTAAGCTCTACTATTGAACCCTAGAGGTTGCTAGGTGATTACATATCTTGCACGTGTTTAAAGAAATCTCAAGAGAGGGATGTCAATCATTGATCTCTCAATTCCCTAGAGATTGAGACAAAAATCATATCCCCCTACCTTGTTCGAAAAAAATACTTTCTTTCATCAATTTAGTTATCTTTTATTTGATGTACTTTTATGCATAAAACCCTAAAAATATGAAAATTTCCGTAAACCCTCAAAATATAAAAAAAATTCAAAAATACAAAAAATACTTGTGTAAGGTGCCCAAACGGGAAAATAAGTAATTAATTCATGAAGACAAGAGGATAGGCATAAAAGCACACTAATCTCATTAATATTGTACATATTTATACAATGAGATTACCATTGGGTTAAACTTCCCAAGTGGTCTCGTAGACTCCCGGGTGACTCTTGGTCTATCCTTGGTGGCTATTGATTTACTTTACACAAGAATTGGACACAGCAATCCTAATACCAAGGATTAGGCTCCAACAAATCCTCCCTTAATCCAGAGGGTATATATGAGTCCATGAAAAAAGAAGAGAGATAAATAAGTGGAAGTAGACAATTACCACTTGCTAAACGTTTCTATTTTGAACATCCTTTACCAAGAAGGTTAGCTAGAAGCTTGCACATGATTCTTCTAAATATAAGAGCTCTCTGAAGGGATGCTTTTGAATGAACATCAACCGAAAGGGGATAGAAGAAGCTGAAATATTCTACTAAGTGTGTTGTTTAAGGCTAACCACAAAATATCGAACTTGACAACAACACTCGATCAAAGGTTATCTGGAACTTGGATAGAAGGCTCAAAGGTTATGTCTGGAATTCTGGTTTTAGGTTGACCACAAGCCAACTGGAGAGCTGAAAATAGGAAGTGAACAACTACAAATTACTGAACATTTCCATCTTGACAACCCTTTTCCAATTTATCTAGAATCTTTCACTTGCGTCTGCTAAATGAAGGTGCTCTCGATACCGGTGGTTTTAGGATGACCACCAACTTTGGAGCTCAATTGAACATAGCTCTTCATAGGATTGCTTGTTCTAGCTCACTTGTACTTGCTCACTTCTTACTGAAGATATTCATTTCCCCTATGTGAGAACAATGTGAGGAGATGAGAGTCTCAAGGTGTCAAAAATATACACAAAACACATGAATACTCTATGTCATGTATATATTTTATCTTCATGATACACGCATATGTAGCATCTCTGAATCTGGTGTCCTTGCAAAATTAGTATGGCTCAGGCTCGCTTGATGTGAGTGTTTGTTGTAAGAAGGACAAGGCTTCAAAACATGAAGCCTGACATCATGTTCCCCCCTGTCAGGTACAAAGTAAGAAGCGGTACAATAATGTGTTGCAAGTTTCACTCTTGCAAGTTTCTTTAGTTTCACACACTCGTCAAAAGAATGGTTTCGCTTCCCCCAATGTTGACAAGGATGAAGATCAAAACACTCATATTTCATATGGCCAACTCTGTTACAGTATTGGCATCTAGAACTATGAATATATTGTACATATGACAGGATTTCACTATTTTCTGGTAGCTAATAGGAATCATCC
This sequence comes from Larix kaempferi, assembly GCA_027924585.1. Taxonomy (NCBI): domain Eukaryota; kingdom Viridiplantae; phylum Streptophyta; class Pinopsida; order Pinales; family Pinaceae; genus Larix; species Larix kaempferi. Next base: position 5,294,331 of record BSBM01000043.1, on the reverse strand, counting down.
TAAAACAGGGGGTTATTCTATACAAGCACTAGTTCAGAATGTTGATTCCTTTCTAGTGCATATTCCTCTTTTTCTTTCAAATTCTACAACTGATTATGATAGTTTGGAGTGTGTCTTTGCCAATTTTGATTGAGTCATCTGTACCTGAATGTACTAGAGTATTCAACAACTCTAATGTTTTTCTTGTATTAGACATAGTGAAGATAACTTGAGGCCTCCTTGAGCACGTAGGACCAAGTACATAGACTCAATCAGATTGAGGGATTCTTGAAAATCCACCATTTACAAGCAATGTTTCAGTAGATTCAAACTTAGAAGGTGAGGGGTGTTGTTCTTAGCTGAAAATGCACCCACATACAATGCACAACTCAACTTGACTTCAGTTTGGTATTGTACAAAAACACACATGCAAGTACTAAAACAAACACTAGAACTTACAAAAAGAGCACAATTGCTTGAGTTACATTTATGAATGTTGAATTGAGAAGCTACTATACCTGAATGATGTAGAAATTCTCTTCTTTTGGAGCAAATGTTAGCAACAAGCTCCAAACTTGCTGGGATCCTTCAAGCAGTCACACCAAACTGATCTCGAATCTTCTCTGAAAGCTCGCTTATGTCAATTAGATATAGGATAACTGATGGATAGAGAAAGAGTTGTTAGTATTGCATAGTGCATTTCAAGAATTCATGTGCACTATACAAATATGCATACACATTCTACAACAGTATTAAAACAATTCCGCAACACTATGCAAATCAATCAATTCTGCAGTGCTAAAAACAATTCTGCAACAACATACAAATCACATCTGCAACTAGCAATTTCACTGCAGTCACCAAACCCTGCAATGTTCAACAATGTCAAAACTGGAATGATGCTATTAATCTTGAAATGGTTCAATGTTATTCACTCACAATCTTCAAAAAGTTAGCTTCTCAAATAATGTGAGTAAAAATCTCTCTGGAACAAATTTTGAGGAACGACTAAAAATGAGACAACCTTCCCAATATTGTGCAAATAGTAATGCATACCACATTCCAGAAAAGTGTCATTTCTAGTGAGGACAACATCTTCTACAACTTGAATATTTGAACCTGCAACTTAGAATAGAATTTGGAAGAAAAGATACAAAAGGATTCTTACAAGTTCTGGAGCACTATCAACCTAGTTTTGTAGTGCTATCAGTTATGTAGCATAGAGCTATTGCACAAAATTACATTCAATTTTGCAACATTATTCATTCTGTAGCGCTATTTAATTCTGCCGGTGCTGAGCTATTATATTCAATTTTGAAGCCCATAGAAATAAAATGAAACCTTTTCAATGCAATCTCTAGGCATTCTTTTGCAAGAAAGTTAGTCCAAATCTTGTAGCATAGAGCTATTGCACAAAATTACATTCAATTTTGCAACATTATTCATTCTGTAGCGCTATTTAATTCTGCCGGTGCTATTTAATTCTGCCGGTGCTGAGCTATTATATTCAATTTTGAAGCCCATAGAAATAAAATGAAACCTTTTCAATGCAATCTCTAGGCATTCTTTTGCAAGAAAGTTAGTCCAAATCTTCTTTGCAAGACCAACAAATCTTTTTGCATCAAAATGTCTTTACAAGAATCCCATACCAAGAATAAAAAGCGTTGGAAAAGGTGCATCTTTGCATCGCACATTAAGCATAATTAATATCTCAAATATATCGTTACCATTGTCTCGCTAATGGTAAAAAAATAGCAATTTAAAATAGAGGCTAATGCCCAACATCTCTTTAACTTCCACCATTGATTTCAAATTGAGTGATGATCAGTGCTCGGTAAGAAAGAGCATCCTCACGCGGTGTTCAACACAAATGAAGCAGGGTCTTCATAAATGAGCAATAGATAATCTTCACGCAGCTGGAGTAGCACTAGCTCCAATTGTTGAGTTCGCAGTACTAATTTTGATGCAACTCCAATGCAGCAATAGAGAGATATAGAGTCATTGTTTGGAAAAACAATAACCACTTCATGACAGTGTCTCTACTTCAAAAAATCGTGCACCAATATTCACCAATAATCTCCAATGAGTGATGAAAAACACATTCTGTGGATGGATTTGAACTATGGACACGTCACGATAGCATTCTTAGAAGTCTTCAAAACAATATGCAGCTCGAAAATGGAGGGTGCAATAGGTCCAAGGTAGCTCGACGTTCATGGAGAGAGGTGAGGATTTGTAGCTCTTTAAAGGGTCTATACCAATGCTTGATTTCACAAGAGATAGGTTGCACTTTGTGAAAGATACAATGACGCTCCAGCTGGAGCTCAAATTAATGTGCACTATTCAAATACAAGTGTAGACTTCCAAAGCAACAATATATATCATGAGCTCAAAACCAATCCAATGACAATTATCGAGTGTTGGAGAGGCAGGATCTCAACAACAGATTCAAAGTACTACTCCCATCCCTCCAATGCAATAAAAAGAAGGCACACAATCACTCCAACAACGCAAATAATAGGAATAGCTGCACGAATCTCCATGAAAGTATAAATTAGGGTTTCTCCCTTTCATCAAATGAATTTAGAAACTTACCAAATCTCCAAGTTCTCTCCAACAGTCGAATAATCATAGTCATATATTTAATGATCAAGCTAATGGACGGTCGAGTATCCAAAGTGGTTGGACATTTATCTCAGTCTTAAATATGCTTCATAGAATGAACCATCATCAAGAGGTATCCACGTTCAGAAGGAGAGAGTGTTCACTGGATCGTGGTTATTAACCTCCACTCCTTTTACTCGCAGGAGATACATGGACGCAATAGCAACCTCAATTGTTGGAAGCTCAATCTATGCAGATTGCAAGAAGGTTGTAGCATGAAAATTTGATCTAAAACACCACAGTCTAAGATCCGCAAGTCACTACTGAATAAACATGAGACTCAGAAGGTAGCTCCAAAGAAAATTTCAAAAGTAGAGTCTGTCCACACAAGTGTCGGACTTCAACACATCAATGGTCTTCGCAGTACACACCATCAATCGTGGAGGAGAAACTAGACGGTCTCTTCAATATTCTCCATTATAGAAAAGAGTCTTCAGGAAACATGCAATTGCTAGGTCACAGCTCCTTCATGAAGCACCATGCAACTCCTTTACACAGCCCCAGAATTTAAAATGAAAACGCAGAAATGTAAAGCAATTGATAGTTGCAAACCAACATATACCCATATGAGTAGTCTCATTGCACATGGGCTCACAACATTCTTCCTTCAACTAGCTCCAAGTGAGCAAGCACCAACACAGGGGTGGAAATATTCACAATCTTCACCAGTTTAATTGGATCTTTGAGAAATGGTGCAACACACTAGGTTAATCAGAAATAAATGGAGTCTTTACATATCGCAGCCATCCCAAGAAACAACAACATCAACATCTCTCCATCAACATACAGGTCGTAGTGGTTCACAATGGTTCTTGAACCAACTTCTCCATCGGGAACAACACACCAGAAGTGGACACAGCTCACACTGAGAATGTTGCTCACAATGAGGACACATAATCAATTCACAACATACAATAATAATAACATTAATCCACAAAATAGATAACTAGACTGAGGTGTGAGAGGGCGCATGAAGAAAAATTAGGATTCCGGGATTAAAGCTATCGAAAAGAGAATCAACAATAGCGTGATGACGATTTATGCAGTCATCAAGAGTTACGGAGAGCAATTCTGGGTTGGCAGAGAGTACACACTAGGTTTGCATAGATTATGCCAGATATTTCATCATTTTTGTTCTAAATAGTGAGGGAAATAGGTGAATGGTCATGCAGAGGCGTAGTAAGGAAGATAAGTCATGCAAATAGTTATTACTAGGGTTAGGTAAAAGGCAGGTAGAAACAGCCAAAGAAAAATAATCATGTGGGCGAGAAGAGGAGAGAAGTGCAGGACTGCAGGAATCTATGCAGAGTGCAGAATCGAGAATAGCAGCAGGAGTTATGGTAGAATTCTGAGCACAGTCCACACATGCACTATGGATCACAAGTTAGTAATAGTCATTAATTTTTTGAGATTAAAGGTTGTGTCACTCATGGATTTTATAGTCATTTAGAGTCCTAAAGTCAAGTCATGTGTTTTGTTAGGGTCTTGGTGTGATCATACTTCAAATTAATGATGGTTTTAAGTTGCAATATTGTCGTCCAAGGATTCCGGTGTCTAGTGTAATTTTGGTATTGTGTCCTCTTTATGTATGTTCTTTCTAGTGCTTATTTATAGTCAATGTTCTTTCTTCTAGCATTTAATTAGAAATATATGAATGGAATTCATCTTGTAGCTGATACTGTTTTCATGGCAATTGAATGCTCCATTAATTTCTTCTAAGTTATGCTTGAAATTCATCCTCAGTCAGATGCTTCAGGTGTAATGGATTGTTGTTCTAATTATGCTTTCCATACTACACAATACTTATCAACCAGATTTGCATAGGTTATCTTTCCCTTGTGAAGGTTCTAATTTTGTTTAATTCCATGAAGATGGGTAACTATATTTGGTCAACTATGACAATGAAAAACGGAAATTTAACCCATGTATTAAATTGAAGCCCTTCAAACTCATATTTTCCACATGAATTTTGACATGTGGTTAAAAAACCAAATGTATAGAATTATGTTGGCTTTCCAATGATATTTTTTTTAAAATATACCAATGTCATTTATCATGTCAAATTTTCATTTAATGAAATGCGTGTACTTAAAAATTTGAAGAGCAATTAACAAGTAGTTTGTGTGTGTACAATAATTTAATGTTAAAGTAATAATTTTAAAAATGAAATATGTGAACATGATCTAGACAGAATGCACTAGTGCTTACATATTTTTTGAAAAATTATATTTATTATTATTTTTTGAAACTCACCACTAAATATTTTAGCCTGTGTGTGCACCAAATATTTTGATTGTTTACCTAATTTGCAAAACTAAAAATACCCTTTTGAAGAGGACTCACTTATATAGTGCTTTTATATATTTTCAATTTTTGGACATGTATTTTGAATTTTGTTGATTTATCTTTGAGCTCAATCAAAGTTGTCACCACGGTTTTTTAGGGCAAGTTTTAGTAGAAATTTAAAAACAAAAAACATACGAAGATAAAAATTCGTAAATTTTATGTATATGGATAGAGGATTCATTGAAAAATACAATGGTATCAAGTCTGCCCATTAATGTGCATTTAATGACATAGTTTAAGCCTCTGAAAGGAAGACAAAACTTTCTTTCTGTAGTGAAAAGGGCTCTAGGCCTATCTTTTAGGCCCTCGATCGAGGTATTTGCTGGATCGAGGTATTTAAAATACCTCGACTGAGGGTTAAATATGACCTCGATTCAGGTTTTTACATTGACCTCGATCGAGGTATGTTCAAGCCCTCGATTGAGCAAATTGCTTGATCGAGGGCCTAAAAAACAAGTCGCGAGCCCTTTTTTTTATTTTTTTCAAAAGCTAGATCGAGCTTTTGAAAATCTAGATCGAGCTTTTGAAAGCTAGATCGAGGTCTTGTTTCAACCCTCAATCAAGGTCTTGTTTCAACCCTCAATTGAGTTCTTTTAAATCCCTCAATCGGGGTCTTTTAAAACCCTCGATCGAGGTTTTAATACCTCCATCGAGGGCTTTAAAAGACCTCGATCGAGGGTCTGCAACACAAATGTTCGGCACTTCACTCGCAAAAAATTGTGAAACAGCTTCATGGATCAACCCTTGAGTATTTATCTTTTGACAGTATGCCCAATGGTTCTTCTTGCACACTCATCCAACAAATTTATCAAAAATTCTATATTTTTCCATATCTGACCTTCTGAGTTTCATTTGTATTAAGAGATCCCTCTTTGCTTGAGAAAAGGTCGGTTTCATTCTTCAAGTGGTTTGAAATGGTTACCTTGGGGCTTTATCTCGTACAACCCAGAGAAATTACTGAGTGCTAACAGAACATAGAGGCTCTGATACCACTGTAAGGTTCCCAAACGGTCAAATAGGCAATTAATTCATAAATACAAGAGGATAGGCTCCAAAGCACACTAATCTCATTAATAATGTACATATTTATACAATGCGATGACCACTGGGTTCAACTTCCCAAGTGGTCTCTTGGACTCCCGGGTGACTTTTGGTTTACTCTCAATGACTATTGATCTACTTTGCATGAGAATGGTGCCCACCAATCCTAACAAGTTAAGGATTAGGCTCTAACAACTTGGAAATTGGAAATTCTGTTCCACCCACTAATTTTTCCCTAGTGGGTTTATTCACGAGTTTGCAAGGGCACAATGTTTGAAGCAAGTGCAATGCGGAATTTGAGAACCCTAGATCTCACTCACCTTGTATTTAACTGGGTTTTTTATTGGGCCTAGGGCTTCTCCCTATCCTTCCCTTTCATATTTTCCTCAAAGCACACCTTTTTGTGCGGTTTCCTTGGGATATGTGAGGGTACCTTGATAAGTGTGAAGCTACATCGGGATTTGTGAAATCTACCAAAGATGAAAGTGGTTGATCTTCTATTAATAAAAAGTTGTTGAATTAACTCCTTAATTAGAACTAGTTGTCTTCTTTATATATTTTTTGAATTCATATAAGGAAGTGATCTAGTTACAAGGTTGTAGGAAGGTATTTGCATGTTTTGGTGTTTGAATTTATCTTAAAGGGCTCTCCCCTGGGTTTGGGAGTTCCCCATAAAGGTTGAGAGGTGAGGTTGTGGTGACATTTGGGCCTAGAATTCTCCCACATTCTTACCAATCACTTGTATTTAGCCTACATTGCATTGCTTATTTAAGACTACTAGTTTGAAAGATAACAAAGACTATCTAGTATGTCTAAATTTTGTAAAATGTTAAAATGAAAATTTTTAATCAAATATAGCATAATGTGCACTCTATTATATTTTTTACGATCCTTATATTTTTAATATTTGGAATTTGAGGAAAATAAAAATTACTATCAATCTCTATAAACCAAACAATTTACAAATGTTTACTTAAGTCATTATTTAATTCATTTTGATATTTTTTAATATTTTGATATCAAATTGAAACAAAGTCGATATTCAATGCAATGTTGTATGGTATTATTCAATGTATCATAGGCTAGTTATATATAATCATCTCATATGGTTATGTAGATATATACGAAGGGATCATATGATACGCCATCTCTAAGGTCGCCTTATATGATTTAAACACCAACATATCGGGTGCACTATCCACAAGGGATATAAGTAAAATGAGATATACATATTATCAATAATATAGATAAAAATTAAAACGAGGTAAAATCTACATATCCCATTGACACATCCCATACATAGTGTAGGGTTACAATGATTTGAGATTAGGTGCCATCTATTAACTTGTGGCTTGTTGGCATTTAGAAAAGGATATCATCCATAAGCATTTTGGTGTTCATGTTGCTTCTTCGTCAACATATCGAAGTCATTTTTAGCAATTTCTCATGAAAATGAAAATGGTGAGGGGGAGTTGACCAATAATGATGCTCTTGCCTTTAACATTAATGGTCATTGTGCTCTCAGAGAAAATGACTTTTTTTGTGGTGTGGTTTTATTCAATATTTATTTTTAGAGCGTGTTGAACCACAGGGAAATGAACCTTTAAGGAAAACATCCCAATATTTAAAGAGGAACACATATCCTCCATTCGATATCAACTTCAACATGTTTCTCATTTAAAAATAAAATAATGTATTGTGTTTACAAGGGTAATTTTTAGGGGCAAAATTTCACCAATGTGTTTACAAGGGTAATTTTTTCGGCATTATTTCAAAAAATAAATTCATTATTTAGTCATTTTTACTCTATTAAATCGCCTATATTTACATAAAATATGTTTTTTTATTATAATATTTGGCAAAATTTACAAGTTTCAATAGTAAATTATATGTTTCATACTTAATGTTCACATACCTATCTCTAGATATGATTTTTATCAATCAAAACTAATCACCTATAATACTATACTTAGGTATACTATTAGAATCCTTAAAAAATACCTTGGTGTTTACCTACATGTGGCTATAGGAAAAATGTTGGTTAAGTGTTTTCTTTGACCACATGAATTTTAAGGATGATGGTGAAATGTCCAAGACAAATGATATAATTCACAGTTCACTTCAAACAATCTTGAAAACTCCTCATTGTCTCACATGCTATCATTGAGGCACATGACTGCAAGGAATAATTAGAAAACTGATTCAATCAAGAATGAGTACCTAGACATGGAAATAGAGATGCATATTGCATATAGGATCAATGTGTGGGTTCAAGCAACTGACTAACAATGCATACAATCTTCAAGATAACTAAATTGGCCTTTGTGGAACCATGGGTGAGAAAAGGAGTTGTTGCACGTCTCTTCCCAATATTCAATAAGTTTGAAAATAAAAGGTTAGAAATTGTTTACAGTCTTGAAACATCTCTATCATGGAAACCATAGATTTCAATCTCTGAAATCAAAGAAGACTGCAGAAAAGGGAGTTGTTTATTTTCTCTGTTTGCTAAGGGATGATAAAATTATGAAGCAAATATGCAAAGTTATCTGCAGATTTATTCTAACAAAGGTTGAATTTTCACACAATAATTAGGTAACCATTTACCAAAAAAATATATTCTTTTTAAATTTCCGTTAAAAAATAACACAACATGTAAACAACATAGAGAGAAAATTCATCACACATGGACATAAATATTTACCATATACAACCAAATGGGAAAATTATCATTAGAATGGTTCCTCAATCTTATTTCAGCAATATCTAATTCAAGGTAGCCCATGGATCTTTGTCCATCGTCCTCTATTTGTCTAATCAACAAGAAAAAATCACTTTAAGAATCAAATTACAAGAAGCTATAGGAAATTCGAGAGTATTGGGAAGGCCAAGAGGTTTTAGTTCCCATCACTCTCTCCTATTTTTATTTATATGTTTTTTTAAATTTTTTTCCTTTCTTTTGTCTCACTCGTCTCTAAAATTTGTTTTATCCTTTATGATTTTTGCACCCTCATTAATTACTAAATTATACTTTATTATTATTATGAAATAAAGTTATTTCTTGTTTGGAACCATGTAAGAACAAATCACGAAGCAAGCTATGAGGATGCCTTATCATCACATCAACATAAAACTAAACAAAATGATACTTTATTTAAAATCAAAGGAGTCAAAGTCTACTCAAAGAAGCTAAATGCAAGAATTATTCCAACGTGGAGCTCCAAAAAAGAACCCATGTGGATGAGTTTATAATTAACTTTTTTTTGTAAAGCTAGTTACACGATCATTAATAATGTAAAAAATAAAATCATTCTTCTCATGCCCACTGACAATCTAGCTAATGATGTTATTTGTGGCAATCATAAAAATTTACTAAGATGATTATGTAATCCATAAATTAATCTTTTCTAGGAATTTTGAAATAGTTGATAGTTTTGAGCCAAAAAATGTTGTAATAACTTTTCTTGGACTAGTCTCTAAGGAATTATATATGTAAACGATTGACATAATTCTCAACTTATCATAAACAACTTAAGAAAACTAACAAAAACAACATACGATAGAGAAATTTAATCCACATATATGAGTGGGGACTTGGAATAATCTAGATCTTATGCTTAGGATTCTATTTGAGCTTCTACCTAGGTTCCGACCAAGATTGTTCAATTGTGTTTGGGTTTGAAAAAATTCTTCCATATCTCATGGAAGCGAGGCTTCATATTTTTTCATGATTTATTTGTGTTAGTCACTTATGATCTTCAGAATAGCCTTTGTCTCCTAACCTATTTTGTAATGTTTTCGGAAATAATTAATTTGATTTACAAGTAGATATGTATTTAAAAAAAGTATATGGTATCCTTGGTATCCTTGTTGCAAGTGAAGCTCCTATGTGAAACTTCTATTAAATCAACATTAATTACCTATGGCGAAATGTTGGGTTATATCTCCCTAGCTTTCTATTTTTTTTTCTTGTCGTTTGATTTTATTTTTGGGGAAATATTTTGTGGCATCGAAGTGAAATGTCTCTAGCGTCCTTCTCTTCCTTGGTTCATAGCTTAGTGGAGTATCCTTTGTTCTTATTTTTGCAATAATATGACTTTCATATCCTTCTTGTGCTAGTCACATATTCCTTCTCAGGTATTGTGTTATCAATTCCTAATAGTTTGTAACTGTTCCTTCTCATGGCCAATTTTAAGAATGAAAGAGAGTGAAAGAAATCATCTTCCAAACCTACATGTTAAAACACACCATGTTCAATCTTCAACTCGTGTAGAGTAACTCCATAAAAGAATGTTTACTTCCTTGAATAGTATGAGGGAATATGTTACCCAAACACCTCTCACCGCTATCAAACCCCAGGAAGCATAATGCATAGGAATTGGATCTCTAGAGCACTTATCTCAAACACTAAATTCATCATTGAAGTCACATAAAAAGAAGATAACAACCTCCATCAACCACTAATTCTATACAATCATGACCATGAGGAGGATAATGAATATGATTTTGATTGCTAAACTAAGGAATAATATGGAGGTCATTCCCATTAAACACACATGCATAATCATCATGTTTTTGTATTACCACCTAGGCATTCAAGACATGGGCCTCTTTCCCAGCCTTATGATGCCTCCCTATCACCTAATTTAGGTAATTTGTATATATACTATAGATGAAGCATTCCTCCTTGAAAGGGGTTGTTCACATACTATACCACTTGCTCTCTAATTTGTATGTAGACATCCTCACTCCTTCATTTGCCAACATATCTACCAAATTGTTTTCCTTATGTTTCATGTGTAGTTGAAATGATAACTAGTATTTGAGGAATATGATCAGGGATAATTTTAAGGACCCATACTTATTTAAAAGGGTATAAACTTTGACGAATCTTACCAATTCTTAAAATGTCAACTATAAAATATTTGGAGATATTTTTCTAAAATTATTTCAATTTCTAAGGATTTTATATAGTTTATATAATAATTTGGCGATTTTTAGAGTGAAAAAAGTTTACCCCATCAAAATTGGGGAAAATGGGGCTTCAAAAATGCAAATTGGCGAATCTTTTTTTGGAAAAAAAATGGAACAATAGCCCATGGGCTAAATTTTTCCCCTAAAATTATCCTTGAATACGATTGGGAACTCCCTCAAAGTTCAAGTATAGCCTTTAGTTATGAGACAACTTGTCCACAAAGTATTATGTACATGGCATGTTTGACCTCAGATGTAGACATTCTGCTATTTGTTATCTTTCCTTTTACATTTAATGAGGGTTCTAAAATAGGTTTACCACATTTTGCATGCTTTCGAAAATATCAAGGACATGGATACACGCACCAGCTCAGTTTATTTGAGAAAAGTTGTCTTTAATAGAGTAGTTCTAATAATATGCGTGATGATGCATTAATGTGCTTTCTATTCATGTTAATGTATGTTCTTATTTCTAATAACCATTGCAACTTTCTAACTAACTCTAAAAATTCAATCCAATGACATAATTTAGATTTTGATTGTCAACAAAAGAAAGAAAAAAGTGGTATTCATGTCTATAAACATATAAGCAGGTCATTTTTTTCTTAGAGTATAGCCTAAAAATGGGATATTTGGAAAATAAGCTAATTGAGAATTCATACAGTATATTAAGGTTGTGGGTCTAGATAAAACTCCACATTGTAATAATGGTTCGTGGGTGCCATAATCACTACACAATGTAAATTGTTTGACTCTATCAGTTTGCCGGTCTATCAAGATTTGGGTCTCCACATGTGAACTAGACAGTTAAGGGAAGAGATAAGAAGTGGAGTCCCCACTTGCTCTGAATATAGTTAGAGCAATTGTGTTTCACCAACACTTTCAGTTGTGAGTGACTCAATACTACTTGTGAAATGTATTAAAAAAATCCTCCTCTCCTCATTCATGCAATTATTCATTCAGGAGACTAGGATTCAAAGTAGTCTAGAGTTAAACATTTTATGGTTTCAGGGACCCAAAACATTAAATGGATGGTTTATTTTACCGTTTCGTGAAAAATATATCCACATCTCCTCCATCTCTCTTCACTACCCCATGAATATATGCATGTTTCGTCCCTTCCAGACTATCCATAAGAGAAATCCCAGCATTAGATGTCAAGTTGTGTTCAGAATCTCGCTAACAAATGGAGAAGAATGCCAGTCCTTGATGATGTCTAGGACATCATATCTTCTATCAATTTGTATCAAAATCTTTGTACACATATGTGCCCTAAATTATCTATCTGGATACATTAATTGAATAAGTGTTCAGTTTTTTTCTAATTCTTAACTGAACAACAACTAACGTATGTAAAACAACTAACCCAAAGTTAAACTCTCTAAATAAACAAAGTTAGAATAAACCAAGTTCAATGTCGTTTTGACTTTCCCAAATTGTTTCGATGGAGTTGTGCACACTGTTATGATTATGTATATTCATTACATAAATGTAGGAGGGTGCAGTGGACAGAGTGGGAGAACATGCCCATAAACTTGCTTTTCCATATTCATTTCATTAACCAAAAACACTTTTATACATATGGCGAACTCTCTTGAATGATCGAGAGGTCTAGAAACATCTATGGGTTGGATTCTCAATGAAGTTACTTAACATTTAAATCTACCAACTAATATTCACATGATCTCGTTGCTCGAGGGATGATGTGGCAGTTGGAATTAATTTCCAACAGTCCCCCTTAATTTCAATAGCTACATTACAACTACACAACTTACAAAAAATCATGGTATGTTGGTCTAAAGTCTCAGCTAGGAAGCTTACATGTAGTTACAATAAAAACACTTCAATTTTTTCTTCAATGTTGCTGCTAGTTCATGAGTCTTCATCATCAGATTGCTCTCCTGTATTGGAAAGTCTTATGGAAGATCGGCTACTCCAGAGGCCTTTCTCAACTACATATTGAATACTGAAGGCAGAGGCTCAATCTATGCTCTTCCTTCCCTGCAGGTGGAAAACTTCAGCAAACCACTCATCAATGCCGAAGGATCACACAAAGGATCACAAAGATAACAAATCTCACAAAGAAACAACCTTCAAGAAACAACATTCATTCTTTCAGCAACAAACAACATGAAATTCATCCATCATCCAATAGTGGATTCAACCAACATCATCATTCTTAAAAACAAGACTTCAAGCTACTAGGGCATACATGATTGCTACAATAAATTCAAAACAAAACAAAAAAACTGTACAAAAATTCTTTGAACATTAGAAAGCAACAGGTCATTTCCTTTTTCATTTTCCAACAGTGAACAAATTTGAACCAATGATGTGCTATCTAGTCTTCATGAATTTCATCCTAACTTTCCTCTTCTTGTTTATGCTACATGGCAGCTTCAATACTTCATCTCTTGCAATTCTAAGTCTGCAATCAAAACTTGCACAAACACATAGAGCTAAAAAATTAAATAGAGTAGGATTTTCTTCATTTTCCTGTTCTCTGGCAGCTTGCACTGCTACACTTGCAACCTCCATGGTTGCATTCTTCTCACCTTCAAATGATGAAGGGGCTTCAATAAGCATAGGATTTTCCATCCATTCCTCAATAAATATCAGCTCATCTTCGTAAACATCAAGCTCATCCTCTTTTCCTTCCATGAGTGATACTGTTGATAATTGATGTTGTGCAGAATTTGATAGTGTCTATTTTAGGTTGCAGGTGTTTATTAAATAAATTTGCAGCAAACTTCACTGCATGCTAATGCATGTGAAGAATTAAATAATTTGCAGAATTATACAGCAACCTACAGCTGATTTTACGGCATGTAAATAATGCATTTATTTCTATGCAATGTAATCTATATAAGTATGTAGTGGTGAAGTCTAAACATTAATGGGAAATAATCAATTAGGTTTTCTTTTCCTGTGTTTGATTAAAAGCTTCTCTCTTGTTTTCTGTGTTGTTTCATTTCATTGTGCTATTTAAAACTAGGCTCTTTTATAATCTTCATTTGGTATTAGAGCAGGTATTTTGTTTAAAGTTCATAATGTCAAATTCTAACTCTTTGCCCATTCCAGAATTTGATGGAAGTGATTATGATTATTGGTGCATCAAGATGATGACCCTTTTGAGAGGAAAAGATTTGTGGGAGATTGTAGAATCAGGTTATGAAGAGCCAGAAGATTGGAACACCCTTACAGCCAATGATAGAACAACTAAGAGAGAAGCCAAGAAGAGGAATGCCCAAGATTTATTTCATATTCAAATAGCTCTAGATAAGAGCTTATTTCCAAGAATTGTAGGAGCAAAGTCAGCTAAGAATGCCTGGAATTCTCTACAAAAAGCTTACCAAGGTAGTGATCAAGTTAAAGTTATCAAGTTACAGACACTGAGGACAGAATTCGAGAATTTGAAGATGCAAGAAGGTGAGAAGGTGAGTGATTATTTTGTAAGAGTAAATGATGTTGTCAATAAATTGGCTACTCTAGGAGAAACTATTGATAAAGAAGTTGTGATTAAAAAGGTGTTGAGGTCTCTAACACCAAGATGGAACCATGTTGCTATAGTCATTGAAGAAAGCAAGGATTTGACTAACCTTCACTTTGATCACCTAGTTGGAACTCTTATTTCTCATGAAGACAGAGTGAGAGATTCATTTGGAGAAAGTGATGAGAAAGCTTTTCCACAAAGCTACAGACTACAAAGAATGCAGATGCTAGTTCTAGCTCCAGAAGAAACCAAGCCCAAGGTAAAGGTCAGTATCAATATTTTCCAAGAGGAGATAGAGGAAGAAGAGGTCGTTTTAGAGGAAGAGGTAGAGGTAGATTTGATAAGAGAAACATCTAGTGTTATCATTGTCAAAGGTATGGTCATTTTGAAAGGGATTGCAGATTAAAAGAAAACAAAAGTGTTAATTATGCTCAAGAGGGTGATGATACTTCTCCAAACAATTTGTTTTTATCTTATGGAAAAACTGAAAATATAGTTAAAGATGTTTGGTATTTAGATTCAGGTTGTTCTAACCACATGACAAAAAATTGCAAGCTTTTCTCTACAATGGATGAAAGTTTCAAATCTAATATCAAACTTGGTGATGAAAAAACCTTAGAGGTTTCTGCAAAAGGAGATATGGAAGTCCATACAAAAGAAGGTATGAAAAGTGTTAAAGATGTTTATTACACTCCACAGTTAAAGCATAATTTATTAAGTGTTGGGCAGCTGTGTGAAAAGAATTACAGAGTTGTGTTTGATGATAGACAATGCACAATTTATGATAAGAATCAAAGCAATAGGGTGGTTACAGTTGTGCCTATGTCAAAGAATAGGATGTTCCCATTGAAGTTTGGAGAAACTAGCATCAACCTTGCTAATATGGCATATGAGGACAAAGGTTGGTTGTGGCATCTTAGGTATGGTCATTTGAATTTTCACAATTTGAAGCTTCTAACATCAAAAGAATTAGTTTATGGTTTGCCTAAGGTTGAAGAGCACAAAGAGGTTTGTGAAGGATGTGCTAAAGGAAAACATGCAAGAGAGAAATTTCCTAGAGGCAAGGCATGGAGGGCCCATTATCCACTTCAGCTAGTTCATTCTGATATTTGTGGTCCTATGTAGACAGAAAGTTTGGGTAAGTCATCATATTTCATTACTTTTATTGATGATTACTCAAGAATGTGTTGGGTTTATTTTTTGAAGAGCAAGGGTGAAGCATTTGATACATTCAAGAGGTTTAAATCCCTTGTAGAAAATGAAAGTGGTTACAAAATGAAATGCTTAAGGACTGATCGTGGAGGAGAATTTTGTTCAAAAGGTTTTCAGAATTTTTGTGATATGAATGGCATTAGAAGACAACTCACCACTGCTTACACACCTCAACAAAATGGGGTAGCTGAAAGAAAGAACCATACAATGATGGAAATGGCAAGGAGTATGTTACATACCAAAGGATTAAGCAATTCCTTTTGGGGTGATGCAGTTGCTACAGCAGTGTATATTCTCAATAGAAGTCCCACTAGTGCACTTCACATGATGACTCCTTATGAAGCCTAGTATGAGAAAAAGCCTAATGTTAATCATTTCAAATTTTTTGGTTGTTTAGCCTTTATTCATGCAGCTGATCAAAAGAGACAAAAGTTAGATCCAAAAAGTGAAGCATGCATTTTTGTTGGATATAGTGAGCAAAGTAAGGCTTACAGGTTGTATAATCCTCTCACCAATCGCATTGTTGTGTCAAGAGATGTAATTTTTTATGAAGGGGGAGTTTATGGTCATCAAAAAGACCATGTTGAGAAATCAAAATCTGGTTTGGATGGTGATATTATTGATGATATTAGTAATGAGAATCCCACTAATGTTTGAGTTCCAAATGCTACAAATACACCAAGTAGCCCCTCATCTAGTTCTCCATATTCAAGTCCAAGTACCGCAAGGAAAGTGAGAAGCTTGAATGAAATTTATCAGAGAAGTACAAGTTTGGCACATGAAGAAAATCCAAGAGGTGAGACTGTAAATTTTGCTTTATTTTCACAAGTTGATTTTGAGCCATCAAGTTTTGAAGAAGCTTCTACTAATGAGGTTTGGGTGCAAGCTATGCAAGAAGAGATAGATTCAATTCATAGGAATGATACTTGGGAGCTTACAGATCTTCCACACGATAAGAAAAAACTTGGTACTAAATGGGTCTACAAGACAAAGTATAACAATGATGGGACTATTGAAAGACACAAAGCAAGGTTAGTTGCTAAGGGATTCACACAGACGTATGGCATTGATTATGAAGAAACCTTTGCACTTGTAGCAAGGCAAGAGACTATCAGAATGTTGATTTCACTGGCAGCACAAAAGAAATGGAGCATTCATCACATGGATGTGAAAAGTGTCTTCTTGAATGGGTACTTAGAAGAGGAAGTCTATGTGGAACACCCACAGGGTTTTGCAGTGCAAGGAAAAGAACATCAAGTCTACAAGTTGAAGAAGGCTTTGTATGGCCTGAAGCAAGCACCAAGAGCTTGGTATGCGAGGATTGATGGATATTTTCAAGAGAATGGCTTCAAAAGAAGTAAGAGTGAACCTACCCTTTACTATAAACAAGAAGGTAATGATATTCTTATTGTCAGTTTATATGTTGATGATTTGTTGTATATGGGTAGCAGTTCTAAGATGAAGGATGAATTCAAATTTGCTATGATGCGTGAGTTTGAGATGAAAGATTTAAACCTCATGCAATATTTTCTTGGAATGGAAGTTTATCAAAGTGAAGATGAAATTTTTATTTGTCAGACAAAGTATGCAAAGGATATGTTGAAGAAATTTGATATGGCTGATTGCAAACCATCTCCTACTCCAAATGCTCATGGATTTGTGTTGTGTAGAGATGATGGTGTTGAAATGGCTGATAAGACAGTTTACAGAAGTATTGTTGGAAGCTTAATGTTTCTAATACACACAAGGCCTGATATTGCTTATTCAGTTTCACTTGTTTCTAGGTATATGACAATGCCATATGAAATGCATATGAATGCAGCTAAAAGAATTCTGAGGTATGTGAAAGGAACTCTAAATTTTGGCATTCATTACTATACTTCTAAGAGTTTTGAATTGGTTGGCTTCAGTGATTCTGATTGGGGAGGTAGTTTGGATCATAGAAAGTCTACATCTCGTAACTGTTTTTCTTTTGGTTCTGGTTTGATTACTTGGAGCTCAAAGAAGCAAAGTATAGTTTCTCTTTCTTCTATAGAAGCAGAATATATTGTAATCACCTCAACAGACACACAAGCATTGTGGCTTAGAAAAGTTCTTGAAGAAATTGAAGGAAAACAAATTCAACCTACAGTAATTTTTTTGTGATAATATGAGTGCCATCAAATTGGCCAAGAATCCAGTACATCATAGCAGGACAAAACATTTTGACTTGAAGTATCATTTTACTCGAGATTTGGTCCAAAAGAAACAAGTTGAATTGAAATACATCAACACTCAAAAACAACTAGCAGACATCTTCACTAAGGCAGTCTCAAAGGCCCAGTTTTTTATTCTAAGAGATCTTATTGTGAGCCCTCTCAGCATCAAGGGGGAGTATGTTGATAATTGATGCTGTGCAGAATTTGACAGTGTCTATTTTAGGTTGCAGGCGTTTATTAAATAAATTTGCAGCAAACTTCACTGCATGCTAATGCATGTGAAGAATTAAATAATTTGCAGTGAAGTCTAAAGATTAATGGGAAATAAACAATTAGGTTTTCTTTTCCTGTGTTTGATTAAAAGCTTCTCTCTTGTTTTATGTGTTGTTTCATTTCATTGTGCTATTATAAACTAGGCCCTTTTATAATCTTCAGATACAACATCCAACTTATCAACTTCTCCAGTTAGGATATTGTCAATTAATTTTATTTCAATTTTTTAATCCTTAACGCCTCTTCTTCTGACAAGTCCTCTTCATCATACTTTGCCTGGGTTATGGCCATGGCTGTAGCTTGTAGCTTTCCAACTAGGCTTAGCTATGGCCCAACGCCATCTTCAACTGAAAATGACAGCTCCCCCTTACATTTGTATATGGAGCTCATTCAATTGTACCCGAGTCCTCTTCACACACACAGCTACACAGCTATGGCTGTCAAATTACTTTGAGCTTCTGTTCAACTTCAGGCTTTGGCCTTCACAAATTCCATCCTCGGCTTCACACACAAGAATTGTGCCTCTCAACTCACTTGAGAAGATATGGAAACTTTTCATGGGATAAACAACAGCTCAACCACTAAATGGGATCTCAAGCCTTCCTTCTTGACCTGTACAGTATGGGAGTAGTAACTTTTACAACAAGAATTCTTCTTACCTTTGGCAGGGATTGGATTTCCAATCTATCGGAGATATAACTCAACCAACGATCCTCTCGGCTTCAAGCATAACTCGACTTCTTCCATGGGTTACGCCCCCCTTCAATTTCAACCTGTAGCTACACACAACTGCACACATACGAAGGAACGAGAACTGGACATAAAACGAGTTTCACCTTTACTTTCCTAGCCTCCACTCTACACCAGCCGACCTCTCAAAAAAGTGTGCAGCTTCTTCCCTTTATACAGGTCGCAAGTCCTTAAAGGACGTGGGGGAATCCCAACTTTTCAAACCACGGAAGCACAAGCTCAAAACGGTGACAGCTACAGAATTTACTTCAGTACCCAACGCCCATCTCACATACCAGAGAGCACATGACTCATAGTAGAATTTCTTTACAGCAGAGGCACCAACTATTCACACCATTCCGTGGTCTCCAACACCATAGTCCGCCCAATAACTCAACCCCCAAAAAAAATGTCTCAAACACGATATCAGAACATGAATAGAAGGCGAGGTCACAACCCCGATTTGCTGTAGATGATGAGCTTCGGTTCTGTAAATTTTCTGCACACTAGAGGATTTGGAAATGGGCCAAGCTCGTGGGCTCACACTCCTCACCAGTGCGCCCTTTCCTTCTTGGGGAATTCTCACTCACACAACGGCTCAACCCTACCGAAAAACAAGCATGGGTTTCACTCAGCTCTCCAACACCCACGAAGGGTTTCCTTCAAGCCAACAACTTCTGTTGTAGTGTGACTTCCAAAAAAAAACAACGGTGAGGATCCTCTTGTGCGGCCTCTTCACGTAGAGCACTCAACAAATGGCTCAGAGGGACGAGCTTTTTAGCTCCTATTAGCACGCAAGCATTTGACCTTAAACCTACCCAACCTCTACGCGTTCCATTCTTTACAAAGATAAGATCACTCATCAATGGCGACTGCTTCTATCTGGCAGCGGCAGGATCTCCCACGTTGGGCTTCACTAAAAATGCAAATTTTACACAAAACCAAACAAGTAACGACCTCTTCACACTTTCACAGAAGTTCAGCTGCTTGAACGTGGGTACAAACTCCAATACATACGAGGATACAGAGCAATGGCTCTGTCTGTACACTCCACCAGCCGAATGTTTCACACTTGAACCAACTGACACAAATCTCTTTTGCTACAGATCTCTATAAAAATAGAGCTTTGTGAGCTCTGTCTTCTGCCTAGGGTTCGAATGGTGGAGATAAACTCAACACCCAGAGGTTCTGCCTTCACAGAACAGTCCTCACGCAACAGCGGGCTCCTTCGTTTAGGCTGACTGCTTCTGAATAAGCTTTACGCCTTTGGTATTGGCTTTGATACCAATTGAAGGAGGGGGGAACGGACAGAGTGGGCGAACATGCCCATAAACTTACTTCTCCATATTCATTTCATTAACCAAAACACTTTTATACATATGGTCAACTCTCTCAAATGATAGAGAGATCTAGAAAGATCTACAAAACTTACAGAACTCCCTTCGAATAGTTTCCCTACCAAAATAAATATAAATATGGACGGTGCACTACCTGCCGCATACTCCAAATTTAATTAGGTTGCGGGCATGACAATCAAGATAAAATTGATTAGTTTAAATTATGATGAAACAATATCCTTGGTTAAAAAAATAGTTAAAATCGTAAATTAATTTGTTACCCACATGATATAATTTAAAATGTGATGAACCACGATTCCTCGTTAAAATAATTGTAGTTAAAACCAGAAATTTGTTACGTTTTTTTTGTTTGTCTCTGTATTATGAGGGCGAAAAGGTTGTATCTCTGTGAAGCTCAGAAGCTTGACGACTAAAGCTGCATAAACGGCATGAAATTCAAACACTTTAAGAAAAAAACCTACTCACCTTTTCACTTTTTCATTTAGATTCTTTGTTTGTTTCGGTGTTGCAAGAAGTGAGTTGGTGTTGCAAGTAGTGAGTTATTGTTCTCTAAATATTGTTTTTAGAATTTAATAATTATATCTATCGTTGTTTATATTTTAGTATTTGTGGTGGAATATTATCTATACTTTTCTTAAATTGAAGTAGAATGGACAAGTATACTGTCTAAATTGATTGTATGGGTTTTGTTCAAAATTCGAAATAAAAAATTGGAAAAAAAATAAAATAAAAAATAACTCGTAGTTGATGCATGTTAACCCATAGAGATATGTGCAACATAAACAACATGTGATTACAACTAAATATGAAGAACAAGTAAAAGATAACTTGTTCATGACACTTAACTTGTATCCTATCGATATTCACCTACCACAAATTAATTAACTGTACTAATTAATGTAAATAAACAAATTGTTACCTAAACCAATTTGCATGAATCAGTTATACCTAAAATCCCGGAACAAACGGTGTCTTGCAAATTGATTTTATTTATACTTTTATTTGGTACAAATAGTAAGACAATAGCTTACTAGGCGCTTCAAGCAAACAACGTATCGGTTCAAGTGACAGCACCAAATCTAAAAAACTCTAACTAGAGTGGCAAATTTTCCTTGCTATTCAAGATTTACATGATTTGATCCTAATCAAATAGTAAATCTGGGTCCACGCATTGAAGACGGACATGCTCGGTCAATAATGTCGTCAACAAATTCTTGAATATTGTTATCAGAAGAACCACCTTTCACCATTGAACCCCTGGATAATTTTTTCCAACGTAAGGCGTTCTTCCTCAGCTCCACACCGAGTTGGCTTTCCATAAGCATATTTATACATTTCTCCACTTCCTCCTTCCCTACAAGTCCGTCTGCTGATCGTGTATTCAATCTCATCCCCATCTTCCATTTCTCTGCAATGTATGCTGAATTTGTGGTCTGATCACTCCACTGAGGAAGCGCCAACATAGGAACCCCCAAGCTGAGGCTTTCCAGTGTTGAATTCCATCCACAGTGCGTCATAAAAGCGCCGACGGACGCATGAGAAAGCACTTGCAGCTGATGACACCATGGAACGATTAGCCCTTGCTCGGAGCTGTCATTCAGGAAACCCGCCGGCAAGTTTTCTTCACTATTAATCCCCTCTTTGGAAGAAGGTGGACGAATGACCCATATGAAGGCATATCCACTCGCCTTCAGCCCAAGAGCTATCTCATGCATTTGTTCTTTTGAAAGAACCGCTAGGCTTCCGAAAGAAACGTACACAACACTTGCGGGTTTCTTCGTATTCAACCAATCCAAGCAGTTTGCGGTTTTCCACAAGTCTGCCCCGGATTCTGTGTCTGTGGGATTCCCTTCGTCCAGGAAAGCCGACGGTATGAGAGGACCGACAGTGAGAATGGGAGCTATCGATTTCATGGAGATTATTTCATCCGATTCGAGTTCGGAAAACGAATTCCCCAGAACCCACGTCGCCTCTTGAAGAGATTTGAACTGATTCATCACTAATCGGAACAGGGACTCGTAGGCATTTGAAGGCTGCACAAAGGAGGGCAAGTCCAATACGTTCAACAACGGCAATCCCGGTATTTCTATTGCGTCCGCCGTTTTGTCTGTTTCATCCGGCAAGTTGACTGAACACAAGAAAAATGATTAAATAAATTCGGAATTGACATAGAGAAAATAGAACTTATAAACATAACACAGCTTTTGCTAAATGAAAACATACCCAATCCTTTGTTAAAATGGTAATAGATGGAGTAAACTGCAGAAGATTGCGTCCAGAAAAATGCTACAGGAATATTGAACTTCCTTGCAACTTCCGGAAGCCAGGGAAGGAAAGAATCGTAAACGATGCAAGATATTTTGATGCCTTGAGCGTTTAGCCTCTCTATGAGATTTGCTAAGCTGATTCCTCCCATCCTGCATAACATGTCGAGGGCCATGTCCTTGTCCTTCGTACGGTCGAAATCCAGAGGAAGTCCGTCTGAGATTGTTTCAAACTGAAGTTCCATGGAGGTGTTTGATGACCCGGGCACTGCATCAGCTTGCGCCTTTAACATGCGCTCACGGTTGTCTTCAGTTGTGACAAACGTGACCGTTAGCTTTTTGAAGACGAGCCGCTTGGCAAACTGCAGCAATGGATTGATATGACCTTGCGCTGGAAAAGGCACCACCAAAACATGAGGATTGCTGTACTCTAGGTCACCTAAGGATCCCATCTTGATACACTCGGCAAGGAATAATTGCAGACAACTTTTCTATTCAAATATTTCGTTCTCTCCGGCTTTCTACCTTTTCATTCACTTTTCCCTTCGGTCTTGCTGTCGGGTTGATTGAAGGCACCTGGATTTAATAGCAGTGGAACTGTGGACGGGATGGCGGATCGAATCTGGGTGCTTCAGTTCAATGAATGCACGTAACAAGAATCACTGACGTCGGGATCTCTACGTGCATGTGCAGGTAGGTCGGTAATGGTATAAGAAATGGTTATAATATAGTTTACTTCTCGAATCTCTGCTTAAACGACAAGAGATATTAGAAAAGCACTGACGTAATCGCATGATGCAAGTAGCAAAACCAGAGGTGAATGAACGAACCGTGAGATCCGTCACGGCTCTGACTGTGCCTCTACCTCTTTATATATAGTAAACTTCAAGATCTCTGCTTCAGTTGAGTACAGGAAACCGTTGGGTTCACCTTCTTTTACAATCATCCTTAGAATATCTAGCAATCATGAAGTCATAATTTTAATGCAATCGAATGGAGTGGATGAGGGTTCTCATGCGAGTTCTAGAGGATTGAATATACTACAAAATCTTAATCTACTTAGAATTGGTTTTGTTGTTTTCATTACAAAATATCAATTTGCTTAGGATTGGTTTTGGTTATTTGAATCATACATTACAAAGTTACATATTTATTTAACACCAAAATCAATTTTTTTTACAGATATTACTTTTGCACTATAAATTTTAATACCATTTGCTTATCCCACACTATCACCACTTTAACCTCACCACTTTAACCTCACTATTTGAAAATTAAAATTTTTTGAAATTCTTTACAAATAATAGTGTAATGTAAAACCAAAACACCTTTTATTTTTTATTTTTATTGTAATCATAAAAATATACTCACTTTTTAATGAAAATGAACTTAATTTGCATCATTTTAAACCATGTCTTAAGCATTGATGAATCTAATGAAATGTGAATTATCGAAATATCATAATCATCACAACGTGTAGTAACGTTATTGAAATATCATAATCGTCACGCGTTGATAAGAATACGATATGAGTAAGCGATTCCCATAGCATAACTAAAGTTTACGCCTTGAGATGATTTTATATTAAAATGTTCTAAGGTTTTGAAAAGTAGAGATATAAATGATGATTTTATATTAAAATGTTTTAAGGTTTTGAAACGTAGAGATATAAATGACTGACTTCTAATGATCTAATTAAAATTACTTTTGAAACTCATTTTTAAATCTAAGAAATTTTAAACTGAAAAGAAAGTATCTTTGCTCACTATTCCAAACATAAAATAAAATGGCCTAAATAATGAGTAATAATCATATATATATATAAAATTGAATGGCTTAAGAATATTTTATTTAAACCAATTGGTATTAAACTTTAATAAAAATTATCTAGTTATATATGAATTAAATTTTAATGAAATTTGGTTTATTAATGAAATTTATTTTACAATATAAATTAATAAAAAATAAATTTTGGTTTTCAAAAAAAATATATATATATAATAAAATTAAGAAATAAAATGTATATATATTTTATAATAAAAATAAAATTAAAAAATGAAATGTATATACATTTTGTAGAAGAGTAGTGAATCGTACAAGTAATTTTCATAAATCATATTCAATTGACACATCCCATGCTGTAACTTTGATAAATCATATCCAATTGACACATCCCATGCTCTAGAGTTATTGAGATTGGGTCCTACTCATTATAATTTAAATAGTTATCAACAATTATATTATATATATATATAATATGAAAAATTTAAATGACTTAAAAAACCAATTGATATTAAATTTTAATAAAAAATATTTAATTAAAAACCAAGTAAATTTTAATGAAATTTAATTTGCAAAACTAATTTTAATGGAATTTATTTAAAAATAATAATAAAAAAAAGCTTTTTGCTTTCAATTTTTTATAAAACAATTTCATTGTATATACATTTTAATAAAATATAAAAATAAAGTGAAAAATGAAATGTATATACATTTTGTTGAAGAAAAATGGATGGTAAAAATAACTTTCATAAATCATATCCAATTGACACATCCCATACATGGTGTAGAATTACAATAGTTTGAGATTGGGTTCCACCGATTAACTTGTGGCTAAAATGTAGAGCGATGTCATCCATCAACATTTTGTTATTCATTTTGCTTAAGTCATGTTATTCATGTTGCTTCTCCATCAAGATATCCAAGTCATGCTTGGCAAATTTTCAGGAAAATGGTGAAGGGGAGATGACCAATAATGGTTTCTTTTCCTTTAACATTAATGTTCACTGTATCCTTAGGCCAAATGAATTTATCTGTGGTGTGGGTTGCTTCTATATCTATTTGAGCGAGCTGAACTAGAGTGGAGTGAACCGACAAGGAAACATGTTTCTTAGTACAAGGAGCCACCTTGTAGTTTTGTAGTAGACTAATAATGTCATGGGTTGTCCCAACTCAATGTCTACCTTCCCATCCTCCAAGCTTCCTGAGAATGATGGTCCTTGTCCCAACACAAATCAAGGACCATCATTCTCAGTCTACATCTACCTACTTTTGTAGTTTTCTTTGTAATGCCAAATCGCTCACTTCATAGCTAAAGTGATAATGTAACTTGAAAAGGTCTCTCCCAAACATAGTAGAGAGACTATATAGTATGTCTAATGTTTCTGCTATGAGCTATTACAAATACTGAAATACTAGAAATTGAGAAAATTGTTACAATGCAAAGTTTTAACCATAAAGGGCATAGTGTGCACTCTCTTATATATCATATTTTTGACAATATTTATATTTTTAACAATTAGAATTTGTGAAAACTAAAAAATACCTTATATCATAGTTTCTATAATCCAAACAATTTAGAAATTTTTAATTAAGTAAATCTTTGGAAGAAGAGCAATTTTTTAACCGACATAGGTGTGAGTTGCATGATCCAAATCACAATAGTATCAACTATAAGCCACAAGATACCAAGCATATATAGAAGACACCATTTTCACAAAATAGTTTGAAAAGGATTAGAATTTTAGATATTTGTTGTAATTTAGGTAATTACATCTACAAGTTATCAATAGTACATTAAGATAGACATCCATTCATAAAGAGACAAGAATACTAGATTTAATACCAATAATCCATTATATCATCAATAGAAGGAATGTTTTACATCATGGTATAATAGCCTTATTATACATATGAGCCATTATAGATAATTGCACATATATGTTTGCATATGTCACTTGACCTGCCAATCTAGTTCACCAGTCTTCTCTTGGTCAACTAGCATACCTAATAGACTAATCGACTAGGATCTTCCAACAAATACCCCACCTTCAAACTCTTCTTCATCTCGAAGAGGGGAGATGTATAGCAAATCTTTATAAAAAAATATTACAAAATGTATTTTACAATTCCTACGGTTTATCAATTTGTATGATCTTAGTTCGTGATGACTCTTGATTTAGAAATGCACTCGACTAAAAGAAGTTAAGTGATAGGTCATGGAGGTGGTGTTGGTTGAGATGGTGGCTCCAAATGAGAAGCTTGAATGATGACATTTGATTTGTATTTATATGCAACACTGATACCTTCTTATACATCCCCTGTCACTCTTCAATGGTTTGTTCAATAGAAAAATGGGTACTTTTGAGGTTGGTATCATATTTATTTTGTATAAGTCGACTTTTATACATTCTTTACATATGACATGACCTAGTAGTATGCCTATGGGTTTGGAAAATATGATTTCTTTATATTTAAAGAGAATTGTCCATTTCTTGACAACGTTCCATTATTAAGCAGAGGTACTTGATGCGATATTTTAAAACACTGTATAATGTCCAGAACTTGTCGAAATGTACTTCAATAGCCTTGTACATATATTCTTGAAAAGATTTAGTAAGATTGTATAGAACAAAATAGGTGCATTTTTCAACCTGAAGGGAATGACTTTGTAAGAAAATGCTCCAAATTCTGTAACAAAAGTTGTCTTTTGTTTATCTTCATTAGAAATAACAATCTGATTATAACCTGAAATCCATTTATAAAGGAATAACATTGTGGCATGTGGCTTCATTTATAATTTCATGCACAAATGAGGCAGAGAATGGTTCTATAAGTGTCACTTTATTTAACCATAAATCAACACGAATCCATAGTCTATTTGGGTCATGTTTCTTTGGTTGAATGATCATAAGATTGGACCATTCTAACTGATTGATTAAGTAGATAATGCTTGCTAGCAACATATTTTTAATTTCATTCTTCAAAATTTCGTTATACTTATGGGAAAATTTATACATATGTCTCTTCACTAGCCTTGCATTTGGTACGAGGTCAATTTTCATCTCACCCATTCCTTCTACTAATCCCTTTAAGTCCTTGTAATCCCTAGAAAGAATGTCCACATACTCCTTGAGTAAGTTAGTTATTTTAGTTGTTTTTTGTTCCGTCCACTAATATCATATGCTGGCCATTCTCGATTGATCATCATTAGATATGTCGAATTCATTTATTTTTATGTCGATCGTTCGGTTGATCATCATAAGAGATGTCGACTTTAGATGAACATCTATTTTCCTTTCGCCCTCAAATTCAGTATAATCCTAGGGAAATTTATTCTTCTTTATCATCATCTACATCAACTACTGTCATTACTAATCAAACCATCTTGACATGGTGCCAGACAATTTGGTGGTCTTTTTCCATCTAAATCCCTTAGTCGAAAGATTTTCCATTTTTGAATCCTATTCGTTTTATTATTAATTGTTATGGACTTTCTATTTGGCAAGTGGTTCTTTTATAGGTTGAATTCAACGGTATGTCGACTACCTCCTTTCCTGGCACACCATGCTTCTTTCAATTCTTTCTTCACATGCGTAAATTACAAATTATTGACAAAATTTTCCTTTATTGTTTCCAAGTTGTTGGTCTTTCCCTTGGATTGTTTGACCTTATATCATCTATTAGGGAGGTCGTGTAATTTATTTGGAAACATGTGGGGCAATGTTCTTTCATATTTATAGCCTATCTCGTTCCATTCTTATTCACATATGTGGATATGAGCAATGTTCTTTCATATTTATAGCCTATCTCGTTCCATTCTTATTCACATATGTGGATATGAGCTATTTGATTGAATCTAGGTTTACATTTTTTAATCTAGGCTTTTTTTGTTAACTTTCTTTCAAATCTTTCAACAAAGTGTGTCGATGCAGTGATCCATGTATGAATTCGAAGTTTATGAGTATCCAACTATTTTGTAGCTTGCCTTATAAATGTCTAATAAACACTTTTCATACAACCTTGTTCACCAACGTTCTTGTTTACTTAGTCGATATGTGTTGTGGTGAGCCTCTCACTTTGTATCATAGTGGGGAAACCATTGTTGACTCTAGGTCACATGGTATGAGACATGGTTACCGACTTTCTCTCTTTCATGGATTCATGGTACTCTTGTGATGTAAAAGCATATTTGGAAACTATCTTCTTTGGTACTTTCATGGATTCATTCTATTGTTTAGCAGGCGAAATTTTGATTCATAGTTCTCCATTTGTTGGCCATATGATTGGGTGTCTCAGTTATAGAATGTAGATAAAGGTGTACCTATGCGTAGTTATCCTTCATTGTTAGGATTGGTCGTGTTTTGTTCACCATGGATCCTTTGATATAACTTCCTTATGTCATCTTTTCATCATGGGTTCTGTCATGGTTTAACCTCATTATGATCAAGGGGTATTATAATACTTTTCCCTTAACCCTTAATATTTATTCTATATTTTTCTTGTGTTATGGTCATCATCAACTTCCTTTTGCATGGTCAACCTATAAATTTTGTATATGGTTCCATTCCATCAACCAAGTCAATGAATTGATAATTGACTACTGTCAATATTCCCATGATAATTGTTTGAGCTTCTTTCAATACTCTAATGGGTCCAATTAAGCCTTGGTCTACTAGCATGAGGTAATTTCGGGATCTCACCATGTTATGTTGATCGATATTTACTCAAGTTGCTTGAGGTAGTATGTTTACTAGTGACTCGAAGATGACTACAACCTAAAAAACATGATAGCATTCTATTTCTAAGTTGACTACGTTGTCTTGCTCTTCTGATATTTTTCCTTTATGATTTAACCGGGCTATGTTTTAGGAAATTCATCCTTTCTCTTGATAATAGTTTAAGATATTTATTAGCTAAACTAATTGATTGAATACTTATTCTTTAGTTATGAGTGCAAGAAATTTGTTTAACAAAACACTTTTTTTCGTTTGGTCTTGTCAAATTTCATACATTACAACGAAAAACCTTCTAGTGGAGGTTTTTGCTAAACCTCCAATAGAAGAATCATATTTATACATTTATAGTGGAGGTGGATAGTAGAGGCAGGAAGTCAAAGGTTTTTTTGTATGTTTTGTCTCCAATGCATTTCTCATATCTAACCGCACTGGTGCACTTTATAGTTTACGAATGCAATAGATAGTACAAAATTCTTGTTAATTTAAATTTCGATTTTAAAATAAAAAAAAAAACTAAAACAAAATTATAGATGCCCCTAACACAAACATAAACATTGGTGCATTTCAAAATAAGTGCAATATGACAAAATTATATATATATTATTATCTAAGAAGCACATTGGCAACAAAAGATCTGCAAAAGCCTCCGGCCTCGCACTTCTAATATGGAAGTGGGAGGCATATATATATATATATATATACCTCCCACTTCTAATATGGAAGTGGGAGGCATATATGTATATATATATATATATATATATAGAACAGGTCCATATTAGAAGTGGGAGGTCGAAGGCTTTTGCATATGTTTTGTTGCCAATGCGCTTCTTAGATAATATTGCACCGATGCATTTTATATTTTAAGAACATATCAAATAGTCCAAATGTCCCACTGGTTTAAATTTCGACTTTAAAATAAAAAAAATAAAACCAATTCATTGGTGCTCCTAACACAAACATAAGCATTGGTGCATTTCAAAACATGTGCACCGACAAACTTATAATTTCAAAAGAAATATTTCGAAATGTATGGTGCATTTATCCAAAATAAATGTACCAATCCATTTTATCAAAAACACATCAAAAACATTGAAATGATTTAAAATTTTAAAATACGATATATGCATTATTCGATGCACAGTGCAACTATACATGCATTGGTGCAGTTATATTTCAAAATACACACCAGTGCATTTTACCAAAAGGCACCGTAAATTATTGAGATAATAAAAAAATAGTTTTTTGTGGTGATTTTGATTGAAACATATGCATCAATGGATCATAAAAATTAATGATGCACCAAATTAGAATAGAATAAAAAAATAACATTACCGTAAAATATTTTTTTACACTATTATAGTGCTTTTGAGGATCCATGAAAGCACAGATGCTCATGTATCCTGTAATGTACCAGATTTGATTCAAAGGTACATTAACTCCAAAAACTTGAAAAAATTAAACAACAAAATAAAGCTTTGACAAAACTAGTTAATTTGAATAGGATTCACATAGAAGAATTCAAACCACTTCAGACTCTTTCTAAATTCTCCCCATAAATATGTTATTACATGCCAAGGATTTGGATCAGATCGAAAACATGCCAATACCTTGAAAATGACACTTTTATGGGTGCTTCATGCTTCAGAATATTTCCTTGGAAAAACCAAGGCTATCAATGCACATCCCCCGAGGACTTCTGTGGAAACCCAAGGCTTTTGGTGCTCATTGAAGGTAATCATATCTGCGGTGCAATAAGTGGCTCATATCATACCTGTTACAACAAAATTATATAGTTTTGGCAGCAATTAGATTAGGATTGAAGGCTAAATAGAGAAGTACGCTACCTAAGACTGCTCAACTTGTCTATATCCAAACTTCTTCAAACAAACTTAAAGGGTATCATATATCTAACTCAGAGTCATAGAAGGGTTTATCAGACTCTTAGGGGCCTGTATTATCTTACAGAGATTTAAATCAGTTCATAAAACATATTTTATAAAATATACCGTAAAACTAGTAAAATTTCAATGCAAGGAGAGCTAGTCTAGGAAAATTGGAGTTCAACCCAATTCAAAAGATTTTAGATTTCCTTAAAGTACTTCGATATGAAATTAATAATAGAGCATGGAAAACCAACAAACTTAAACATCATGAAATAACAAAATGTGGAGGATTTATTAACCCATACTTACAACCAATCGTTGTCTTCAATGAATCTTACATGAAAGAGCAATATTCTTCAATAGAATGAAGAAAGCAAAAGAGGATACCACTGGATCAGAGTTATGAAAAGAAGAGGATAATTTTGGCTGCTTATGGAAGATTTCATAATATCAGATCTCACTCATAGGAGATCATCCCTAAGAGAATATAATCACTCGATGGATCTCTTCACAAATGATTCCTCTAGCTTGTACAATTATCTTCATCACCACGGAAGCTCGAATTCCTCTTGTAGAATTATAGATCAGACCTACAAATCAATCTCTAATGGATACTAAGGAACTCAATAACTGACTAGAACAAAGGTGCAATGGGTCACATCTCCCAAAGCATGGCTAGGGGCACATCTCCAAGGCCTTTGACAAGCTAGCTCTCAAGACAAATCACTAGATTGGAAAAAGATGTGAAAATGGTGCACCATCCTTCTTTTATAATTCAATTGATCACTTAGATGCATTGAATGTGGTATTTTATTTTTCTCATTCGCCCTCCTTGACCGAATTTAACATCTCTTATTTTTCCTGCTTTTACTCTTGCCTTGTTTCCTTTCTCTTTTGACTGATTTTCTTGCTTTTGGAAACATCCTACTTTTCCTAGATTTTATCTTCTTTTCCTGTTCTTTTTCCTTCTTTTCTACTCCTTCCTGCTTTGTGGACTTTCCTGCTTTTCCTGCCTGCCTTCCGCTTTTCTAAACGGGCTGCTTTTGTGCTGCTTTCTATCTTTTTGTCGGCTTTGTGGATTTTTATAGATTTTCTCATAGTTTCCATTTGAGTTGAAAACTCATTAGGAAAACTTGACCTCATTCTCCCTCCTTATCCACTTAGCACATGCTTCTAAATTACATAAATTAAATATCATTAAAAACATATTAAAATTTAACATAGTATTTTTTATCCCAAGTCGAAAATTTAATATTTTGGGAATTAATATAACAAAATTTAACCCCTTTTCACTTATCAATACTTGGTCAAACTATAGGGTTTGATTAGGTAGTAGAGTTATGATGGGAACGTCATGGAGGGTACATTATAGTCCACCCCACCCAAAATTTCTTGTCCTCAAGCAATTGTAATCAAATTCCAAAGCGATCCACCATGCTTTTACTGCTCTACTCTGATTATTACCCCTTCTCAAGGGATAACTCTATTTCGTATGAAACTATATGGTCAACCCAACTGAAGATGTTGAATTCAAGGGTGATCTCTAGGTCCAAATAAGCCTGAAAATATGCAAGGTGGTTAATACACCCTCCTTTTCCAACTACAAACTATAGAACAAAACAATGCCAGGATCCCACTACGTGTGCTACATTTCTCCAAGCATCACTTTTATCACTTGTAGAAATCTATCATTGCATGGAATGCCTGGATTTGACTAATAAATTGGGATTTCATCACTCCTCATACTGATTCAGAACTTTGTGAGACTCTCCAACCAAATGCAAAGCTACTTTTGTGTAGCATGCACACTACTACCAAGGCTCACAACATTAATACTTGTCTCACCCTACATACTTAGGTGAAACTCCCATGTACTGTTATGAATTTTGAAGGCATTACATAGAATCCAACCATAGATACCCTTGCTTCTCCTTCAAGATCAAGTCTTTCTCTAATGAAGTCATCCCATAATATTCTTGGAGCAAAACTAGTGCTTTCCCAACCTCCTTCATGAAAGTTATTTCCCCAAACACATGTAATTCAGATTGATCTCAAGGTTCTAACCTCATGCTGTGTGATGTTACCATTTGATGAGGATATGTGTTGATTCCTTGAAGAACTACCTTATTTCCAACATAATCTATGAAACTTATTTGAGGCACTTCATAATTCATGGAATGCCCTCCAAGAGAGTATAACCATTGTACTTCCAACACCAAGTTAGTATCGACAACATTAACAACATAAAAATTATTTGTTAAGGTATAATCTGCTATGGTTACTTGTAGATTTGGAATCCATTTAGTTCAACTCATGGATTTATTACCTGGTATGAGGACTGTGAAACCTTCAAAGGTTTCAGTATGTAGCTTCATTCTTACCACCAAGGCTGAACCAATGAAATTGTGGGTAGCACCTCCATCAACCAAAATTGTAACTCTCTATCCCTAAACCACTCCCTTGAATATGAGATTGTGGAAGTGAGGTACTCCTTTAATGGCTGCAATATTTCCACTTGATGGTGGTAGTTGTTCTTCACCTGCTGTCTCATAGCCACCATCTAATCCGGCAAGTGCTTCCTCATTTTCCTCCTCATATTTTCTCTCTAAGAAGACCTCAATATACTTTGCCTTTCCTTTTGCACATTTGTGACCCAGAACCCACGACTCCTAGCATGTGAAGCACAACTTCCTCCTCCTTAACTCATATAAGTCTTTGATAACATTGTTCCTCTCAAAAATTCTAGTTGGACCCTTTTGAAAGGATCCCTTATCCTCGAGTTTAGGAGGTGAGTTTGCATTAGGTGGGAATATTGTTTTAGGAATAGCCTCTTGAAGATCTATGGTTTTATTAATGGCATCCTGCAATGTTGCAGGTCGGTGAGATTTAACTAGTCCTTTGAGTGGCTCTACTAGTCAATCTGTGAAAAAATGAACTAAGCCAGCTTCCGATATGCCATTCACCATGACTGCCACCTTTTGAAATTATTAAATGTAAGCATCAGGAGTTCCCGTTTTCTTCAACTAGGAAATATATCTGAATGGAACTTCATGATCTCTTCTATCAAACCTATTCACCAACCTTCTTGTGAACTCCTCATATGTGGTCACGGTATCATGCCCAAGGTTCTCAGTCCATGAAACCACCAATCATTATATCCGCCTTCCAAATTCAAGGTGGCCATCCTAATGGAATCCCTTTCATCCATATGATTTAACTAAAAATAAGTATCTAGCTTCTGCACCCAAGAGCTGGTAGTACATTTAGAGGATCCATCAAAGTAAGGGAGGGAGATATTACCAATGGTTCTATACAACTCAAAATTTTGAGTGGACTGATTGGGCTGTGTGTAAACTCCTCTTGGTTTAGATCTATATTGGTAGTCACAGTACTCATTGAATTCTAAATTCCTCTTGTACTCTTCACCAAGGCCATGTATTCTGCTAGTCGAACCTCCAAGGATTCAACTACTTCAAACTGCATCTCAAATTCCTCTGATCTAGGAAAAAGGAACTTGGGAATAGTAGGCCTTGGAACATCCTTGAATTCATGTGGCCTATTGTGAGGCCCATTTTTAGACAACAAATCTCTCCAAGTATCTTCTTCCCTTCATATTGGGAGCCACTGCTGCTCCCTTCTCCATCTCTGCTCACCAACTGCTAGTCATGACAGTCTTGAGTTTTTTTTACTTGACTTGATGATTTTATGGGATATGTATTGCATTCCTTTCATCATGATCTGAAAAAAGTATCTGAACTGTTATGTTTCAGCCATGTCATTCATATTCTTTCCTCCAGTGGAATCAACCTCTTCTTAAATTTGGGGTTCTTTAGGACCTTTTCCTTTGAGTGGTGGAACTCTCTTGGGAATCATGAACACTAATAAATAAAAATTTCATAGGACCATGCTATTATACCACTATAATGTACCAGATTTGATTCAAAGGTACATTAACTCCAAGAACTTGCAAAAATTTAACAACAAAATATAGCTTTGACAAAACTAGTTAATTTGACTAGGATTCACATAGAAGAATTCAAACCACTTCAGACTCTTTCTAAATTCTCCCTAGAAATAGATTAGAAAATGATAAGGATTTGGATCAGATGGAAAGCAGTCCAATACCTTGAAAATTAAAATTTTATGGATGCTTGACGCCTAGGAATATTTCCTTGGAAAAACCAAGGCTATCAATCCACATTCCCTAAGGACTTATGTGGAAACCAAAGGTTTATGTTGCTCATTGAAGGTAATAAGAACTGGGGTATACTAAGTGGATCATATTAGACATTTTAAAACCTGATTACAGAGTTTTGGTAGCAATTAGATTAGGTTTGGAGGATAAATAGAGAAGTATGCTACCTAGAACTGCTCAACTAGTCTATCTCCAGACTTCTCCAAACACACTTAAATGGTATCGAATATCTAAATCAGAGTAATAGAAGGGTTTATTAGACTCTCAAAGTCATGTATCAACTTACATAGAGTTAAATGATTTCATAGAGCATATTTTATAAACGATACTGTAAAACTAGTTGAATTTCAATGCAAGGAGAGCTAGTCTAGGAAAATTGGAGTTCAACCCAATTCAAAATATTTCATATTTCCTTGAAGTACCGTGATATGAAATTAATAACAGAGTGTGGAACACCATTAAACTTAAAAAACATTAAATAACAACATTTGGAGGATTTATTAACCTAGAATTACAACCAATCATTATCTTCAATGAATCTTACATGAAATAGCAGTATTCTTCCAAAGAATGAAGAAACGAGAAGAAGATACAACTGCATAAGAGTTATGAACAGAAGAAAAGAATCTTGGATGCTCATGGAAGACTTAAAAACCTTATATCTCACTCACATGAGTGCATCCAGTACAGAAGCTAATCACCAAATGGATCTCTTCACATATGATTCCTCTAGCTTGTACAATTCTCTTCATCACCCCAGAAGCTCGAATTCCTCTTGGAGAATGATGGATCAGAACTAAAACTCAATCTCTAATTGATTCTATGGCACTCAATAATTGAACATAACAAAGGTGCAATGGAGCACATCTCCCAAAGCATGGCTAGGGACACATTTCCCAGGCCTCTAAGAAGCTAGCTCTAAATACAAATCACTAGATTGGAAAAAGATGTGAAAGTGGTCCACCCTACTTATTTTATAAGTCTATTGATCACTTAGTGATGCAGGAGCATCAGGGGCTAGACAAATCAATCGAAGCTGATCGACATTAGAGGGCCGACCAGAGGTAGTGCCAACGACCACTAGTGCGGAAGAGAAGATTGGCTATTGAAGTCAATGAGTCGAGCAGGAGTAGTTGATTGCATATCGATAGAAGAAACGAAAGATTGATAGGAAGATGCGAAAGGTTGACATATGACAAGGTTGCAGCAGAAGGCGTCGTAGGTCGACATGTTGTCGAACCGCGACACCGATAGGTTTGGGAATGAGCCAAGTGAGGAGGAAGGGGCAGATTGGCGAAGCCTGAAAGTCCAAAGGGAAGCCCACAGGTATGTCGAAGGCTGACAGAAGACAGTATGGTCGAAGTTGTGACAAGACCGATTACTATAGCAGTGTCAGAAGGATGCGCAAGAAGTCAAGCAAAGTACTTGGTAGTCATTCAGGGTTGCTAAGGAAGTTATTAGGAGTTATTGCAGGTGGTTTGGATCATGACAGGTGTCAACATAGGCAGAGATTGTGCAGCACGATAGAGGCGCTGACAATTGCAAGTCTGCAGGATTCGGGGGATTCAATGGACAGAGGAAGAGTGTCTCGAGAGTTGGAGTAGACCTCAGGATGTGCAGCAGCAGGGTAGAAGGCTTGTGCGTAGGAACATAGCAGGAGATCAGTTCAGTTCGATTAGCAAAGGATTGAAGAGCACAGCAACATTTGGGTAGTGGATTTGTAGATTGGAGAGAATAGTCACACATCTACCGAATGTAGAGAAGATCAGATCCATAGCTCAATGAGCGCTTGCATTTAGCAAAGTCCATGAGAGGGTGAAGGTCGACACACTAATAGAGCACACCATTTTAATTATGTATTGTAAAGGCCGAGGCCGACATAGTTAGTTGTTCTACATTCCTTGCATTTCGCATTGTAACTGATTGATTGAAGTAATATAAGTGATTTCTAGCATCATGTTTACATCTAGTCCATGTGAACGTGTGGTTGTGTCGTGTGTAATTGTTAAGCAAGAACCCTTGTCGGGTGCCTTGCGTCAAGTGGTATCAGAGAGAGTAGTATCCACTAGATAGGAAAGACTGCGAGTGTGTTTACAGTTCCAGCTACAGTTGCGTACAGTTGTACACGACTTGTGAAAGTCCGGTTGTGATTGGACGAGTGAAAGTTTCAGCCGAGGTTGAAAATGGCTCATAGGGGTGTTAATGTCCGAGGCACTGGACGAATAGCACGTGGCACAGCAGTCACAGTTGATCATGAAATGTTCGATGAATGCATGCGAACAATGTGAAGTCTGACAAGCGACATCGCAACAGTCAAAGAAAGTCAAAGACGTGGATGCATCCCTGATGCGTTAGACCATAACGAAGAGGAGGTAGAAGAGGTAGAATCAAGGGAAGAGGTAGTTGAGGAACCAGAAGAAAAAATCATCAAGCTTCTAATGGATATAAGAGGTCAGAAAAAGATGGATGTACATACATACTCAGGAAGTCTGGATCTAGAAGACTTGATCGACTAGTTCAGAGAGATGGATAAATACTTCGACCTAGAGCAGATCAAGGATCCCAGGTGGGTTAAGAGTGCATGTATGAGGTTGAAGGGTCATGGCTCATTGTGGTGGTACAATATGCAGGCTGACAAAGTCAAGAAAGGAAAGGATAAAATCAAGTCTTGGACAGGATGGTCGACAAGCTGAAAGGAAAGTTCTTTCCGGGTGACTATGTGATTTCCTTGTTCCAGAAGTTACAGAACTTTCGACAAAAAGAGATGACCATGAAGGAGAACTAGGAGTACACGAAAGAGTTCTACATATTGTCGATAAGGTCAGGGCAGACCAACGAAGGAGAAGAAGTTGTCTCTAGATATGTGAACGGCTTGAAGTATGCCATACAGGACAAGTTGATCCTGTCAAGGTTCAGAGCGATCAGTGATGCCTATCAACTAGCTCTAATTAAGGCAGAATCATAGTATTCCCATAATCATAGTGAATGACGTCGTAGCTTGAGCTTTGTGCATAATCATAGTATTCCCATGTTTGTTTTGAGTTCTGCATATTCTTAATAATTTAAATTTGTCAACCATGTACCCTTAATAAAATCATCTATCATACGCAGAGAAATTTTAAATCATCAATACGTAAAGAAATTAATCCTCATGCTTAGCATTTTTCTAAATGCTTCTTAGATATATACCTTTATGCATCTTCCTGTTTTTCCAGTTTACCATGATGGGTGGAGGTTAAAAGTTTCCATGCTTAGCTAATATTCATTACATAATGGTTTTCTGTCTCTTTTTCAGTCTTGGGTTTGCTATGCAATACTAAATGACAAAACTCTTGAAACTGTTATCGTGTTTATTTTCCTTATAATTTTTTTCTTAAATTAACATTGTTTCGTCCCCTCTATCATCCTAACTTTTTCTTTGTATTTTGCAGTTTCCTATTTCTTTTTGTCCCTTGGTATTTGTTGGAGCAACTAGTAATGGAGGTTCAGCAGTTGCAGTTCAATTTTTGGATTTTTTTCTCAAATGCTCTTTGTGCATTGGCACTAAACTTCTCCATTTTTCTTGTAATTGGGAGAACTAGAGTAGTCACTGTTAGAGTGGCTGGTGTTCTAAAGGATTGGATATTGATTGTGCTTTCAACAGTAGTATTTCCAGAGTCAGTAATCACAGGCCTCAACATAATTGGATATGCTATTGGTAATATACATGCTTCTATCGTACAAATGTATATGATTCTATTTCAAAATGTAATGTTGTCTAAATGTGTGCCTTAGGCTAGAAAACTGTTGTTTGGATGCAACTCTTTGTGGTGTGGTAGTGTATAACTACTTGAAGGTGAAGGATGGGTGGTCCAAGAATCGATTGCCTATTAATGCTGCTACAGAAAAGTCAAAAGAATCAATCAAGGTATGCTTTTATGTGTATTTGAATTTTGTAGAGCTCATGCTAATTTTAAAAGATGGTCCAATATGTGGAGCACCTTTACGCTGTTTTGTATGCTTGCAGAGCTGATCACCAGCAAGAACCAACTTCTGTGCAAGATGGTCCAATATAGCACCCGTTGCAATTTTTGATAAACTATTTCTCCTGGAAAGCAACAATGTTGTTTCACCTTTCTGGTTTACCAGACTACAGTCAACATCTGTTTGACCTTGTTTTTCAACAAGCATTAATGGAGTGTAACCATCCTTTTCAAGGGTATTAACTACATATCCTCTTTTCATAAGTTGCCTTGTAGCCTCTAGATCCCCTTTCTGTGAAGCGTAATGCAGAGCTTTGAATTCCTCTCCTATTAAGCCATACGCTAGAGTGGCATCCAACATAACATTTTCAAAAAGTTCTCTTTTTCCATGGGCTTAGGCTAAACTAATTGTTGTTTCACCCTTCTTATTCTTCAACTTCAAATCAGCTCCAACAAATATAAGCACTTTGAAAGCCTCAACATGACCCTCTTTTGCAGCTATCATTGTAGTAGAAAAACCATGCATATCTTGCTCATTCAAATTAAGTCGTGACTGCTGTAAAAGTTTCTGAAGGACTAGAGAATCACCAAATCTGGCCATAAAATGAAGTGGATAAAGCACTTGGGGATTGCTGGAGTAAATTGTTTTCCCTCATTTTATTGCATCTGAAATAATTTGATGGATAGAAGAAACAAAATTGTTTACTTCTGCTATGTTGACTACATTTTTCCCATCCATGTTTACTTTTTCCATATTCAGCTCCTGAAAATAACAATTCATTGAAGCATTCTTGGTGATTATCCTTTACAGACAACATAAGTGCAGTTTCTCCTCTCTCAGTCATTGCATTCAAATCACATCCCTGCACTATCATCTACTTCAAAATAATACGAAAACCCATTCTAGTTTCCATGTGTAGGGGGCATAATTGATGTCCATTCTTCATTCATACACAAAAATCACCATTAGCTCCAGCATCCAAAAGTATCTTGACTTCCCCCATGTTTTGGAAAATTAGTGTTCTTCCCTGATGCTCACTATTGGGGAACAAGTGCTCCAACAACAGTCTAAGAATAGTGCCACTGGCTTCATAGTATTCAACAACACACCATGTTTCATTATATGGTTCAGCTAAATCAGCCCCAACACACAACTCTTCATTATATGGTTCAGCTAAACCATGCTTCCTTATGCTGGCAGGCATTTTTCATCATGGCCATGAGCATTTCTTTAGTTAGAAATTTTATTCTCATATCAATCCATAAGGAATTCTATTTAAGGGGGCTAGATCAATGGTAGAGCACCTGCCTTATAGGCAGGAGGTTGGTGGTTCGATTCCTCCGTTCCCTATATATATTCTAAAACCACTAAAAATAGATAAATGACTAAAAAAATGACCAAAATTTGTATATAAACGTCCACCAGTACAACATGAGAGATAAGTGACCAAAAAAATGACCAAAATATGCATATAAATGACCACTTTTGAGTTGGAGATCGCTGGTAGCAAATTAGCGGTCATTTATCACATGACAAAAAATGTGGTCATTAATTGTGACAATTAATGACCAAATATACGACTAAATTATGACCAAATATATGAACACAACATAATCTATAAATGACCAAGATAAATATGGCCACATATTTGCTACCAGTGGTCACCAACTCAAAAATGGTCATTTATATGCAGATTTTGGTCATTTATCTCTCATTTTGTACTAGTGCTTTGACTAGATGGATGGAGACTTGCACACATACCTTATGTATTTATTCAAATTGGATGTTCTTCTACATTCTATATGTACTTCAAATTGGATTTCATATAATTATTCAAAGTGGCACAAGGATACTAAGTCATCTTTGAAATAAATGATAACTAAAGTTCAACATGTAATATCCCCAATCTGATATTAGAGATATTAGCTCCAGAAAATCGAATTCAAGACTTGCAGATTTCCAATTTTTTTTAAAACAATGATTTTCACAGCTTCCCGAGAAGTGGTGGATTAAAATGCACCCAAAGGGAATGAATTCAGACCTTTGTTATGTGACTAATAAGATCTGTTCTATGGTTTAGTATGTTGGTTATGCAGACTTGGTTGAGGACTTTTGATGAATAGTTTGCAGGAAAACTAGAACTAGCGTTTTCCAACTTGGTTCTGATGGAACTGGAAGGTTACTAAATTACGATATGGAGGTTATGCAGGGTATGAAAAAATCCTAAGAGACTCCCTTGAATCCTATACAAAGACCTACTTCGACAGATGCACATTTTCTGGGTGCATCACGCCTGGGAAGTTTCCTTTGGAAACCAAAGGATACAAGGCAATAACCCCAAGACTTCTATGGAAACCCAATGGCTTATGGTGCACTCTGGATATAGCAGGTATGAAAATAATTCACAACATATAGTAGAGACACTTGGTTCATATTTTGGGAAGGTTATGGTGCAATTAGGGAGGCTATGGAGAAAGATAAAAAACTGGGACAACACTGCTAAGTGATTTCCAACTCAACTCAAACAGTACCTAAAGCCCACAAATTTATGATATGAATATAAGGATGGGCCCTATACGGTCTCTCCTACTTGAAACAACATACAAAACTTTATTTGGTTGAGTATAAGTGAATTTATTGCAATTTTAGTCAATACTAGTTAAATTTGCAAGGTGTTTGAGCATAGGTGAGAAATAACATAGAAAATAAAATCAGTAATTGCAGAAGATAAAAAACAGCACCATTATTATAAAAATGGGATTTTGCATTAACATGTAAAGGATCTCATTACAGTAGACATGAATCATGGAATTCCATACGTCAAACTATCCACACCAAAATAGAATTCATTGCAAAATTGCTAGGAAACTAGCACATCAAAAAATGGAGAGACATAAGTATAATTCCTGGAAATGAAAGGACCTGCAAATAGAATCAAATTTATTCAAAATACTCAGTGGGAGAGGCTGAATTCCTTCCTCCTTAATGTCTATATGAATGCAGAAATAGTGTAGTGGAAATTAGGGGCCCATTACCCTCTTGGTATGCAATGGGAGCATCACCCAAGCAAAGAGAAGCGTAAGCAACTCCAATACAATATTAAACCGTCCATAATCTAACCCTCTCTAGTGGACCTTTCCTTCCTTTTTAAACTTTCACTTTCCTTCAATACTAGGATCCAATACCATGGAACGAGTAAAACCAAGGGCAATACTAGTTTTTTCACTTAGTCAATACTAGTAGAAAATACCACGGAACACCAAAAACCACGTGCTAGATAATAAATGGTTTCCAATAAGTCTTCTTTCTCCAGTGATGTTCCCTTCCAACATATTTCCTTATTTTAAGGAACCCCACCAAGTGAAAGATGAATTTTTACCACTTCATTGATTAATGGACCACATTTTTACTCCATCTCCTAAAATTGGGGGATTGAGTTTGTCCACATTTAAAATATCCCACTAGCTTCCTTGGCACCACCAAATGGTCAAACTTCTCTCATATTATTAAATAAAATAATAATAATTCATTATTTATGAGAGAGTGGGTAATTTATTGATTTTCCTTAGTGTTTTTCACCCAATTATTACATGTCCTTACATTATCTTGTAGGCTAATAGCTTAAAAATAGGTGAGGCTAGTCTTATATAAATATAGTCTCACTCTCATTGTAAAATCACATCAAGACAAGGGTTCCAATATGATATTTTCTCTTTTTCTCCTACTCTATGAATGAGTTAATGATGTGATGCACACTTCTCTCAGGATGCTCTTTCTTGCTTGAAGGTGGATCATGGAATGTTCTAGGGATTAATGTTTGCACATGATAAAGGTTGATGCTATACTAGTTGGAACAACTCATGCACAAGTGTGACCTAAGGTCATTTTATTTTTCACTTCTTGGTGAATGTTGGTAAGTTATGTCCCTAGCTAGGTTAAATGGTGATTTTATGGTGCATTTTACTGATTTGTTAGGGCTTTTTGTGAATATTTTTTCAACCTTTGGATGAAGAGAACATCCTCCCAAGGAGTTCTCTATTTCTTGTTAGACCTTTGGACTTCCTCATTTTCCCTAGTTAGGCTCTACTACTGACACTAGTACAAAATGAGAGATAAGTGACCAGGCGATCAAAACCTTTGGTCACCACAGTTTTTTCAAGGGATAAATGACCAAAATTGAGAAATTTTAAGTGAGCTAACTAAAAATGACCAAGATAAATGACCATTTTGGTCACAGGATAAGAACTAAACTAAAAATGACCAAGATAAATGTCTAATTTGGTCACGAGATAAGAACTAAACTAAAAATGACCACATAACAATTGGTCATTTATTTGGTCATTTTTAGTTGTGTCACTTCGACAATGGAAAATTACAATTTTGACAATGAATTTGTACAATTTACTAAATTTTAACACTGTAGTGTTAAAATTTAGTAAATTGTACACCCCCTCATGGATTCAGTGAGTTATTCCCTCATTGTTTCATCAACTGGATTGAGCATTGATTCAATAACGTATCCTAATTTGTTATTCTCATCAATATATAGACCCCTGAGACCTCTTTATAGGGTGTATCTCAGCTATATTGACATGTTTCCGAAGTGTCAAAAAATGACATCATAGGCGAACCTAGTGAACGTTTTTGTAAAATCATTATGTCTGCACTTGTTATTGTAATTCTCTAATTAATATAACTCTTATAAATTACTTTTCTCTAACCTACATGCATGTGATCATCTAAGTGTTAAGTGTTTTCTAATGATGAAATGAGACATCATCATTGAAAGAAAGGGACTTATTAAAGGGTATATATTTCAACAAAACTTTTTATGAAAAGAAGATAAAAATCTAAAATGTAAAAAAAAAAATAGTATGAGGAATAAATCTACTAAATTCTAACACTGCACATGGATTTAGAGAAATCCATCTACAGTGTTAGAATTTAGTAAATTGTAGATCACCTCATGTAGATTGGACACCCCTTGTTGAACTAGCTAGCACATGACCTTGGTGTTAGTGAGGAGAATAAGATAAACAACGAATAATCTTCCTTATTTATGAGGATGTACTTTATTCGTTATTGGGGTTTTATTCCTTTTAAAGGTTTCCCCAAGGCATAAAACAGTGTGTTCCTATGGTTGAGTGTTTCTTCTTTACTGCTGGTTATCTACTACTACTATATAATCTCAAATTCACATGTTAAAAATATGCTAGAAATTAAAAAGAGACTGTTACTGCTATCAAATCAGATCTATATTAAAATTTAACACCCTTTACATTATGTTTATGTCACTACTACTTTGTATTTGCGAATATCAACCAAGTGTTCCTTTCTTGGGCTTCAAACATCCACTTGAGTACTCTATAACAATGTGCACTCCTAATCAATTGGTCCAATTGCCAATTTTCCATGCATGAGACTAAACAACCAGGGTGTATCATCAAAAGGATGATGCTTACATCCACCAAAGTGGAGCCTTTAATTAATAGTGTGTTTGGACATTTATGCAAAGGTAGCTATTGGTTTACACTCCCTGTGTAGGCACCCTTCAATTGACATTTTTAGACCTTTGCATGAGTAATCTTCTTCTACTGCATGGGTAACTTCCACCTATGTAGTGAACTAAATGTTCAAAATAAACAATCAATGAGATGACCACTTAACTTATCGCTATTACTATTTTGTAATCGATGAAAAGAAAATTCATGTGAAGGAG
Organism: Larix kaempferi; assembly: GCA_027924585.1. Lineage (NCBI taxonomy): Eukaryota > Viridiplantae > Streptophyta > Pinopsida > Pinales > Pinaceae > Larix > Larix kaempferi. The sequence goes on along the minus strand of BSBM01000043.1, from coordinate 5,249,525 downwards.
TACGAATGATAAATCCGCATACAACTAAGAATATGTGTTGCCTACATACTCATTTAAAAATTCCCAACTAGCTTATTATTTTTGTCTACCTTGCTACCATATATAACTTCTATTAGTATTAGTATGCTATCATATGAAGATATATCAAGGGTGAACCCTCCTTCACATCACTTCAAACTTATCCTTAAAAGTGAGCCAAGCCTCATGCAAACTAGTGGTTTTGAGAAATTAATGAACAAGGATTTTAAGCTGTGCATCCTCCATATGTATGAATCAATTCATAGTACATATGCAATTCCAATGTAATGTTAATGCCTCCAATGGCCTTTACTCTCGAGAATAACAAATTTAACAATGCCATGTAAAAACACTTACTAATCTAGTTAGCTTCGTAACTACATTCCATTACATATTACAAGTACTAGACAACTTATGCCTTTACATAATACAAAGTACAAGTACCAGCCAACTTATGCCTTTACATATTACAAAGTACAAGTACATTGAATCGAATATGCTCCTAAGGTATTATAAATTGCTTTCAACGTGTTAACAATTGGCACCTATGATACCAATGTGGGGATTGAGGCCATCCAAGGAGCATAGGAATGTAATATAAAATCATAAATATTTTCCAACATTCACTGGAATATAAATATAGATACACATATTCTTCAACATCTATCTTAGTGACATGATATTCTGTAATGGGTAGTTAGATTTCCTGCATCTATTGTAATAGATGATACTGACTTTGCGCTAAGAGCCATGAACCTTTCGCATATGGTGTATAACAGATTGATGGTGTCTCCATTTGTATTTATATAAATTTTGTGGTATTGGTGAGGCCCAAACCCTCCATCAGGGAATTTGTAGAGATTGTCGAGGTTTTTAGGGAAAATATGGTTTCCATCCATCCATTTTGCTAGATCGTAGATTATTGCAGGGGAGATTGGGTGTTCCATGGATTCCATATCATTGGTTTACTGATACCAAAGTGGGGATCTGAGGTCATCCGAGGAGCAGAGGAATGTGATATGAAATCATAAATATTCTCCGAAATTCACCATAATACAAATACAGGTACACAGATTCTTCAACATCTATCTTAGTGACACAATATTCTGTAATGGCCAGTTAGATTTCTTGCATCTCTTGTAATAGATGATACCAACTTTGCACTAAGAGACATGAACCTTTTGTGTCTGGTGTATAACGGATTGATGGTGTCTCCATTTTCATTTATAGAAATTTTGTGGTATTGGTGAGGGCCAAACCCTCTATTGTTAGATCCAGGGAATTTGTAGAGATTATCGAGGTTTTGAGGGAAAATCTGGTTGCCATCCATTCATTTTGTTAGATCGTAGATTATTGCGGGGGAGATTGGGTATTCCATGGATTCCATATCATTGGTTTACTGATATCAAAGTGGGGATATGAGGCCATCCGAGGAGCAGAGGAATGCAATATAAAATCATAAATATTCTCCAACATTCACTAGAATATAAATGCAAGTACATAGATTCTTCAACATCTATCTTAGTGACACGATATTCTGTAATGGCTAGTTATATTTCATGCATCTCTTGTAATAGATGATACTGACATTGTGATCAGATCCATGAACCTTTCACGCTTGGTGTATAACAAATTGATGGTGTCTCCATTTTCATTTACAAAAATTTTGTGGTATTGGTGAGGGCCAAACCCTCTATTGTTAGATCTAGGGAATTTGTAGACATTTTCGAGGTTTTGAGGGAAAATCTTGTTGCCATCCATCCATTTTGCTAGATCATATATTATTAAAGGGGATATTGGGTGTTCCATGGATGCTATATCATTGGTATACTGATCTTAGAAGAAACCAAGACATTAGTTATCAGTTTGAGGGGATCCCCAAATGGATATGTACCTCTTAAGAAAGTTTGCGGGGGTTCATAAACAGTTGTACCAGTCATTTGTAGTTGCAACACTTAAAGAAATAGCAGTCAAATTGTGGGAATCTCTAGAAGAGGGCTGCATCTTTCCTTTATTTCTCATGGAGGAAGGGATCCTTTGCAATTTCTAGTTGCGGCACTTAAAGAAGGAGATCACACCATCGCAGTCAAATCGTGGGCATCTCTAGAAGAGGGTTGTGTCTTTCCCTTGCTACTCATGGAGGAAGGGATCCTTTACAATAAATTCAATATTATTCAAGAGAACCACCTACATGGGACCAAATTGTGTCATTTCTACTAGGTATATTTTTTAGGAGGGTTGTCTATCTCTTTAATTTTGTGGGCAACTTGTCTAGAGGATTGAACCCATCATTTGCAGATCGAACCATTAAAAGGTGAGAGTGCACCTGTAAAAGTTGATCAAGGGACTAAAGAGGGGATATATATCATCATAGGTTGAACTGCTACAACCCTCATCTTTTCTATCCATTAGCCTTGTCTCTCACCGTATATAGTACTGTTATCAAGAGGGTCATGACAGAATATCACAGGATGCCAAATACAGTGACTTACAGGTTAGAAATACAATAAATCAAATTATATTGTTGAGTTGTTTCTATTGTTTATAGTTGGAATATGTTTTTCACATTCTTGCACTTACAAAGTTACATGTACTGCATTCCTTTCTATTTTGAAGGCAATAAAAATCTCCTTCATATGCCCGTTCTTGTGAATCCATTGAAAACATGTCTTGAGAAATATATCTGTAATCTCATTAAACATAAACACATATGCAGTAGAACTATTTGTCAAAAGTCTTGAACCAAATGAACCTTAAACATATCAGCAGCAAAATTGCAAACATATCAGCATTCAGAGGACCAATAGTGAAAATCATTTGACAAAAGCCTCTAACGAAGTAAACACCAAAAACACATTAGCGATCCAGAGAGGTTGTTACAAAGAGTGCTTGCAATTTTTTTTTGCATTTAGATTACACATAAATGTTTTATTGAAGATTTCAATGTATGCTTATATTGATTAGAATATTAACACTAGATTTTATAAGTAATATATTATGCATAAATGGTTTTCTTGGTCTTTTCTTATTCTAAGCGATTAGTATATATCATTATTTGGGACATTATAGAACAACATAGTTGGTGTACCCATATGAATTTGGATGTTTTTGAATTCCTTTCCTCTGTTGGTGGGATCAAGGTAGATCATCCTGGAATGAGCACTTGTAAGTGGGAAAGGTTTAATGCTTTATGCTTACTATCCTTGTTTATGGGATATGGATATTTTATTGTGATTATTTTTTGTTCTTATTGTGGCAACATGTTCTATAGATATTTTTAATATTTTTTATTCTTATTCTAATTTCGCATTGTTATCTAATTTTCAATTTATGTCTCATTTCAAAGATGTGACATTTTCCTCAGCATGTCAAACAAGATTACATCAACCAGAAGGAGAGATAAATTATTAAACATGAAGAGATTGTTGTAGCTAGAGTCAAGATATGCAATTTATACTTCTTGTAGATTATCTATTTTTATTTCCAGACTGCCTCTGTTCCTTCTAATTAAAATTACATATCTACAACAATTCAATACAACAAGTCTCATCAAATGACTACACAAAAAGAACTTGAAATATGCCATAAACAATTTCAGGGATTGGAATGTTTTTCTATTTTCTGCTGATGTTTTTGAAAATGATGGAGGAAACTGCAATGCTTTATTAGGATATTTTATAACACCATTGGTGTTTTATTTCTTACAGTTGTAGTTGTGGCTATTGGAGTGGTCATCCTGGTTATTCTATTTAGTGTGCAACATTATGGAATAGACAAATTTGGATGGTTATTTGCACCAGTGGTTTTCTTTTGGTTCCTATGCATTGGAAGTATTGGAGCTTACAATATATGTAAGCATGATGCACAATTCTTGAAATACTTCTCTCCAATTTATAGAGTGTGGTATTTCAGAAGAGGAAAGAAACATAGTTGGGTTTCTCTAGGAGGGATTATGCTTAGTATAATAGGTAGGTAATGTTTTCCTAAGAAGTAATTGATTTCTACCTGTTGATGTTATCTCAACATAATATATTTTATGCTTAAACAATGCAACTCTTCTTTCTATAAACTTCATCAGTATTATAGGTACAGAAGCATTCTTTGTTGATTTGGGCAATTTTCCAACCTTAGTTTTCTAGGTAAGTGCTATTATATTTGGTTGTAATGTGAAGAGAACCCTCCCTACTTCTTTTGTTTTTTATTGTTTGATTCTTCTATATTTATCACTATTTTCATTTTCATTTCTTTTATCTCTGCTTCCCTATGTGAAAAAAATCTTTGTTGTTAATGCAGGTTGCATTTACATCAATTGTGTTTCCTTGCCTGTTATTGAAATACATGGGACATGCCGCATATCTTCTTGATGTTACAAATGACAATATCTTCATTGAATCTCATTTGGCATCCATAGGGTAGTCAACAGAAGGTCACAAATGGAAACATTTAAATAATAAGGGCATTAAAATCTCAGTATACAATAGGCATTGATCACAATGCCACAACAAAATTGCCAAAAGCTCACAGACCTGGAATTCCATATGATTTGATGAAAAAATCTTCTTGGGAGGATTTGTGAGATAATTAAATACTGAGATGTTAGCTATTCAAAGATCATATATATTACAGATATCATCCTTAAGTGCATACCTTAGATCTTAACACTTCCAAATATGCTCTGAGAACTCGATTATTAACAGTAGCTTCATTGTACTTCTGACTCATCTTAGTGAAGCACTTGAATAAAGAAGCATTTTTTGCTCTTAAATGTGTAACCTGTCAATTTACTGTATAGGTTATAATCATTTGCAGAGAGCCAATGCAAGAAATCACTATAAATTTTGACATACATAACAACCAAAAAATCAAATCATAGACAAATTAACAAAGAATTTTGACCCGCATCTCAAGATCACTCAAATTTTCTTGTTTTCTTCTTTTGGAATGCCTTGTAGATTCGTTGTTTGATAGCAATATGTAATACATGGAAATCCTGGATATTCTTCAAATGAACTTTGGACAACATTAGATTGTGCAGAGAAAAAGTATGCCGCAGTCAAATCGAAACCCATTTTTGAGCATGCTTCTCAGGTTCCCCCATTGAGTGACCACCATTCCATTGCAGAATAAAAAACATACCAGCAATCAGAATGTACTCGAGTTGGTTCATAAGATTTTCTTCTCAAGTTGACTGGGATTTTTTTGTTAATGATTGTCTGCATGATGTGTCATTTCATGATGTGTTTGGGTACATCGATGTGTCATTTCATTAATATTAATTGTTAATTATTAATTATTATTATTATTTATATATATTTTGAATTTTATATCTATACATTTACATTCCTTGCATTGACCTACTTATTGTGGTCATTTGTTTAGTGAAATTATATTTTCTGATCTTATCTCACATGCTGTCAGCCCTTCCTTGCTTTTCTTACATTTATAGGAGTAACAAATATATGCTCATAGTGTCCCAGGTTGGTCTCTGCAGCAGTCAAAGGTGGAAATGCATAACCCACAGGTCGACATGTATAGTAGAAATGAATGTATAATATATAGCCTAGCGTGCATAGTCATTTCCCATAAAGAAGGATTATGAAACAGTTAACTGTGTTGAAACTTGAAATATACACCGTATCACTGGGATCTCTCATGCCCTGCACTGTATACTATATAGGTTGTCAGTTTGATCAAATATTTATACTAGACTATCTTATAATATTTACTATAGTGGCCAAATTAGGTCAAGTGAAAAACAAGTGGACTGAGGTTGTCAAATTTTGCCTCTATTGAATAAAGCTACATATTTTTCACTGGTAGAAAAGGTTGGTATTGTAGTCAACAGGTATTGTGTGGTGGTTATTTTAACCTAGTTTAAAGCTAAAATATAAAAATGTGCGAAAACTTATTTCTAGACTACCCTGAGGTCAATTCACATGTTCTTCCCTGCTGCAAATGTTCAACAACCATGATAGCTGGAAAGACCCTGGGTGACTCTTTGCTCTCACATTTGTTTATGAAAGCAGTAATCACATCTATGGAGTATATGCCATAGTCATATCTGATTCAATTTATGAACTTTTGTAAACTTTTGAAATTTTGTGAACTTGTTCTGATTCTATATTTTGTTTGAGATTTTTTTTTTTTTTTTTTTTTTTTTTTTGCAGGGGGGGGGAATTTTTGTTTTGGTCCTACCTTAATTTCAATTTGCTTTCTTTATTACCTATTTACAACTGGATTAAAATGTAATTTAAGTCTTTTCCTTTTTTCTTATTTGTTGTAGATGTTTGGTGGAGAAATTATAATGGAAAAGCACCACTTTTACAACAATGGTGTTCAGGTACTTAGCCAAACTTGTAGTGCTTTGGGTTGCTAGCACAATTAGGATGTATTTGAAAAAATATAGACATAGAAGCACAACAAGTTAGAAAATAATTTTTCTATCATTTGTGAATTTATAATAACTTTTTTAATAATTTATGACTTTATAATATGCTTGATATACACTTTGAAGATAACATGAATGATCTTGTTCTTGCTTTCTCTCGTGAAGGAGCAACCAAGGAGTATGTGCAACACAATATTACATAAAAGGTATGTTTAGTCCTCTTCTGAAATAGTTTATATATTTGTTCTTTGTATACAACAGTTTATTGATGTCACTTCTTCATACAAGGATCCTATATCTGGAATTTGATTGCTCAAGGTGGCTATCTCTATGTATGTGGTGATGTCAAGGGCATTTCTAGGGATGTGCGCAGGACACTACACAGTATTTTCCAAGAGCAGGTAAAGTTTGTGGCTTGGTTGCTTTTTACAAAATATCACCATATTGTTTCTATTCTAATCATAGGACACTACACACTATTGTCGAAGAGCAGATAATGATTGTGGCTTGGTTGCTTTCAACTGATTATCACTATAATGATTTTATTCCAAGTCAGTAATATTATAATAAGAGGAGTTTCATATTTTTTCATTATTATTAAAGAAAAACAAATTATCTCAGGTGTAGTTGAAGGACATCTAATGAATGACACCCTATCATTTAGTCCGTTTTTGCTGTATAACTTTCATCCCATCCATATGATGGGGTGGAGAGATGATAAATATAAATAAGTCTCTATATATAGTTATAACTACTACATTTGCAGTCTTTCATTTTTTAGCATTACATTATCTTTCATTTTTTAGTAATGCCTATCTACAGAGAGCATTACCCTTACATTTTTCTTCACAAAACCGAATGTCCTACTTCTATATATTCTAACAAACTTCCCTAACACTATTATTGAGTAGCAATATATAAAACAGAAAACCTATATGTTTTAGTGAAAATCTTGCCCACTATGGGCTTCCAGCTGATACTCTGCTTTGAACACTGGAGCTATTTCTTCATTTTCCATATCTTCATGCCTCTGTTGAACTGTGTCTTCCTCCATATCCATTTCCTTGATGGATCCGACTGAGTATTGATGGGGAGATGTCTTTGAATTTGAACATTTGGCTGAGTCTAAAACTGCAATAATTTTCTTAATTTGTTCACCTTGTATTGCCACTTTGGTTTCCAGCTCTGAATTTCGAACCAGTTGAGATTCTAATTGTGAATATTTAAAACAATCTATTGTTGAGACGGGATACTGCTACTTGAAGGTCTTTAGTCTGGTGTAGCATCCTTCTTATTACCCTGCAAATTTTTGTGATTTTACATATATGCCTATGACCATTCATTGTAGCAGAGGGTAGACTCACAAATTTGTGAAGTTAGGAGGGGTTCCACCGAGAACACCGAGGAAATGCAATATTAAAATTTTGGATACCCAAGGGATCAATTTTTCCTCAAAACAAAACAAACAAATTGAAAATCAAGTTGGATTACCTTCTCCCAAGTCCTGAAATACCTTAGGTCAACAGGCTCAATCACTGAAATGAAGAAGAGCCCAAATTGTTGCTTGTCTGTTTTGAGATTTGTTGTTCTCTTCCAGTCTAAACTGCAAAGGATCCACACATATTTCCTCAAGCATGCATATACATCCACTGCTTCCCCTGCCCAAATTGTTGGTAGTCTATTATGAGCTTCGTTGTTCTCTTCCAGTCTAAACTACAAAGCCTCCACACATATTTCTTCAATCATGCAAATACATCCATTGCTTCCCCTTGATGCTGAGCAATTTGGGGTTCTACAGACCTTGAAACAACAACTAGAATGCAGAGTAGCGTCGATGGAATGAAGAAAAACCCCAGACAATCCTGATATATCGCATCTCTGCTACGGAAACCCATCTCATTGCCCATAAATTTTATCCACTATCCAAGCAAGAATACATCAGGGAGAAGTTAATCTCCATTTCATGTGGCATGGTAAAATTCACCACTTGTCCTGCAATTTGAGGTACATGCAATTCCTAATGTTTATATTGTCAATACTCATGGGTGGATATCAGTGATAGGATCCCAATATTGTTCCAGAAATCCTTGATTTTATAGCATCCCCTTATTTGACATTGAATCTGTCTCCTTGTTTAATGATTAGAGGATTTTAAAATTGATAGTATTCCACTGAGTTATATGCTTGCCATTCTTTGAATTATAGAGATCATTCTTGCAATATATGATGGCTCAAAGGGAGTCAAGTCTCTAATTTGGAAAATGATAATCGTTGAGTCTCCATTAGCAATAAGTTTCTGAATCTATCTGGCTCTTAGAATTTTTATCCCTTGATTTAATGCTAATGCTTCTATGTTATTATTGGTGGTCATTGTTAACCTCCAAGCATAAGTCAATTCACATTGTCCCTTGGGATTGTAAACAAACATCCCCCTCCCCCCTCCCCGCCACTGGCTGCCACCTGAGGACATATATTGGATTTTTCATGTACTATTGAAAAACAATTAAAATCAATCACTCTCAATGTCTCATCTATCAGTGGAACTGTAGATTTGATGTGAATATTTCTCAGAGAACATTATTTATCTTTCCCTTTTGACAGTTTTCAAGTGAACGAAATGAATGTAATTAGAAAATTTAATTAGATTTTGGGTCTCATTAATAAATATTGGTTTTCCATTGTATTTTGAACTCTTGGTAGATATACCTATAGTTTAATGTAGAAACATAAATGGCATAGGTTTATATCGTATTGATAGCCAGGGGTCACGGATATGGTATGTTGTATTGGAAATTTGATTAAATTAGGCAGTGAGTTTATATTCAGATGGGATAGTGGTAGATTAATCTCTATATAACCTTTATTTATTTATTAGATTTTTCTAGTAGAAGTCAAAGAGTATTCTTCTTCTAATCAGGGGAATGTTTTTGTAACTTCAACCTTTTTGTCTCTCTGTTGTTGGATTCTTAGTGTCTTGAATGCCATTTCATTATTGGATTCTTAGCTTATGAGTTGAATAACTAGCAAAGTGAAGGGCACCCATGACATATGACCATCATAAAATCTAGTTCGATGGGAAAGGATGAAGCCAAATAGAAACCCTGGTGGGTAGGATTGGTTCTGGAAGGAGTAAGATATTGACAAATTCCATTACCAGAGGAGTTGAGCCAAAGAAAGGTTCCCCTTAATATATTGTCAAAGTATGGGTGCACAATTTTGGTTGTTGAATGAGTGTTGCAAATTTGCACATAATCATGAGTGTATGATGCACATTGTAGGGAATAAATTTAGCATCGTTCCGAAAGTGGCGACTTAGTTATGTATTGCGAATGTTCTAATAATTTACTTGCATAGTTGTAGTGTAGTGACATGGGTGTATTGTTCCAATGTTCGGTTGTGATAAGTTTCTAACACACTGTCATGCTCCCTTAGCATGTGAAGTTTCATTGTGGACACACAACATAGCATAATGTGGATGAGCTATCATGGATGGACAAGTTAACAATTCATTGCATGGAGAAGTCCAATGGTGACAGTGGATTGTATTCCTTTTTTTCTTCGTCTTCTTGAACTTTGGTACACATGTAATCTAGGATCATGAAAAAACTGTCTATAATATATATCTTCTTTTCGTCTCTCTTGTTTAAAAAAATTGGATTGGAGTGCCAGCTTGTAGCCATTTACATTTTCAGTTACTACTTTGTTATCCAACTAGTCTGTTACATGGATGGCTAATTTTCTTAGATGTAGAATCTTGTATGTTTCCATGTTCCCCAAATCCCCACTGCTCGCTTAACCCATGATATTTGGCTCTTTAATTCTAATGAGGGATCCTTGTTCCTGTTTTTTAAAATATCTTTTAGAAGTTTTGAGTCCCTTCCAGTTTTTGTCTGCCTCACTTGACTCCCATGATCCATCCTCGGGATTAATTTAATTCCTCATATTAAGGCCCCTATCTCAACCTGTTTTTTTTACTTGATTATTTTTTTTCATAGAAGAGGGCTAGAATTCTGCCTTCCCAGCTTGTAATGACTCATCTTGCTCCAACCAAACCTAGTTTCCTTTAGCTATCCCATGTAAGTTGAAATTATCCATCCATCTTCTAGGGATATCCATGACTGCTGGGGACCAATTCTAGCCACTATTGATTTCCCATTGGGGCAAAACTATGGCAGGTCTTGAAAGGAACAAAGGGGTGGGCTTGGGTCTGTGACTCTGTAATATGGATAGATGGACCCTGATCTACAGGAGTGTATAGAGTGACTATGTAGAACCTGCCCTTGGAGGCATTAGCTTTGCTTGATTGCACTGAGAAGAGCAAGGTTCTCTACAACCCAGTATGGGGGAGATGTTGTCACTTAAGGTAATGTAACGTAACATAACACAAAAATAATTAAAAAAAATCATGTTGGCTCATAAAATAAAAAGATTATGAAAAGTAATTAAAAAATCCATGTTTGCTCATAAAATAAAAAATTATGAAAAGTAATTAAAAAAATCGATGTCCATCTATAAAATAAAAGATTAAAACTTAAACCCGGATCTATCAACCAAGAGAGAGATCAAATTTCTTGAGTTTAAATTTAAAAAAAATTACACCTCAAGAAATTGGATCCCTCTAGGTGCATGATAGATCCGAGTTTAATATGGATCTATGCTAGTTCTACTTGCAATTGAATTGTTTAATAATTTGTGTACTTGGTCGAAGTATGTCCTTGGGTATTGAGTGCAAAAGTCTTGGAATTCAATTTCCTGTACTTTGTGGAATGTTAGAGTGATAATCGATGACTGAAGTAGAAATTCAGCTACTCTATTTTTGGGCCTTCCTTGTACTTGATTTCTTAGCTGATTTACTACAAGTAGGTAACATTGGGAATGCTAACTTTGGTTCCCTTTGAGTTTGAAAATATTGCAATGGATTGGGCTCAGTATGAACAATTGTTGTTTTACGGAGCAACTAAAGCCTCATATTAAACAATTCAATACTCAACTGTCTTTTTATAGAGCATCTAAAACCTCAGATTAAACAATTCAATACCCAACTAAATTTGTTTTATGTGGAGTACATGTGAACTTTAATGAGGACTATGTTTCTGTTGTTTAAAATGAAGAGTTTCAATTGTGATAAATGTAAAAGCAAGTAAAATTGATGTATCATAAACATACTCCTGAGGAAAATATAATTTTTGAAGCATTTATAAATAAGATTTTCCTAGTTTGTTGCTATAATAAAGGATGCATTGATGAGTTAAGATTATTATATGTTTTCGTCATATCTGATATATTCACATTGATGTGGATTTATTAGTGTTAGGAATTTTTTTTGTTATAGTTTATACCCACTAATAATAGCAATTCATGGTATGAGTTGTGTATTTTTAATAGGAGGAATGCGAAGATGAGTAGATTTTAGTTACTCCATAATTTGATCTTTATGGAAGGAGTACTTTCTTGTTGCCTCAGTTAACCTTTTCAGTAGACTGGGTAAAGCTTGAGATAGTCAAACAGAACTTGTCTTGTGATGAGGGTCATACTTTTCAGTGGAGCTTAACTGACATAGAATACTTCATGTGCAAAATAAAGAGGTGAAGTGTTGTATCTTGCAGATGATTGGAATTTTGGATCCCACGTCAGGGACGACATACATAGGGGGCCTGCATATATGGACAAATATGGATAAAATATACATAATGAATGAGGATTTGTCCACATCATGAGTAATTACTAATGCCCTCAGGAACTCCCTTGATGATGTGCATTTTGTGGCATTATTTTGAATGTGAAAATGTGCAGCTAGATTTGGATGAAAACTATTGTTCTTTACTAGGTATAATTAATTATGCTCATTTTCTTGTGGTGAAAATTTATGACAAAATGTGTTATTTAAATTTTTAGAGCTTGACCTAGGAAACTCTAATAGGAAGGGAACACCTATTGTTTTATGGTAGGATGAAGATGTTAATTCTTTCTCTTTCTCTTAGAGTTGTATCTTTTGGAAACCATCGTTTTCAGTTTTTCATGCAAGTAATAATTATTGTAGGATGAATTGGAGGCTGAGATTGAAGGGCTAGAGGGAGCGGAGCTGGAAGAACAGTTATTACAACTGGCAACCACAACACCTTCAACTCAGATACCTATTGTTCCTATTTTACAACAACCTGTACCAGCTAATCCATAGAGAACAGCTCCTCAAAGTAGAACTGAAGATGATGAGCTTGCTGCTCTTCAAGCAAAGATGGATTTGTGATCAATAATAAGGTTAAAACCTAAAAAGATGACAGTGTACTACTCAATTGTAGCTATATAACCTCATTTTCAATTAAAATGGCCAAAATCAGGAACCATGACATTGCAGTTCCTGCTCATGTATAAAAATATCTAAAAATCCCATTTGCATTTTAACATCACAACATTATTTAGTTTCATTTCTTAGAATTTACAACTTGCCTCTGAAGACAAATTGGATATAACCCCCAGTTCCATATACATTGAGAATCCTTAGCCCCTTGCGTGGGATGTTGCTATATCTTTATCATAACAATGGATACAAGGCTGTAGAGTGAACTAACTCGATGGGTTTCACTTTGGGGTTTCTTGATACAATATCTCTTCCCAATTGGTATTTGATGCCAGGCTCAGGATGTACCTGGTCTTGCCATATTTTTAAATTTCGTATTTAGTAACTGTCTAGGCAATGCAAACTTTAACACCTTGGCTTTTACTGCAAAGTTGTTGAGTTATAATCCAACCATTGACAAACGTGGGTAGGGAATCAATTCTAGGAAAAATAGTAAAGGCCCGTATGAAAAGTTTAAAGGCAATATTTTTATGTTTTTGATAGCTTGTTTGTAGAAACATTATAGCAAGGTGAAAGAATTCCTGCTTATGCAAAAATTGATGCATTGATTATACACTTTTCTGAAGATATTTGCAAGCTTCCTGTACTACTATAAACAATATGTCCCCCATCTCAAATGTTTGTAAAAACTTTTCTTTCACCTTTGAATTTTACTAAGCATACATGACTGCCCTATTCTGTCTTTTTTGCAGGAACATTCCATTTGTTTAGATTAGCAAGAACCATGTTAGGTTGAATATATGCAATTTCTTTTATATTTAATTCATTTATTCTTAACTGAGATAGTAGAGAGTAGAGTGTGGAATGAAATCCCATCATAGGGATATGGCACTGTAACAATAGCTTGTAGTATAGTTTGTAATACATCACATAGATAGCAACCACAAGATGAAGAGGGGCCACAAAGCATGTTACCAATACTTCCAGCGATGTTAGAACCATAGTGTGGGAGGATGCTATCACATAAACATGCACCCTAAAATCAGCGTCAAGACAATGATAAAGATGGTGCCAAGGGTTTGAGAGAGGGCTATGGATATAAAAAAATAAAAATACCAATTGATATGCTAAGATCCTAGTGGACAGCCTTCACTAACATCTCGAGGTTTTGGTGTAACGGTTTGTATCATTTGGTATCAAAGCCTCCACCAAGGTTCAAGTCACAGAGCGGGTGGAAATGTCGGCATTGCAGTGTTCGCCCGGGGCTCGTACGGTGCAAAGGGGACACCACCGTACGGGCGCCCATCCAGCCCAGAGTTTGGACTGCGGAGCGTGGTGGGATGTTAAGATCCTAGTGGACGGCCTTCACTAACATCTCGAGGTTTTGGTGTAACGTTTTGTATCATGATATATGAACAAAAATGAACTTTTCTCAATTTAAGCGTAAATTCACTCTTAAAGGAAAGAAAGGTTAAAACTTCTGACTGTAAGCATGCATCTCTCACATTCATTCGAATAGGAAGAGAAAAGGTAGGATGCGTCCATAACAAGATGATTGTCTATTCTAAAGAATGTTTGGGAAAGGAATGCTAGTGGTAGACGAGAGAGCCCTCTAAAACCTTAGGGCCAAGTCAATAGAGATTCCGAGGGCACTCCTTCCACAGATCGTGTGCAATAACCTGAAGTACAACAAGTAATATCCTAGTAAGATTTTGAAATAGGAAACAAATGATTGATGAGTAGTCAATCAACTAAAATTACAAAAGCCTTCAAGAAACAGGCAAATGATGAGAGAGGACAATCTGTCTTCCTGAAACAAAGGTAGAAATTGTACATGACAAAATCATTTTAGTGACCTTTCTTAACAGGATATAAATTTCGTAGCTATTCCTAAACATTTTCTCAGTACATAAAACCTAGTTCCCATATTGTAAATGAGCCGACAAGAGCATAAACTAATAGAAGAAACAAAATCGGTTCTAGAGGAGCCTCTGATATAGGTAGACATTGAAAAATTTCATGAAATGTTAGGATTGATGAACATCATTAGAAAATCCTACCATAGACCTAGCCCTAAGAACCCAAGACCTTTTAATTGTGGATTGGGTCCTTAATCAAAATTCCAAACCGGGGCACTTGACAAGGAAACCCTCTCCATTAACCTCTTTCCTGTAGCACTGCCTGTCGCGACTAGACAGATGCTTGTTCATATATTTTTTTAAATGGTGTCATCCTAGAAAAATAAGTACAAGCATGCAGGAAAGCACACACCTAGAAGGGGCAATAAAGATAAATAATCTTTAATACGAGTGTATTTATAAACATATGGATGTTGTCACTAGTCTTTCTTGCCATGAAAATAAATTAGAAGTAGAACATGATTATAAATGAATGAGGATTGGGCCACACATTTTGGAATAAACCCTGCAATGGCATTCTTTCTCGACCTATGGACCTGCAAATTTTTTATTAGCAGTATATTCTCACACAAAGTTAAAAAATAATCCAACAAATGATTTTTACTGTGGCCGAAGTGGTTATATTCATATGTGCCTAGCCTTCCACAAAATGGTGAAACACCCATGAATAGTTCATTTTTTGCACATGTTGAAGTGGAGTATTTACAGAGGTCCCTTGTTGTCCACAATATAACAAAAAAAAATCAACCATTGAATGAAATCCACTTCCAGCGGTCTCCCTGCAAATATCCTCCCTTGGTTGAGTGCTTGACTAATTCTATCTAGGAAATTATAGGATATAGTCAATTTGAGGTTTCTATATTTTTTAATCACTACCATGTAACCATGCACATGAAACCCATGGAGACTTCAAGCCTTCGATAGGTGGTAACCAGAGTAAACCTTCACATAGACTATAGTCTTTAGTATGTCTATCCCAGCATGTCCATAGAGTATGGACATATCACATATAACCAGCCAGGCGCCTTGTCCCTGAGACCTCTTATCTCACAGTGCTTGACCACTCGAGCTAACCCACCCAACTTCAATTTCAGTTTATTAATGTGTAATGTTTAATTGCCGTTTTCTAATATTACAGATTATGTGCAAGTCAACTTTCTTTTACTTTTAGCAGATGAGTGCCCTCCAGGTGAGAATATTTCTGTAGCAAAGGGAAAATCAAACCATTTGCTTGGAAACTATGAGATGAAAATTATTTGGATAAGCTGGCTTGACTTCTGTTTGTGTCTTGAGAGAAATAAATAATCACAATTCTTATTAATTGTACATAAAACTAAAATAAAATTAGTCCATACTCGTAATTGGTAGCTTTACATGGTCATAAATAATTAATTATCATTTCTATATTTAAAAAATAATTGAAAAACATGTAGGCTGAAAACACTTTATTTTAGTTATCTTTTGCTAATATATACACACACACACACACACAATTTTGGCAAATTAATTAATTATTTGCTTGTATAAATGCGAAATTATTGTAATACAAGGATTAAGAGTCCTTAGTACTACACGTGTACTAACATGTAATCAACAACAGTAGTGTAAATTAAACAAATTTATAACATTGGTAAAGTATCTAATGAACAAGTCTAATAACTTACCTGGGGGTGAAGATCTTCCTTTATACTCAGAAAAATAACTTTCATACCAGACTGTGCCTCTCAGAGGCAAGTCAATCAATAAGAACAATCTGAACAATCTGATTATTGGAAATGCAGCTTCTAATTGCTATCATCTTAGTTTAGCTGAAGGGTTTCTGTACTATTATTCAACTTGTGAAGATATTAATAGTGTGAGATAATGGGAGGGTGCAGATATTGATATCTATAGAAGCAGTAATGTGGTGTTTTTATTATAATTATAATTTTATTATCTTTTAAACTAACATGAGGTATTTTCCATGGTACATGATACAAGTGCAAGAAGTTGTCCACAACACGCAAGCAAATGCTCATTTTTCAAGCTCATGTGTTCTATTTAAGGGTGCTAGCTCAATGGTAGAGCACATGCCTTATAGGCAGGAGGTTGGTGGTTCGATTCCACCATGCCCTATTTATATTCTGAAACCACTAAAAAGAGATAAATGACTAAAAACATGACCAAAATTTGCATATAAACGACCACCATTACAACATGAGAGATAAGTGACCAAACAAATGACCAAAATATGCATATAAATGATCACTTTTGAGTTGGTGATCACTAGTAGCAAATTAACGGTCATTGGTCATTGTGACAATTAATGACCAAATATATTACCAAATTAATGACCAAATATACGACCAAATATATGACCACAAGATAAGCTATAAATGACCAAGCTAAATATGAACACATTTTTGGTCGCGTGATATATGGCCACTAATTTGCTACCAGTGGTCACCAACTCAAAAGTGGTCATTTATATGTGGATTTTGGTCACTTATCTCTTATTTTGTACTAGTGTGAACCCTAGAGGTTGCTAGGTGATTCCATATCTTGCAAGTGTTTAAAGACATCTCAAGAGAGGGATGTTGATCATTGATCTCTCAATTCCCTAGGGATTGAGGAAAATATCATATCCCCCTATCTTGTTCCAAAAAAATACTTTTCTTTCATCAATTTAGTTATCTTTTATTTGATGTAATTTTATGCATAAAAAACCTAAAAATATGAAAATTTCTATAAACCCTAAAATTATAAAAAAAATCATAAATACAAAAAATAGTTGTGTAAGGTCCCCAAATGGGAAAATAGGCAATTAATTCATTAATGCAAGAGGATAGGCGTCAAAGCATAGTAATCTCATTAATAATGTACATATTTATACAATGAGATGACCATTGGGTTAAACTTCCCAAGTGGTCTCCTAGACTCTTGGGTGAATCTTGGTATACCCTTAGTGACTATTCATCCGCTTTGCATGATAATGGTGCACACCAATCCTAACACCAAGGATTAGTCTCCAACAAATCCCCCCTTAATCTGAAGGGTGTATATGAGTCCAAGAAAAAAGAAGAGAGCTGAATAAGTGGAAGTGGACAACTACCACCTGCTGAACATTTCCATCTTGAACATCCTTTACCAAGAAGGTTAGATAGAAGCTTGCACATGATTCTTCTAAATACAATATCTCTCTGAATGGATTGTTTTGGATGACCATCAATCGAAAGGGGATAGAAGAAGCTAAAATATTGTACTAATTGTGTGGTTTAAGGCTGACCACAAAATATCGAACTTGGTGATAACACTCGCTTAGAGGTTCTCTAGAACATGGCTCGAAGGCTGAGATGTTCTGTCCGGAATGGTGGTTTTAGGTTGCCCCACTAGTACAAAATAAGAGATAAGTGACCAGGCGACCAAAAAAATTGGTCACCACAACTTTTGCAAGGGATAAATGACCAAAATTGAGAAATTTTAAGTGAACTGACTAAAAATGACCAAGATAAACGACCAATTTGGTCATGGGATAAGAACTAAACTAAAAATGACCAAGATAAATGACCAATTTCATCAAGAGATAAGAACTAAACTAAAAATTACCACATAACAATTGGTCATTTATGTGGTCATTTTTAGTTGTGTCATTCTGGCAATGGAAAATTATAATTTTGATAATGAATTTGTACAATTTAGGGGTCCCCGAATCCATCTGCAGTGTTAAAATTTACTACATTGTAACATTAATAGTACATAACTTGGATTATTTTTCAATACATGTCTTCTAAGGGATCATTTCTTTATGAGTCCACCCCAATACCTATTGTGTTAGATGATAAGAGAATCATTGAGATCTCCACGAAGACATGCATTGAAAAATAATCCAAGTTGTGATGGATCTCCATGATGTGATCTCCACAAATTGCACACAAGAAGCAATGTTCTCCATATGGTTGCAAGAATCTCTATGTGATAAGCTTCTTGATTTTGCTTCAGATCATGTATTCGCCATCAATTTTTTCAATAATCTTTGGGGTGGGTTCGAAACCCTAGCTCAACTACTGCAGCACAATCATGCTTTAGGTAACAATTCCTACCCTTATAACTTTGGTTCCATTGTATTTATGGGATTTATTTAATATTGGAATTCAAGGTTTAATGGTCTCAATACGCATATATAGTTACTCTGCCGATGGGTTGATACGAGTTCTACAATACAGCATCAGTCACCATTCTTTTATAATTAAGTTGATAGCTTTCTTTGGGGGGACGAAAATAATCTGCATAAGAACATTCAAATGGTTTTATTATTTACTCAACCATACCCTCTCCCGTTAGGGATACCATCTCCTAGGGTTGGAATTTGACGGGAAAAATGCCCATCAGGAGGCATTTTTCCCATCAAATACTGTTAAAAAATTTAGCAAGCTGTCTAACAGAATGCGTAAACTATTCTTTAACACATAATTTTGACATTTAATTCTTTTTTGAAAGTGTAAAAAAAAATTCTTGATCAATCTGTTTAATTCCATTCCGTTCTGATTTTGTTCTTGATTAACTGTGTATGCCTCCATATTGTTTTGATTCAGGATTCGTGAATTATGTATGCTCTAGGATACATGTTTGTAAACTAATTGAAATTAATACAACTTCATCTCGATACAAGGTGGTGGTTGTTATTGAAGAATTCACCCAGCCACTCACAACCACCTCGTGTGTACTACTTGTTAAGTTTCAACCCTTAGACAAAGACCACGTCTTGTAGAAGAATCTTGGTATGGAAAATAATAGGGTTTATTTATGTTAAAATTTAGTAAAATTTTATTATTTTTGTAATTTTAGTAATTGATTAAAAAAATGTTTCTAAATATGTTTAAAATTGAAGGTGGCTCTTTGTGATTTACGTATAGTCTAAGGGAATGGCTTAAATAAATTTCTATTTACTTATAGTCTAAGAGAATGGTTGAAAGAAGAAAGTACCTAGTCTCCATGGTTGTCAATTTGAACGATAAAAATTTCATCCCTAACCTAAGTTTTACTAGATCGAAATATTTACGGCAAGAAATCAACTGTAGTAAGCACATGCTCATTATGGTAATCTAGTAATACCACAAAAATTTTTGTTCAAAAATAGGTTGTATCATATGCTCATAAGCTATGAGGAATTTTTATATTCAAATTGAGAAGTGAAATTATAAAAGTTTACATCATTGAATTTTAAAAAATAAAATAAAAAATGATTAAGTATATTAGAAAACTAAATACATTTATGAATGAAGCAAAAAGCAATAACTTTATTTTATCAAATATTAATGAGAGTGCATCATGGATAATACATACATAACTCCACTCCAAATATTTTCCTATGTCTATAAGTTCAAGTATACTAATTGTTAAAGAATCCAAAACATTCATATCCACAAAAACAACCTTCTAAACTTCTTTAGGAAAAGGAAGGAGAGAACCTTATAGAACAATCTCATTAGCCTTCACCAAAGACATATTATAATTGCACCGAAGAAGCGCATTCTACAGCCCACTAGGGGGGAGATGTGTAACTCCTTCCGTGCTCATCCTATAAATGACAAGTGTCTTTTATAAAAAAATAAAAAAATATTATAAAAAATAACATGTCAGCTCAGATCAGTTTTGAACCGTATATATATAAAACTATATAAATGAGATAAATTAAAACCATAAGCATTGTAATGCACACTTCGTCGACATTTCCAGTCTAAAAATCAGTTTGCAATTCTGAGAGTTTTGATCCCTTTGGGTGCTTGGTAGATCCCCTTTAAATAGATCTATGCTAGTTATTTGGCATTTCAATTCAATTCATGTTTTTGTTATTTTCCTAAGTTTATTATTTAAGGTTATTTAGATAAATAATTGCAACACATGTTATTTTGAGTCCATGTGTTATTGTTGATAGGATGTTTTTTTCCATCCTGATTATAGCTATATAATATAGTACATATTAAAGGAAAATATGGATAAATAAGTTTATTTAAAGGAAAATATGGATAATAAGTTTATTTAAAGGAAAATATGGATAAATGAGTTTATTGTATATTTTTATTTTGATAAAACTTCGATGTGGAAGCGTTATGTTTTCACCAAAATTTTTTGTAACAAAAGTTAAAAATTCAAAACGTAAAAAAAAAATTAATTTGAAAGCCAAGGATGAAATGAAATTCCAACCCTGCCAGCTCCTATTCTCCACCTTTAGTAATTTTACCCATTATTGTCGGGTGTTCATTCACCCAATGTCGAGACTATATTACTTCTTGTTATACCGAGGATAAGGTAGGCCCCGATTACCACCACTAAATCATTCCCCCCAAAAGGTGCCCTTAACACAAACAACAGAGGAATTATACAGATTAGACCTCCTCGATGGGTAATGAACTTCGCCCTGGGGAATTATACCCTGTATTGGGAGTGAGATAAATTGGGGCTAAGCATGCGATCAACATAAACTTGGATTGATATCTACTTGGCATTGATGCGTGGGACGATACCCGGATCGAAACTCTTGGCATGTACTCTTGGTTATAAGCAAAACCTGTAAATCCTAGAGAAACTTGTGATAGGGCATGTTTCACTAATAAAAAAATCTATTTTAATTTTTTGATGAGGAATTCATTTTTAGGGCTTCTCATTCTGTAAACCAAGCTCTTTTCTTTAAACCAGGGCTCCTCCTTAGGGTTCCTCTTTAACCAGGGGGCTCTTCTTTGAACCAGGGCTATATTCACCAGGATCTTCTTCTTTAGGTATCCTCATCTTTCGACATGGCTTTTTCGATAGGGCTTATCTTTTTTCATCGAGGCTTATCCTTAATAGGGCTCTTTCTTATTTTGTTTACTGGGGCTCATCTTTACAGCTATTTCATAGGACTCATTCTACCTACAGTGCTCCTCTCCTCTTTCAACCAGGAGGCTATTTGAACCAGCTCATTCTGCAACATTGTTATTTTCTCCTTAAGTTCTTTTTTTATGTTCTATGATTGTGCCGAAGAGGCTTATGGCTTACCGATGGTGGATTCCAACATTCCTTCAAGAATCTTGCATCCCTAGAGTGGACTGATTTGCAGAAAAAGCAGTATGCTGCACTTTTAAAGCTGTCATGAATAAACAGTAATGAATCTTATCATGAAAGTATTTATTTGTGTCTGTTTCTGTGCCCAAACAAGGATGAATCCAACCCTAAAAGTGGGACCATTGGAAAGATCGTTCTAAGAGCTCGTATATTGAAAGTCGGATTTTCGCCAAGGAATAATCTTGTTGACCATTGGCATACTGAAGCGGATCATTGTGTGAACAGATAGGTATTCTTTCCTTATTAAATCTGTGTTTATTATTATTTATTTAATAATTGTAACATGATGTTTTTTTCTGATGTGCTGGAATAGATACGTAGATTGTCCTTTATTATTTTGGGGAAATTTAACCCACTATGGGGCTCCAACTATTCATTCCCAAAGTTTAATATTCAGAAAACTTATGATATGCCAAATGTGGATGCAAACAGGGGTACCAAGAGGCAGTCAGATAGCAGTACCATTTCAGCGCCTAAATCTAGAAGAATTCGAAGAGAAATCCGACCTCGACCAATTAAACCCATGCGGAGTTACTGACTTATATTCAGGGATAGCACCTGCTAAACCAGGAGACAATCCATATAGTCCACTTCCTTTAAGTTCCAACGGTGGGGCATCATAGATAGAGGTAAAGTCCTCAGACCAGTTCTAGCCTATCCAACCAATTTTTTATATAGAGTTTATTTGCTTCATCCTTTTTGGTTGGAGTGTTGCTTCAGAGGACAACAGCCTCCTATCTTCTTTTCTGGGCAACACACATTTGGTACCCTAAGGCTTATTTTATTCGGCTTTGGTGAATTCACACCAAGTGTTTTACAAAAGTTATGTGAGGAATGTATTCTCATGGAATACTATGTTCGTTGGATATGCCAATTATGGAGATTCCATGTGAACTGTTTTATAAAATGCCCCAATGAAATATAATCTCTGTGGAATGATTGATTGCAAATGAAAGGGGTTTAGGGAAGACAGTTGAGCTTCTTGCCTGCATCATGGCACACCCTCATAGATCTTCTCAACTATATTTTTTTCATGGCAACTGAACCCAGCATAAATCGGGCCCCATTAGTATTGAAAAAGCAAAAAAATGGGAGCAGTGATACTACCCTAAAACGTTTTCACCCAATGTTGTTAGATGGCATAAAACCAATCTATTTAACTCTCCCCAATGGCATCAGTGGATGTACAAACTCAAGAGCCTTAAAAAAAGGCAAGGAAGTTTAACCCATGTCATCAGAACATGCTTCTACTCAGATATCTCTACGTGGAATGCCCTTATCACATTGTATGTGAACTATGGGATCATAAAAAAATGCTCTGAAAGTGTTTGCTTCGTGCAAAAAAGCGATGAATTCTAATGAAATGCAACAATTGGGGGATGCTCCCATAATGGGCATGGTAAAGGGGCCCCGAAGTTCTTTAACCAAATGCTATGTGTTGGCTTCAAGTCAAGTGAATTGACCTTCACTTCTCTTCTTTGCACATGGGCCATACTTGCAGACTTAGAACAGGGTGGTTGCTGTAAGTTTTTAATGCAATCTATTTAAAGAAAGTCTATCAGATTTGACACTATACTGCCAAGCTATGCCTTTGTGGAAGAGGTAAAACCAGGAATACATGATCTAATATGCTTGGATCAAAACAAAAGGAAGTTGTGGAGTAGAGAAATGAAGTATTTAATAGTATGGTAAAAAAAACGAATGGAAGAAACCATGTAGGAATTTTTAGCCTTTGTAAGAGGGTGTACCCTTTGCTGCAAAAAGGGTTTGTGTTATGCATACTTTATCTTCTTACTCGAGGTTTCCATTGTAAAAATAGAGCCAATTTCCCTTCAATGCCGAGTAGACTAGATTATCTGTCAACTTACTTATCCCCACCCCCCATACATGACACAATTTTTACTTTTCATTTTCGTTCTGCAGAGTGAAATGGGAGACTGATCCGTAATAATTACGTAATTTATCTTGTGCTTGATCACAAAGCAATGCATGATTTATGTATGTTGCATTAATGAGCACATTTATAATATTGAAAAGGTGTAAAGTGAGTTATTTTACATAGATTAATGCATGACTATTATAACTGCCAAACATCGTTATTGCTATATTGAAGTATGCATGTGAGTATCATTATAACTTCTATGTGTGTGATCTGAGTAATCTAGCATTTACAGAAGCAACTAATTGTTCAAAGGATTTTAATACATGTGTATATGCCTTTTCATTTTCATTTGCAAGTTAGTGGACCTGTATGTATGAATATGTAAAAGAGAATTTTGCTTTAGATGTCAATTACTATTCTTGAAGACAACTGAATCTTTGTTTTCTGTTTTGCCGGGATAATATTGTATTTGATGTTCGCAGAGCCCTCTTGAAGACATTTGCAGCATTTGAGAATGATCTAGAAAAGGGAAATGGCCTTGAAAATCTAATAAATACTCAACTTGTTGCCTTACAAAAGGATTTGAGAATACTCGATGACAGTGAGAGAAGGAAAATTGCTAGGAAGTTATTGAACCTTTACAGGATTGGGCGACTTGGTCATTACACATTAGATACAGTACCTGAAACTTTGCCATCAACATAAGGTCATTTAGTTGACTCTGAGATGCATCAATACTAGAGGGATCAATCTATCATTTATTGACTTACTCCTACAAGGCAAACAAGAATTTCTACAATGCTCTCATAGAATGAAAAAGATGATTATTAGAGCTCATTGTTACTAGTATTGTACACTGGCAATTCATAGGCAAAAATATAGTGGATTTTAGTGGGTTCTCTATGAGAACACCATTTGTTATTTGCATGCAATTTAAAGGGGGAATTTGTATCTGTCAGCATTGTATTGTATTACACCAAGGTAAGGAATATAATTTCAGTCATGTAGTGGTGGGCATCTCATCTGGAGACTATCCTCGGCTATTAAGAATGTAACAGAGTGACTTCAGGTTATACAACAGGTGTTCCAAAGAGTCGATGTATGGCATAAATGTATCTAGCTTTGCCTTTGGGATTAGCATTCTTAAATAGTTTTTAATAGAATGTAGGTAGATAATAGAAATTAGTCAGCTCCTAATGCTCCTAGTATGAATAATATTTAACTAGACAATGTCAGGTGTTACATACATTTTCTTTGCTCTTAACTTCACCCATGGCTGAAGCTATGCATCCACTTATTCTGCTATGTTTTTCAGAGTATGCAATAAGTTTTTCATATTCAACATTATCTTTCCATTTACCTAGGTCATTTGGACTTTGATAAACTAGTGACATTATGTTATTAACAAGCAAAGTGGTCTACTTTGTCGAACCTTTTGGGGAATGCTCCAAGATACTTAGCATCAACGGATTTCTTATATCAGAAGATGTAAATATTCTTGTGGTTGATGTGAATAGCATTTCTGAAGCCACCATGGTAAGGTTTCTCTCTGTTAGTATTTCTATATTTGAATAATACCTGCCAATAAGCTCCCAAGATATTGCTCTCCAATTGCCAATAAGATTTGGATGTGAAATCTTTCATATCCATGCTTGAATCAGTGCCTGTCTTGGTTATGAATTTCTTTTGTCAAAAGGTTCAATGATGAACACACTGTAACCTAGGACTTCACTGGCCTCAAATGCTAGGAGGTGTGCTTATGTTTCCTCAATGCCCACTAGGATCATCCAGCGAGTTCCTCTCATCCATGGATACTCCCCAGGGCCCTAACAGTGTATTGGATCATTCTTAGTGCTTGGTTCCACGGCAGATGCTTCTTCCTCCTTTCCCTTTTCCACTTCATCCTGTCTTATGTACTTCTAGTCGATCTCTTGCACTGTCTTGTTTCCCCTTCTTTGATGTAATATTATTTCATGTTTTCTTGTTTGATCCTGTTGTATTTTACTTCATGCTTTTAGGGAAGCTTAGGGTACCCCTACATATTTGCATTACTGATTGTAGTAAATATAATGGAATGGAGTGAATGAAAAATTGAAAATAAAGTATTGGTACTGAGTGCACCAATGTTTCCAGGGAGTGGTCCTTCCCAGGAAAATCTTGTGATTGCAGCAGTCCCAGGAGTGTTCCATAGATATGTATGTATGGTTTCGGTACCGCCCGCCAGTGTATTCCAGGAATTCTTCCAGAAGTGCACTTAGGTAGTTATGGAGCATGCTCCTGAAAATGCTGTCAATTGGAAGTGTTTTGGGCATGTGCTATCGATGTATATGGTCTTACCTGAAGTTGTATGTTAAACTACAAATCTATAGGGAGTCCTACTGACTCCTACAAAGGATTTGGATTGACAAGTTTTATTTTTGGATTTTTTTATTGTGATTCTTGACAATGCTCGAATTGGCTTCAGAACCCACAAATAAATTTACATATCCTGTCAAAATCATTATTGGATCCCAGTTATATCTACTTCTTTATAGCCCTTTGTTCACTATAATGATTATGTTTTCTTTTGTGTGCATGCTTGTAATTGTTGAAGCTCTGCTCTTCAATGACTAATCATTAGACCGTAGGTCTGAATATTCTTACAGTTATTGCATATCTAACAAAGAGAGAGCTATTGCACACACCATTATTTTTTAAGTTTTTATGTTAGTTCTTGGGTTCTCAGTGAATTATTTTGGTGCATTTCCAAGGATCCTATAATTGGGTAATAGAATGATGACTGCCTGGCCTTGCAGGATGCTGTGTCTGGAGATCAACAACCCAGGGACACCCATGCTAATACATATATTCTCCCAAAGGGGCACAATCACAACTCTCAGGTATTTTTAAGTATGGAGGATCATAATGAATCAAAGTCCATCTCTGAGCAAAAAGAGGTCCTCTCATGGCAAGAACCTTTATCCTAGCTTTATAATTTTATCTGATTGTTGATGACGGTGAGTTTGCGGACTTCTTAGATTGCTTTATGATTCTTTTTCTTGGTGCTAATTATGGGACATGCTCAGATAGATCTAGGGTCAAGTGTTGTTAGACTGATGATTTGTTGATGTTTGTTGTTTTTATCTCATTCTGCTGAATGTATTTTTTCATTTATAGATACATAATTCATTTTTGTATTTCTCATCTAGTAATAGGATTTATGTTCAAACTTGAAGGATTCAAAGGAATGGATGGAAAGTATCAAGGAGAAAGATATTTCAAAGGATGCTTCATTGGTTCTCAACTTTATTGAAGCAATTCATGCAGCTAAATAGAGACAAGCTGATTTAGATGGCCATATATACTCCGAGTCCAAAAAAAAATTAAAGGTTTGAAAACAATGGTCAAACTGATAGATGGGTTTATATTGATTTCTCTTAGTCATTTGTGGATGTAACATAATTTTCTCTCTTGTTTCTTCCTATCTTTTAGTTGGACAATTAGAGAGCAAGTGACCTGATAAAAAGACTCTTGTATTTGGTAATCATGATAACTGGCATATATATGGAGAGACTTTACTAAATGAACCTTCTCTCGAGGTTATCTAATATGCTAAGATCATTGCCTTGTGCTGACTATTAATGGATTTTAAATTTTTTTGTAGGAAAAATATGAGAAGGAGCTTAAGGATGCTAGGGCAAGGGAGCTTATGTATGCAGAGGAGGAAAATAGTATAGAAAAATTTTTCACACTATATTTGTTTTCATGTCATTGTTGTCAGCTTAACATACACACAATACTGTATTTTCATACCCAAAAGTTTACTCTATGTTTTCACAAGTTTCACCAACAGTGGAGTTACACCCATTAATAATGTGCAAGAAATGTGTTGCATTTATTTTGAGTTACTATAGGTTAATTCTAGCTCTTTAAGGATGATTTTGAATTCCATGATAAAGTAAACTGGAATTACAGTGGAATTGAGTCATTTTATTGCTAAAGCTATTATTCAACCAACCGTTGATATAATTACAAACTTTAATTGTCATGGTCCCACCCTTGCCCCATACCTTTGCAAAATGCTATTTCCTTTAATTCTTTGTTTCGGTCTTGTGATCCAACAGCCATATGTTTTGTTAAACATTTAAAAGTTATGTGACTGCTTGTTTTACAAAATATACTATTGGAAGGGAAATGCCAATGGATCCCTATTCTCTACGTCTTCCTATGCATGCTCTATCCGGTCCTCATTTTAAATCCTTCTTAATTATTTGATCTTGTGGGATAGCTATCCTACAACTTCAAATGATGCTACTTCAATTCTGGAAAAAATACATAGCAGTGTACCCAAACAAACTTCCCTTGGCTCTCAGGGCACTCCAGATTGAAATTTCTTCTTTCAATTGAACTCATATTTCCCAGTGGTGAATCTATTTTTGCTTCCCACGGCCCTATAACATATTTTGAATGGAAAGACAACTGAAAAATTTATATTGCTTAAAAATTGTAGCAGAATTTAACATGCAAATATAACAATATCAAGAGTTTCCCAATAAGTATTTCTCCACATGCATGACTAACAAAGGATTTTCATCCAATTAACCAATCCAATAATGAATTCATATATTGTCAACTCAATTCTTGGAATTGCTTAATAGAGACAAATACAGATAGTTCATACATAAATAAGTGCAGACACTTATCTGGGTTCAAATACTTGTCATCCAAACCGGTCACTGAGGAGCGATTCACTGCTGAACCTAGGAATCAACTGTGGTTTCCAACCTCAAGACAAGGCATGATATAACTAGTGCAAAGAAACTTGTATGAGCCTCTAATATCACTTAACCCAAACCACAGTTCCCAAAATCTCAGACATAACCAGATATCTACTATCATATCAATCAAGGAAAACCCATCCAGGAATATCACCCATCTCTCAATCAGTCTGGATCTTCTTGTTGTTAGTGAAACACAAGAAAACTAAAGGACTTTCCCTTCTCTTTTATTAATCCCAAAGGGTTCCTTCTCCTCCAATGGAGGGAAGAAAAATCTGATCCATTAACTGTTCTTTTGGTATCATGTAATGGTAGACCATTGGCTCAACTATGGATAATTCTTGGAACAGTCACATGGTTGTAGGTTTACAGTTGCTCCAGTTACTGTGGACTTTGCAAGCATGGTTCTCCCTTCAAAGCCAACCCATTTTCCCCTCTTAACAACAACAGTTCCCAACTTACCTAAGCTCTTACTAGCCTTATGTTTATGGGGTTCTCTTGTAGATTGCAGGTATGACAAGCTTAGATTCATAATGGTTATATGATAACTAGTGTGAGGAAAAGTCTCTTGTGATGGAAAGAGAATAACGAGATAGGTCAACTTCCCCAAAGAATTTATCATTATATACTTCCCCATGCATGAGGATTATGTGCCTTTTAGGTAACATCATAGGCCTATTGAAAGGACACCTCAAGAAAATGTGTTGATGTATATGTAACTTCGGAATGTATTTCACATATATGTATATTGTATTCCTATAGAGATGTTATTATTCCTCTATACGGAAGTGTCGTCATTTATATTGTAAGTGTCGTAACTTATACTTGATGGGTTATTAGACCAACTTGTTGGGGTCGGCCCTATATAAGTCATGTGGGTCAAAGGGTTATTAGACCACCCTATTGGGGGTCGGCCATGTGGGTCAAAGGGTTATTAGACCACCCTAGTGGGGGTCGGCCCAGTCAGCATAATGTTAAGTGGTTAAGTTGAGGCTGACCTAGTTGAGTAAAGGTCAAGTCAAGCTAGTGTATACATAGAGAGTGTGTCTCTCTCATTTTACACATTCTATTCTCTCACTCACACTTGGGAGAGTGGCGCACTTGTAGAGGAGGAGGCTCTGCTGCTAGGAGAAGACTATCTCTTGTATTCTGGTTGTATCATTGCTCTATCTATCTCTGAGGAAGTTATTGGGGTTTTTCACCTTTATGGTTTTCCCCAAGTAAACTCTGTGTCTTTTGTGTGCTTGCTTTATTGTGTCCATGGTTGATATGCTGTAGATTTGCTGTACATGTTGTTCTCTCAGTTAAGATCCTAGATCATATTGAAGTAAATTTTGAAAATTTAACATGGTATCAGAGCTAGCCTGAAAGAAGGCATGATATGGCATGTATGACACTTGTTGCACTAACGATGCCAGGGCTTGATATAGCAAAAATCAGTCATCGTAGCACTTTCGCTATAAATCCATTTTGGTGAAGTTTTCGGATCTGAAACTTTTATAGGTCGAATATCAGATCTGCATGTACCTTGTGTCAAAAGGAAAACCTCTAATTCGTTGTACTGTGTGATTTATGATCTGTACAATATAGGGTTTTTGCCTCTTCCAGATCTGAGTCAAAATTGGGTGACCTTGGGAAAAAGGTCATAACTTGGGCTAGGAAGCTCCAAATGAAATTTCGTAAAATGTGACAGGTAGTACACAGACTGTACTATCGCAGGAAAAGTTTTCAGAGACCGAAGTTGAACCAGTGACACGTGGAATGCCATACAAGTTCGCTCTCCTGTATTATCCCATCAACAGGTCACGTTACAACACTTGGTATAATTCTCTCTCAGAGAATCCAATTGAGGTCAGAGCTATCGAGATGGGAATATGACAGGTCGGGCTATCTCAAGCAAATTTTTCAGACCCTATGGATCAAAAAGTTCAGAGTTACACCAGAAACAATCAGGTACATATTTCTATCAAAACAGAATTATTTTTGAGCACCTTCATTCATGGCTTCCGAAATTTAGGGTTTCGGATAAAGTTGGAATTTTTGTAATCGGAGACCACGACTGAATGCTACTCATCAAAATCAAAATTTTGAGACCAAGATCAGAATTTTTGGTTGGGAAGAAGGTCGGGCTTGATCAGACCCTAGTTCGGGACTTTGATCAGAAAAGTGGAAAATTAGGGCTTCCGCAAAAATGGGAATTTTTGAAATTTGTGACCACGGCTAGAAGCTCCTCATAAAAATAGAATCTTAGAGCTTTGGATCAAACCTTTTGATTGGGTAGAAGAGTGGGCTTCATCATACCCCAGTTCGGGGTCACGTCCAGTGAATTCGGAAGTTTCAAAGGCAAAATTGAGGAGTGAAACTTTGTAGTTTTCAAATTCTGAATATACCAGCTTGATCAGCGCATCAAGGCGCATATTTCTATCCTTTTGAAAGTTTGAAATTCAAAGTTTGAATTTTTGGGGTTTCTCTAACAAACCCTAATCCAGCTCCAGGTCCAGTTCTTGCAAATCAAGTGGATTGGGTTAATCCTAGAAGAAGTTGGATTGGTCACCTACATAAGTGAAGAAGTTTCTGTTTCAGAGGGAGATGAGGCTAAGGCCTTACATAAGAAGATTACAAGTGATCTCGACAGGTATGACTCATCGAGGTATGTTTCGAGATTTGTTCATGTTTAAGTTTATGGTATGTTTGTCTTCATGATTATTATGGTTAGTACAATCTTGATTTGAGATTTGTCGTATCACCTTAACAAAATTATGAATGCATGATAGAAGATATTCATTGGTTAGGGTGTTGACACTTATGATTGTACTAATGCATTATGGTGTTGTATGAGGTTTATGTTGTTTGCTAACATAAACGGTACACCAAGAAAGACAAATCATGTTCTACTTCAAGAACATATGATCATGGTGACATGAAGACAAAGATTCATCCATTGTCATGGATCACATAGAAGATCTACTTATGAGGTATGTATAACTTGGTTCTACAATGGTTAACTTATGAGACATGCAGGTTACTAGCACAAGTCACTAAAGAGAACCAGAAGACATTATGCGGGTATGTTAGTCATAGCTAGCTAGCATGCTAATCCAGGTATGTTTTTCCTATATCAAGCTAGAATCCTACCTTGTGTTAGGATCTTATACTTTTGTGTTGTTAATAATGATTATTCATGAAGTCATAGGTTTGAATAGTCATGGCTATATGCATATTATGTTTCTTACCATAATTGATGATATGACTAACCAGAAGAATCATCAAGGTATAGGTTTGAGTAATCACGGGTTTATGCATTGATGATTTAACTAATTAGAAGAGTCCTATGATCAAATAAGAATATGCATGAGTAAAAAAAGACTTCTTTGAAACCTTGAATACTAATGTTTATTATCTATGAATGATCATGACTATACATGTTTAAGACTATTGTGTTTTGATAGTATTAAGATTATACTAATAAAGGTGTGATTATGTATGAGACCTCAAGGATAACACAATGATGGTACTAATAAGCATGCATAGTGATTAAGGATGGATGTAAGTTCAAGGACAGATAATCCAGGAAGCAAAGATCAAGAGGGAGCACACTCCAGTTGTTCCTGCAAGAAAGCAAAGGAGCACACTTCAGTAGTTTCTGCAAAGATGCGGATATTCAGAGGGAGTTGACCACTTCTCACAATCCACATCAGAATGGAGTTGCAAAGATTTAGAGGGAGTCCACCCAGCAAGCAAACAAAGATAAGTATTTGAATTTTCATTTCTTACATAATGTTATTCAATGATGTATATGCTTATGTTCCTAAAATTAGGTTGTGTATTATGCATATTAGAATAGTTGCATTGATGAACAGTATACTACTAATATACATGGGTAAGTGGCCTATGGCACTGTACAACATTCAATTGCTACTTATCTAGAATGAAACCTCTTTGCTGACATGTTAGGAGTTGTGCACACTCTTAACAATGTTCTAGTAGAGATTGGAAGGCATCTAGAAAGTTACGGAATATGGATAAATGTTGTATTGAAGCATTGGCTAAGATAATTGCATGACTGTATGACATATTTCTTTATGTGTAAGAATTTGTTCTGGAAACTATGAGATGTTTTCTAATCATGCAATTTAACTTGTTTTGTAGGAAAGATCATATACCATCACCTACAAAAGAAGGACTACAACATTTGTTCAGCAACAAAGTTATCTATTGAAAATATTGAAGACATTGAAGTTCCCAGGATCTGGGAAGAATGCCATGATCGAGGAGTACCAGTCGATCATGAAGATGTTTGGGATGCAGTCCCAAGACCTGAAGGGGGGTCTATAGTGACTTCCAAGAGAAGCTACAATATCAAGCATGCTGCAGTTGAAGAAGAAGTGTACGTGGAGCAGCCACTTGATTCTGAGACACATGACAGGGAGTCATATATGTGCAGAACTTGGTATGGTGGGATAGACAACTTTCTATCCAGTTTGGGCTTTACCAAGAGTACAGTGGATTCCAACCTTTACTACAAGGTCGAGGAAGGAAATCCAGTGATACTACTTTTGTATGTGGATGACCTGTTTGTTATAGGTGAGGATAGATTGATTGCCGACACGCAGCGGAAGCTTGCTGCCGAGTTTGAGATGAAGAACTTGGGGATGATGCACTATTTGTTTTTTGGCATGGAGGTGTGGCAGAGTGCAGATGGAATCTTCCTTGGACAAGGGAAGTATGCAGTAGACATCCTGAAGAGGTTCAGGATGATGGATTGCAAGGCCATGGCCACACCTATGGCATCGAATCTAAAGCTTCTTTGTGATTCTTCATCTGAGCCGGTTGATGTCTCTATGTATCGTAAAATGATTGGGTCGTTGATGTACCTGACGAACACGAGACCAGATATTTGCTTTGTGGTGAACACATTGAGCCAGTTCCTAACAGATCCGAGGAGTGTTCACTTGGTTGCTGTAAAGCATGTTTTGAGGTACCTGAAGGGTACAATGGATTATGGGCTCAGGTATGAAGCGAATCAAAAGTTTAACCTGCAGGGTTATGTCGATTCAGATTGGGCAGGTAGTGCTGTAGATAGGGATCAGGTGTGATCTCTTGGTTTACCAGGAATCAGTCCTATGTAGCACTGAGTACAGTTGAGGCAGAGTATGTTGCACTCTGTTCAGCTAGTCGTGAGGCAGTATGGCTACAGAAGCTACTATCTGAGTTATTTGATCTCCTGTTGGATGCTACTCATATCTTTTGTGATAACCAGAGTTGTGTGAAGCTGTCTAAGAACCCAGTGTTTCATGACAGGTCAAAACACATAGAGATCAAATATCACTATATCAGGGATATGGTGCAGAGAGGAGCTATGAAGCTCCTCTATATTGCAATGGAAGAGCAGATTGCAGATGTGTTGACGAAGCCACTAGCCAGGGTGAAGTTTGAGTACTTCAGGGAGAGGCTTGGTGTTCTTCAGATTGATGACACTTCGAGGAAAAAGTGATGGACACATTTGCAGAAGCCATTCCAAGCATGTTGGAAGGAGGATCCTTCACATGGCTGTGGATGTAAGCGCTGGATGATGAGTATCAGGACGATGCTCCAGTTACTACTCTATATATGCATCGTGTTGGATGATGGATATGATCAGTTGGATCATTTATATGTATATGTATGTATGCATCATGTTGGATGTTGGATATGATCAGTTGGATCATTTATATGTATATGTATGTACGAATCATGTTGGATGCTAGATATGATCAGCTGGATCACTTGTATGTATTTTTGTATATGCATCATGTTGGATGCTTGGACCATGTATCTATATATGTATCAGGTGGATACATTGTATGATCAGGTGGATCATGTATGGTGATATGTATCATGTATTTGTATTTGTATTAGGTGGATACACCGTATGATCAAGTGGATCATGTATGATGAGATGTATCAGGTAGATACTTGGTATGCATCAGGTAGATGCAGTGTATGATCAAGATAATCATGGATGATGAGCTTCAGGATGTTACTCCAGATGACATGCAGCAGGATGTTGCAGTGATGATGATCAAGATGATCATGTGTACATCAGGATGATGTATGGTGAGTATCAGGTTGATACTCTGTGGCCGTGGAACAGGTTGTGCAGATAAGCATGTAATTTGTGCCTTGGGAGATTTGCAGATAGTCTTTCGAGGTTTTTCCGATGGCATGTAATTTGTACCTTGGGATATCTGGAAAATTCTCTTTCGAGATTTTTCTTGGGAGGACATATAATTTGTGCCCTGGGAGATCTGTAGATACTCTTTCGAGGTTTTGCCAATGGCATGTAGTTTGTGCCCTGGGATATATGGCAGATGCTCTTTCAAGGTTTTGTCCTATGGCATGTAATTTGTGCCTTGGGAGATCCGATAGGTTGAGCCGTGTGATCGTAATCAGTCCTGGGATGCTCTTTCGAGGTTTTTCCATGACCACATGTAATTTGTGCCCTGGGAGATCTGATAGGTTGAGCCTTGTGCTCGTAATCAGTCCTGGGATTCTCTTCCGAGGTTTTGTGGTGGGGTCACATGTAATAAGTCCTGGAGATCTGGATAGGATGAAAAAGGCCTCAGATGCTCTTTAGGGTTCTTGCTAGTCAAGAGACTCTTTTAAGGTTTTGTGACATACGTAATAAGTCCTGAGATTTCCACAATATGGCCAGTGATGACGAAGACCTGCAGGTGGTGGGCCTACATCCAGTATGAAAAAGGACTGGCTCTGTAGAACTTCCTATGACGAGTAGATTCAGAGATTGATTGAGATAGCAACAGTAGTGACAATGATGATGACTCGATGACGATTATCCAATAATGATGATCCAGAGAAGATGACTTGTCCTAGAAGACATGTGTCGAGAAATACCTTCCTAGTTAAGAGGGAGTGTTGATGTATATGTAACTTCAGAATGTATTTCACATATATATATATTGTATTCCTATAGAGATGTTATTATTCCTCTATACGGAAGTGTCGTCATTTATATTGTAAGTGTCGTAACTTATACTTGATGGGTTATTAGACCACCTTGTTGGGGTCGGCCCTGTATAATTCATGTGGGTAAAAGGGTTATTAGACCACCCTATTTGCGGTCGACCATGTGGGTCAAAGGGTTATTAGACCACCCTAGTGGGGGTCGACCCAGTCAGCATAATGTTAAGCGGTTAAGTTGAGGCCGACCTAGTTGAGTAAAGGTCAAGTCAAGTTAGTGTATAAATAGAGAGTGTGTCTCTCTCATTTTATACATTCTATTCTCTCACTCACACTTGGGAGAGTGGTGCACTTGTGGAGGAGGAGGCTCTGCTGCTAGGAGAAGACTATCTCTTGTATTCTGGTTGTATCATTGCTCTATCTATCTCTGAGGAAGTTATTGGGGTTTTTCACCTTTATGGTTTTCCCCAAGTAAACTCTGTGTCTTTTGTGTGCTTGCATTATTGTGTCCATGGTTGATATGTTGTAGATTTGATGTACATGTTGTTCTCTCAGTTAAGATCCTAGATCATATTGAAGTAAATTCTGAAAATTTAACAAAATGGTTGGTAGGGGAGCATTCAATTAAGCACGGACAACAAGATAGCAATTTCCGAAAGACATGGGAAACATTATTATAATAGTATTCCCTTGGACCCACTTTTACCCCTCTTTTGGTATGTTAGCCCCTGGTT
The DNA here is from genome assembly GCA_027924585.1 of Larix kaempferi. Lineage (NCBI taxonomy): Eukaryota > Viridiplantae > Streptophyta > Pinopsida > Pinales > Pinaceae > Larix > Larix kaempferi. Next base: position 5,213,489 of record BSBM01000043.1, on the reverse strand, counting down.
GTTCATTCACAACTGTTTGGTGTGTATTATATTGATATATTGATTTTTGATACATCTTTACATAACTAAGGCATATCATGGTAATATACACATGGTGGTACTTGGAACATAGCATTCACACCATATACCTAGGCCATGATTTGGACTCGTAACCATTCACTAGATAGGCCTTTGCGTTGGGTTTCACTCTAGGAATATTGACAATATATCTTACTTTTTTTCATCAAAGGGTCACTATAACACATAGCACTTGGCTTGGTACCTGTCTAATAAATCACATCAATACAGCATGTGCAGGCTTCAATCCCTAGTATTGGTTCTTTTCCCCGTCATTATAAGGAGCATAGACACTTTTTTATTTCAAAGGAGTGGTCATACTAAGAGTGTCTCCCGTGTGGGTTGATCCAGTGATCAACAAGTATCCAGTGGAATGTTTTAGTAGCATCAAATTCTGGATAACTGTTATTTTATTGTTATAATTTTATAAATAGTATTTTTTAAAATTTCTCCACTACTATTTAATTAATTATTAATTTTATTTTGTAATTTCATAAAATATAATTAATTGTTTTTTTAGCAAGTACCTTAGTATTGACAATAATCCAATTAATTGTGTATTTTTCTTGTTCCAAGGGATGGCCTATAGATGGAGAAGTTTATATTTTTATGCCATTGCTTGGTTTTTAAAATTAAAATGGAATAGTCTAGGTATGTATGTTGCTACTTCTAAATGCAAGATATTTTCAACCCAAGTCGATAATGATTCTGTGTAGGTCAAATCTGCTCATACTGAAGACCATAAAATAGTCTATTGAAATGCGTAATAGTGTATGCCACAGTGCTACCATTTATGCCAATGCTTTGATGCATGTTGGAACAACTACAAACACTTTCCTAAGAGAAAATTTGGTGATGCAGTTGTGCTTTTATATTTACAATAAGTCTAATTTCACATTAACACAAGATCGCAAGTTTATAATATATTCAACCTTGAATTGTTACAGTCGAGATGGTATGTTATGAGGAGGTCAGATTCAATTTGTGACAAGCAATATATAAATATTAAATTTTTAACACCATTATGGCCAGTTATCCACCCGAACTAATTAATAGCAAGATTTTTGGAGGCTCTTTCATCTTCAACTGTGACTAAGTTTATCATGTCTTGCTATTTTCCAATGTAATTCTTTATGGTTTTTAACCAATTCAGGATGCCTACTTTCCCCATTGTATCACCTCCCAAGGGACAGTGGGAAGTGTGAGTTCCCAATACGAACAGAGTCATGTTGGAGCCATGCGATTTGCCAACTCAAAAACATATATATATATATTAAAAAAAACAAATAATAGACAATAATTCTGTTTTGATAATTTTCGAAATTGGTTAATTTTACAGGCCCGTACTAAGGAATTCTAAACTTCAAATGGTACAAAATACAGAGGACAGTGGAAGAAATGTCAAGTATTTTGCACAACAGTTATCTATTTATTACCTTTCTTCATCAAGCCATGGACCCAGAAGTAAGAGCAAAAAAAATTAGTTTTAGTGAACTTACAGTATTCCTTAATACAAAATACATTATGAGTTAGGACTTTTGATTGTTTAATCATCTCGATAATTTGCATGAAACATGTTATACCCTCTCTTATAACACGTCAAATTTTATTTTTTGGTTCATACCTATTTCTTCTTTCTAGCACTAAATGGCTTCCACTTTCGCATCTAGTTTTTCAGTGGGAAGAGTGTACATGAACATACTTTTGTTGCTTATAGAGAAAGAAAACAGGCTATGCCAAATGGTAATAGTAAACATTAAAAAATTTAAATAACTTGTTTCTAATTGAAGGAAGAGATAAACAATCATTCAGACCATATGTTCCCTTTCCACTTTAGAAAGTGATCAACAAGCATAAAATATTTGAGTGCATTTACAATCAAGCAACTATGTGCTCTCAAAAGTTGATTAATATGATATTATCTCCATTTGACACTAAATTTAGGTCAACTCATCCAAATCATACCAAAATATCTCAGGTTTTACTTGGGATAAAAAGGAGTGTTTTAGGTCCACACCAAAATATGTTTTTCATGGGAAATCCATTTAGTTCTATCCTAAAATCCCATTCAACATTTTCAGGTCTGGAACAGAATGTCCTGATGTGTTAGCTTTTCATTTTGCACACCATACTTGACACTTTATTTGACAAGGGAGCCTATTCGACTTAGTAATGTTTTTAAGAAATTTTGCATATATTCATCACGACAAATCCATGTCTATATTGAGAACTCTTGGCATTATTACTTGCCTTTCAACATTCATCAACTTTCTCTCCTTGTTTGAGAACAATGGTGGTAAGTAACTTTTGAGGATGGGAAGAACCATTATTCTCCTTTTATCCCATGTTCACAAATTTGTATTTGTCATATATGCATGTAAATTGTATCCTATTCGTAGATGTTACGGACCTAAAAAGGAAAGGGAAACAACTGAAGCAGCTTGCAGTAGAAAAAAGATATAATGTTCATCATTGGACAAATTATTGTTTGATGGAAGAATTGATCTTTGTAATTTGTCTCATGGAAGCATTAATGTTTGCAGTTTGTCTACTTTGGATCCCTGTGACTGAATATTGGTTTGGATCCCTTAGTGATATTATCATTGGAGTTAATCAATGTTTTCTTTGCTTGCTATGTATCCCTGTGATTCAATAACAGTTTTTTATTTTATTTGTGCAGGTCTTTGCTTCTCCTTTTAGTTTGTGTTTCCCTCGCATATGTAGGGTGCGATATGACAATCCTTGGTATGAATGCCTTGATGTATAGAGTAAGGCCTATTTGACTATAATTTTACAAAAGCTATTGTTGTTTATGTAACATGTTTATTTTAGAAAAAGTGTCATGGGTGGGTTTCACATCATTCCAGAACAATACTTATTTTAACATAAGCTTGTGATTGTGATAGCATTTACAAACATAGTACAGTCGAGAAGTGGTACTACAGAGACTGTTGATTACCAAGCAGATTTGGATCAACTGAAAACAAAACGTAAAAGGCATGCTTCCAAGGGAGTGAAGAATATTCTTACTATTGTACCATCTCATATGCTTAGAACAAATGTGTCTAATGTTAAAAGGGAGACATTGATATTTACAAATCTGATGTTCTGTATCCTTAAGAAGTTGCTTTACTATGGAGGTTCTCTTTTTTCATATAGCAATTTTGCTCTAGTACATTACTTGATTTTCCTTCCAGCAAAAAGGTATTTGAAATTTTGACATTCTCATCATCTAGAATGATTATGAAATAAAAGAATCAAAGAACTGAGGAAAAATTAAATTAGTAGATGTTACGAGATGCCTTTCTTCCCTTATTTCCATCCTTTTATTGATCTATATGCAAATATGCCATATTTTGTGGTGAAGTATGTTATCTTGATATAGTGGTTTATGTGATGGGCTTCTATGTGTAAGCTTGTGTTCATGGAAAACATGAACATATTTCCATTTTTTTATGTTGTTTGCACCTTTACTTTTACAGACTTTGTAAATGTTCCTTCAAACTATTGTTAAAATTTAATATGCTAAGACAGAGAATAGCAGCATTACATTCCATTTCACAATAATAGCATATACAGGATCACTGAAGAAACAACAAGCATAGCATAAACACAAGAGACACAGATTTATCCTGGGAAATCCTCATGGGGTAGAAAACCCAGTAAAGCTTCCTCAATATAGATGACTAGCAATATACAAAGATGCAAACCAAAGACATGATATCCTCCTCCACCATAGCAGACCTCTCCTCCACAAGTGCGCCTCTCTCAAGTGTGTGAGTGTATCAAATGAGGAATACACCTCCTCTATTTATACACTACTATGACATATCTTTTACACAAGTACATGTAGGCTCGTATTTAACCAATGGGTTAAATACCCCACTACAACTAACTGGGCTGACCCCTCTAGGGTGGTCTAATAACCCTTTGAACCACATAACACATACAGGGCTGACCTCCACTAGGGAAGTCTAATAACCCGAGTTACCACATTCCGATGGAGGAATAAACATCTTCGGATATACAATAAGATCTTTACGGAGGAATGAAACATCTCCAGAATAATAAAGTACAATTATAATATTCTTTGAAGTTACAATATCTCAACACTCCCCCTTAACGAGAAGGATATTATAACAGCATCTGCATGAGCAAGGAGTCATCAACATCATACATGATACATCTATAAATCATTGGAATCTTTCTCAACATCATCAGTAACTCAACCAGTTACTGGAACATCTTCAATATTGGAACATCAACATCTTCAGTACTGAGTCTTTATCTTCTGCAGTACTCAAATAGATACAGCAACATCAATATCTGAATCCTCATGATCGTCAGCATCATCATCACACGATCATCAGCATCGTCATCACACGATCATCAGCGTCGTCACATCATCTTGATCTACAACATCTGGTTCATCACGATCTACAGCATCGTCATCAGCATCATCATCATATGATCATTAGCATCGTCATCATACGAACATCAGCATCGTCATCATACTATCAACAACATCGTCATCAGCATCGTCATCATACGATCAATCAGCATCGTCATCATACGATCAACAACATCGTCATTAGCATCGTCATCATATGATCAACATTTTCCAGGGTGATCAATTCTACTCTCTTTAGGACATACGTCCATGGATGATGCAATCCAGTCATGTACCTTTTGAATTGAAGCCCAGGGACGATCCAGTCCTGTCATGTACCTTTTGAACCGAAGTCCAGGGACGATCCAGTCCTGTCATGTACCTTTTGAACCGAAGTCCAGGGATGATCCAGTCCTGTCATGTACCCTTTGAACCGAAGTCCAGGGACGATCCAGTCCTATCAATTCTCGGAGACCTCATGTCTACAGCTCAGTTCACAGGACCAAATTCCAAGGATGATCCAATCGTTAACCATACATTTAGGACTACGTCCAAGGATGACTTAATCCTCCACCGTACATTTAGGACCACGTCCAAGGATGACTTAATCCTCCACCGTACATTTAGGACCACGTCCAAGGATGACTTAATCCTCCACCGTACATTTAGGACCACGTCCAAGGATGACTTAATCCTCCACCGTACATTTAGGACCACGTCCAAGGATGACTTAATCCTCCACCGTACATTTAGGACCACGCCCAAGGATGACTTAATCCTCCACCGTACATTTAGGACCACGCCCAAGGATGACTTAATCCTCCACCGTACATTTAGGACCACGTCCAAGGATGACTTAATCCTCCACCGTACATTTAGGACCACGTCCAAGGATGACTTAATCCTCCACCGTACATTTAGGACCACGTCCAAGGATGACTTAATCCTCCACCGTACATTTAGGACCACGTCCAAGGATGACTTAATCCTCCACCGTACATTTAGGACCACGTCCAAGGATGACTTAATCCTCCACCGTACATTTAGGACTACGTCCAAGGATGACTTAATCCTCAACGGTCCACCAAGGAATTCATTCGCGAAGACATATGTCTACGGCTCTTCTTTCGGACTGATGTCCAGGGATGATCCAATCCCCTCACATGTTCACCAAGAACTTTATTCTCGAAGACATACGTCTACGGCTCTTCTTTTGGACTGAAGTCCAGGGATGATCCAATCCCCTCACATGTTCACCAAGAACTCCATTCTCGAAGACATACGTCTACGGCTCTTCTTTCGGACTGAAGTCCAGGGATGATCCAATCCCCTCACATGTTCACCAATAACTTCATTCTCGAAGACATACGTCTACGGCTCTTCTTTCAGACTGAATTCCAGGGATGATCCAATCCCCTCACATGTTTACCAAGAACTTCATCAAGACATGTGTCAATCATGTATCCTCATCATCAAAACATGTATAACAAAACATGTATCCTCATCATCAAAACATGTATAGCAAAACATGTATCCTCATCATCAAAACATGTATAGAAAAACATGTATCCTCATCATCAAAACATGTATAACAAAACATGTATCCTCATGCATAACATCTATCATCAAAAGCATGTATGCATCTATCATGAAAAGCATGTATATCTAACATCAAAAGCATGTATGCATCTATCATCAAAAGCATGTATACATCTATCATCAAAAGAAAAAAAAATATAAGATTCCTAAATCTAAATAATTCTAAGTAACTAAGTGCAGTAAATAGGCAACCTCATCATTGATGAGACAGACTTGTTATCAGATACTATGCTACTCCCCCTTTCGAGGAGAGTTCTTTTGAACTATACCAAGCTTGTCTCGAAAGTATTCAAACTTCACTCGAGACAGAGTTTTAGTCAAGATACCAGCAAACTGATCCTCAGTGCTTATATATATGAGCTTGATAGCTCCTCTTTGCACCATATCTCGTATATAGAAGTATCGGATCTCTATGTGTTTTGACTTATCGTGGAACACAGGATTTTCAGTCATCTTAATGCAGCTTTGATTGTCACACATAATCATAGTGGGATCCATTTCTAAGTCAAACACTCCATATAATAGCTTCTAAATCCATATTGCTTCACAGCTGGCAGAGAAGACAGCCATATATTCTGCTTCAGTAGTACGGAGAGCCACACTAGATTGTTTCTTGTTGAACCATGAGATCATGGCAGATTCAAGACTATAACATCCACCTAATGTACTCTTTCTGTCTGAGACACTTCCGGCCCAATCAGAATCTGAGTAACCATGTAAACGGAGTTCATGACCTCCAAGATAATATAGACCAAAAAATCTAATGTACCTTTTCACTACATGCTTTGTAGCTATTAAGTGAACCTTTCTAGGTTCTACTAGATACTGACTTAGGGTATTTGCAGCAAAGCATATATCTGGCCTAGTATGACCCAATGATTTGTCTATATAGGGTTAGGTCCACTAAATACGATGAGTCATTAACTAATAACTTCAAGTTGGAGTCCATGGGAGTGGCCATGGCTTTATACTCCAACATATCAAATCTTTTTAGAAACTTTACAGCATACTTACCTTGATTTAAAAGATTCCTTTTGGATCTTGCCATACTTCTAGACCTAAGAAGTAGTGCATTAATCCGAGATCTTTCATTTTCATTTCTGCAGCCATTTTCATGACCTGTTTCTCATTACTTGTCAGAAAGAGATCATCGTCATACAATAATGGTATGATAAGTTCATCATCCACAACCTTAAGGTAAAGGTTAGGAACAACTTTACTTCTGGTAAAGCCCAAGCTTTGTCATGAAGTTGTCAATTGTCCATTATTCACACTCTGTATTGAGTGATCTTCTGCATATCTATCTGTGCCATCTCTCGTCAGATGGGTCTACTAATATGAGCCTCAAAATCATTCGAACTCTGTGGTGAGTTCTTTCTTGCATCCATGTCATATGTGTATAGAAGCCATATTCAACGTTGTAGCAAAGGTTGAGATCCACATCACCCATGATGATCATTAAGCTCATCAATTGACTACCGATCCTGGGTACCCATACAAAACTTGATTCATACTTCTTCTTTAATTACATCATTAAGAGATTGGTCTTATCTAGTCCCTTGGAGCAAAACATCTCATCATGATTCTCTTCCTCTTTCTAAGAGAATCTCTTAACCACAAGCTTTCTATAGTGTGTTTGATTTGAACATCCATCGCTTGTTCATATTTCATCATTCATCATGATCTTTCCTACAAATCAAAATTAAGTACATGATTAGTAATACTTCATAATCATCAAATCATATTGACATGATAACCTATTATGCATACAGATATCATTTACATAGTTATGCAACTATTTTGACCAATACTTTGGCACAACACTTTCCCATATCCTATATGCATACAGTGGCTATCTAGATGCCTTCCATCTCTACCAGAACATACTATCGAGAGTGTGCACAGCTCTCAGCATGTCAGCAAAGAGGTTTCATTCTAGACAAGCAACAATGGAATGTTTGTCCAACTTACCAATCATATGCATATTAGCAGTATACTATTCAATGCTTTATGAATGTTTACACTAGTAATACAAATATGCATACAAGCAATATCATTTACTATTTCTAATAACAACTCAAATACTTATCTTTTATGTTTGTGTGGTTGCCTCCCACTTGATCTTCTGTATGTCTTCTGAACTTCTATTTATTCTGTACCACTGTGCATGCTCAAGTGTACACTAGTGTCATCCTCATGATCTCATACACAAACATACATAATATTATCAAAACATTCTAATTCTAAATAATCTTGAATATGCATAGTCATGATCATTAGTATTCAGGGTTTCAAGGAAGTCTTCTTTTACTCATGCATATTCTTGTTTGATCTAGTTAGTTAAATCATCAACCAAGATAAGAGACATAATATGCATAAACCCTTGATTACTAACCAATCATACCAAGTATACTTACATAAGGGATCCTAACACAAGGTAAGATTCTAACATGACATAGGAAAACATACCTGGATTAGTATACCTACTTAGTTATGTACAACATACCTAAACAATCTCTTCAATGATTTAGAGATCTTGAGCTAGAACCTGCATGTCTCATAGGTTAAACATAATATAACAAAGTCATACATACCTCGTGAGTCTTTGTCTTCATGTTGTCATGGTCATGGAACTTGATTTGTCTGTTGTGATGTACGTGTCTCTTGTTAGCAGACAACATCAACCTCACACAACACCATAATGCATAAGTACAATCACATAGCCCTAATCAATGAATGTCTTTGATCATTCACATGCATTCATATTGTTACTAGGGTGATAAGACAATTAATAACATTAATCAAGATTGTACTAATAAATGACATGAAGACAAACACATTATGAACTTAATCAAGAATCAGATTTCAAGCCATATCTGAAACTCCTTAAGTCATACCCATCGAGACTTTTTGTAGTCTTCTTATGTAAGGCCTTAGCCTCAACTCCCCCTGAAACTTGATCTGGAGCTTGATTAGGGTTTGCTAGAGAAACCCTAAAAATTCAATCTTTGACTTTCACACTTCTGAATGGATGGAAGAATATGTCTTGCTGAGCTGATCAAACTAGCATTCTTCAATTTTGAAATATCCAAAATTTGACCCCTCAAAATTTCCTTCGAAACTTCTGGATCTTCTCTAACTTTCTCTGAAACCCTAAATTCCGGAAGCCATGAATAAAGGTGCTCCGAAAATAATTCTGTTTTGACAGAAATATGTACCTTATTGTTTCTGCTATAACTCTGAAATTTTCACTCCACAGGGTCTAAAAGCTTTTTCTACAGTAGCCTGACCTGTCATCTTTCCATCCTGACAGGTCTGACCTCCATTGGATTTTCTGAGAGAGAGTTATGCCAAGTGTCGCAACGTGACCTGTTTATGGGATAATACAGGAGAGCGAACTTGTACGGCGTTGCACGTGTCACTGTTTGAACTTCGGTCTCTGAAAATTTTTTCTGAGATATCTAGCTTTGTTATCTTTCCATCCTGACAGGTCTGACCTCAATTGGACTCTCTGAGAGAGAGTTATGCCAAGCGTCGTAACGTGACCTATTTATGGGATAAAACAGGAGAGCAAACTTGTACGGCGTGCCACGTGTCACTGGTTCAGCTTCGGCCTCTGAAAACGTTTCTTGAGATAGTACAGTCTGTGTAATACCTGTCACTTTTTATGAAATGTCATTTGGAGCTTCCTAGCCCAAGTTATGACCCTTTTTCCTAGGTCACCTGATTTTGACTGAGATCTGGAAGAGGCAGAAACCGTAAATTGTACTGATCATAACTTACAAAGTACAACGAATCTGAGGGTTCCCATTGGACACAAGATACCTGGAGATGTTATCTACGACCTATAAAGGTTTCAGATCCTGAACCTTCACCAAAATGGATTTATAGCGAAAGTTCCACGATGACGGGTTTTTGCTATATAAAACCTTAACCTTCAAATTGTCGTAAGTAAAGCAAGTGTCGTAAGTGCCATACCTTTCCTTCCTTCAGTTTAGCTCTGATACCATGTTAAAATTTAATATGCTAAGACAGAAAATATCATCATTACATTCCATTTCACAATAATAGCATATACAGGATCACTGAAGAAACAACAAGCATAGCATAAACACAAGAGACACAGATTTATCCTGGGAAACCCTCATGGGGTAGAAAACCCAGTAAAGCTTCCTCAATATAGATGACCAGCAATATACAAAGATGCAAACCAAAGACATGATATCCTCCTCCACCATATCAGACCTCTCCTCCACAAGTGTGCCTCTCTCAAGTGTGTGAGTGTATCAAATGAGGAATACACCTCCTCTATTTATACACTACTCTGACATATCTTTTACACAAGTACATGTAGGCTTGTATTTAACCAATGGGTTAAATACCCCACTACAACTGACTGGGCCGACCCCTCTAGGGTGGTCTAATAACCCTTTGACCCACATAACACATACAGGGCCGACCTCCACTAGGGAAGTCTAATAACCCAAGTTACCACATTCCAATGGAGGAATAAACATCTCCGGATATACAATAAGATCTTTACGGAGGAATGAAACATCTCCAGAATAATAAAGTACAATTATAATATTCTTTGAAGTTACAATATCTCAACAACTATTCCCTGGAGCATTTTCACAAAATGGTGGTGGAACATGGGGGCTCATTCTCAATGAACTTAAATGACTTTGTTACTCATAATGTTGCAGCTGATAAAATAGGTGGCTCTTACTTCAGTATTGTGTCTTTGTTTGTTCTAGCTATTTTTGGGAAACAATAACTAGGTAGTAATTTCTTTTGCTGCATTGGTTTTGAAGACCAACAACTAATTTTGGGAACTTGATTTATTTTCTTCGAACAAAACTGAGTTCTAGAAACTGCAGGAATCAAGTACTAGGCTGCTGTGAAGCATGGAGATGTCATTCATTACTCTTGGGTGATTGATTGCTGTAAAGAAAAGACCCTCTTGCCATTATGACCAAAGTTAGTATAAGTTACCTAAGAAAATCTTATGTGTAATGGCTTTAGTCTTGTTTTTATGTTTTTTTTTGTATTTGCTTATTTGCAAGATCTTGACAATTGGTTATAAATGCAGGTACTTTCTTAGGCTTTCAGAATTATCCAAGGAGAATATGAAAGAGGATATTGATGCGTTTTGGGATCACTACTTTTGGGATCTTGATGTTTCATATTTGAGACAGGTGAGTGATTTCTTGTAGGTTTTAGCTCCATATATTTTGTTGGAAAACAAATCTAAAAGCAAGGTTTACAGAAGGAAAACCAAAAGTATGTATTACTTCTGAAGGAAAGTCAGGCATCTAGTTTTGTTTTGATAAATTGCATACGAGGCATATCTTACTCTTTAATTCATGAGGTTGTGATTCAGCATTAATCTCAAATCTATGTCACAAATTATTTCTAGCTTGCAAAGCACCCTTACAGCCTAAGCATTTGCACTATCTAGATCATGTGTATATGTACAAGTAGGTATTAGCTCATATATACAAACATGAATTCTGCTAATATGTGATATTGATTGACTATTATCTAACACTAATTATGACTAAAATTTTTATTGCTTGAATTCCATTGGTGGACTTTTTCCTATTCTTAATTTATTAGCTCTCACTCAAGGATTTTTGTCACTGTTGTGGGAGTGATTAGAGAGATTTCTTATCTTCAAGAAAGATGGATTTTCAAGAGTTTAGAAACAATCACAGACTAGTCTAAGTATTGGTGAGAACCAAATTCATGGTACAGTTAGCAGAGCAGAGGAAAGTTTGATTAGAAATGTAAGCAATAAATGGGCCTCTACATTTCTAAGAATGAAAGGAAAGTCATCAAATAGAGAGCAGTATTGATATGCCCAAGGATAACTCTCTTCAAAAATATAGTGATAAAGTTGATGCATGTACAGTATGATAATTGGAGGCTATGAAGAAGGGTCCTCAAGGAATTTCAAAAGATACTTCAACAATGTTACTTCTATTTTGTGCAACTTATGCCCATTTACTTATGGTTCTTGATGATGAAGAGTTCTATGCAAAACAGGTTTGCTTCCATTTTTCATTTGATTTTTGCATAGTTTCTATGGCTATGATCTTTCATTTGTTGCTTGTTCATCCAAATCCCTTTATGTTTTGCTTTTACTCTTCAAACAGGTTCCTTTCACATTGGAACAACAAAGAACAATTGCATCAATGTTTAATGTATACAATAGTTTTTGAATAATTATGGGCATCATAACAGTCCTTTGATGGATGCAGTTGTTAGATGTTTGTAATTTTTATATGAAAGAGATTGTAGACGTAGTTTATGTCCCCCATCTCCATGGATTTCTCTTGTTGTCAAATATCACTCTCCAATTGCTGCAGCAGTTAGAGCACATGAAGCTGCGTCAACTTGCTTGATGTTGGGAGATTCATCAGTGGCTTCAACGACAGGTTCTTTGGTTAGGAATACTCCATATGTGTTTCCATTTGAAGAAAGGTATTGAAATATTACCATTCTCTATATGCATTTTATTTCTATTCTCTATGGTTCTAGCTAAGAATATCTTATTATGCTACAAACACATCATTTCTTAGACTGCAGAATCAGAAGAATTTGAGGTGTTAGTGGATTGTGTAGAATTAAAAAGGAATCAGGGGATTATAACTTGGATAAGGATCGCCATATTGAACTCCTAAAATATTGTTGGTGGCAAGGCTGATGTACATAATGTTAATGGTGATCAAAAGTTATGAGATGGTGGTGATGATCTAGAAACTTGAATTGGGTATTGTGTGACAAATGGAACCCCTTCATACAACTGTCATCAATAACAATAACTAATAATGCTATGTAATCTATTCCAAGAGGAGATGTATGCTAGTATGATGAAGTAATGGAATTAATCAATACCAAGGGAGTTTTGTTTAGAGATTTTCGGTAGCAATACAAAAAAGAAACATGGATATCTATGGTTGTCTCTGGTTTGGATCTTACAAATATGCATTGATTAATGCTAAAAAATATGTAGGGGTGAATTCTTTTGACTCTTGAGTGTATAATACAGGGATAGTGCAGAAGACTGCATCATTTAAAACCACATTCATTTGTACATATATAATGAAAACTACATTTATAAGTTAGTCAGTAGATAATGATTGAGGACAGTGAGGGACTTTAAGGGTGCTAGCTCAATGGTAGAGCACCTGCCTTATAGGTAGGAAGTTGGTGGTTCGATTCCACCATGCCCTATTTATATTATCAAACCATTAAAAAGAGATAAATGACTAAAAAAATGACCAAAATTTGCATTTAAACGACAACCAATACAACATGAGAGATAAGTGACAAAAAAAATGAACAAAATATGCATATAAATGACCACTTTTGAGTTGGCAATCGATGGTAGCAAATTATCGGTCATTTATCACGTGACAAAAAATGTGGTCATAAATTTGGTCATTAATTGTGACAATTAATGACCAAATATATTACCAAATTAATGACCAAATATACGACCAAATATATGACCACAAGATAAGCTATAAATGACCAAGCTAAATATGGCCACACATTTTCTACGAGTGGTCACCAACTCAAAAATGGTCATTTATATGTGGATTTTGGTCGTTTTTTTTGTCACTTATCTCTCATTTTGACTAGTGCCCACAAACGAACTCGAGAGATGAAAATGGGAAGTGAACAGCTGCAAATAGTTGAACATTTCCATCTTGACAACCTTTTGCCAAGTTATCTAGAAGCTTGCACTTGGTTCTGTTAAATGAAGGTGCTCTCAATACCAGTTGTTATAGCTTGAAATGACACCTCTCTGTCCGTGACGATACTTGCATCCCTTGGTCACATGAAGACACTTCTTGAGATCAAGTTCAGTCACACAACAGGACATTTGTGGATGGAGGAGTCATTTTGGACACTAAAAATGTTTGAAATTACCTCATTCTTGACCCATTTGATGTATATGACCCTTAGGAACATTTTTCTAGACCAAACCATCTCCTGAAAATGAGCAGAAAAGCCTGTTTTTGGCCATTTTTTAACATGAGCGCTAGTACACAGGCATGATAGTGGCGTGTGTACCCTACTCTAATGTTGAAATAGTAGAGCTCAAATCCATATGTATGCTACTTTGTCTATTGTAGAGTAGCGTACACCTCTGTTTTGCTTAAAATCTTGAAAATTCGAGAAGTTAAGTTGGTTGGGGAACCTCCTACTCGGTTATAACTTCTTTTCCTATCCTTCACTGACTATATAAGGAGGGTAGAAGGGCCATGTGAGGGGACTAAGCCCAATTACAAAGTTATGCTGGAGGAATGGAGACCCTCATCCCCCTCTCTTGTGCTTCAGTTTTGGTAAACCCTAGCACAGTTGATTAGAGGCTGGAATCCTTGGAGAACAGAAGCAAGAGACCTTGAATCTAGGTTTCGTGAAATGCCAAGCTTGAAGAAAGGTATAACTTTACGTACTTGCTTCATTGATTAATAAAGATCAGACGTTCTTCTCTTTCCAAATATGACCTATTAATGTGTATTAGATTTGATTAGAGTTTGTTTATAATCTGATGTCTCTTTCCATTATGGATATCAGTATTATATATGTAGTCAAATGTATTTGAGAAAGGTATCAAGTTCTTTTGCAGGTCTGGGCATTGCGACACTGGATAAGCATTGAAGAGCAAGGGAGGCAAAGCTAGGATCAGCCTTCTGAATAAGGTTCCTACATCTCTAAACCCTAATCTCTTCATTTATTTGTTGTACTTGAAGAATGCTTGTAAGTATATCTTTATCACTGTAAGTTGGTAGTTTCTCCCCTGAACTATAGGTGCATTTTCCCCACAACAGAATGGCGACTCCACTGGGGAAAGCCTAATTGCTTAGGGGTATCCAAGGTCATTTCTTTAGTTTTGTTTGAAGGTATTTGTTCATTTTATTGATTAGGATCAGTTAGTAGGCTCTATTTGACCGTCTTTGGCTCTTACAGACCCTTCCCAACCCTTGCAAACCCTTGTGGACCCAGGTGTGGTGGTTCTAACCCCATTTTTCCAACTTTTTCCACTCGTATGCTACTGTTTGTACAACATAGTAGTGACCATACATTAATTTTCCTCTACATAGTTTTTGGGTTGTGGACCCAAATCTGGGGGCTGTGGCTTCATTTTTTGGGGTCCTTGATGACCCTAGGTCTGAGTTAAACCACTGTAAGTGGTCTCCCATCCTTGTACTGATCCTACATTCATGATTTGAATCTCTTTTGATCAATTTGGGCTTGATTGGAAAGTTTTGGGGTTTGTTGACCCAAGTTGGGGTGTTGTGGACCTGTTTGGTGTTTTGTACCCTAATTTGAGTCTGACTGAACTTGCTTGCACCATTTCCACTGGATTTGAAACCTCTTGAGTCTTATTGAACCTGTTTGTATCTATTTGAGTGAAATTTCTCTTTTAGGTTGGTTTCTTATCCTCCCTTATGCTTTTAGTTTTTCTTTTGTAGTGAAAGCTCGAGTGTTTTGGCTATTGTTCAAGACCTTGTTTGCATTGTTTATGTGCAGACCTGACTTTACCAAACCATACTTCTTCGTAGGTCATTTGCTTCGTTTGGGTCTAAAAGTAGTTTTTGTACTCTTTTCCCAATGGTTGGCATGCTTACATCAATAAGAATTTGAAATTCATATTTGGTAGCTTTTACTATTTCATAAAGAGAACCTGAAAGTTTCTTTGCATTGCTTTGATAATAGGTTAGTTTCAGTTTTGTTTCTTACCTTTGAAAGCATAAAGAATTTTGATTCATTTTCTGAATAGAGTACCTTGCAAGTGGCTTCAAAGATTTTAGAGTGCTTTGCATAAAAAAGAACAAGTTTTTCTTTTGCATACTTATTGGTTTGAATAGCTGCATTCTTAGGTTTTGAGTTTAATTTTGTACATTTAGACTTTATTTTTACCTTTTTTGCATTCGAAAGATTAAAAATTGCATTTGCATATGCATTCTAGATCAGAATTTTAAGACTTGCATTGAAAAGAAAAGATTTGTTGGTGGTAAATATTTCATTTTCAGTACTCTATCTCTATTATAACCACTCTCACACACCCACTACCTTTTTGAGTAAGCAAGTAACCTTTAAAATGAAATCTAATAAAATGTACTAGTAACATTTTCTTTTCTAGGTTACACTACACCAACTAGTCTTGGTTACGATCTTGGGTTTAAAACACCTTAAACCACCCAAGATCACACATTACACAAAAATTGTAGTTCGACTATCGCAGGTAAACCCACTTCATTCAAAGCTTGCCTGTGATCTATGCAGTAGGTCTTGTGAGTTAGATTGTTGGGAATACTCCTCCTACTTTCTGTTTCGAGCATATACCAAGATTGGATCGTGTTTGGGGACTCTTTTGAGTTTCGGGCTCAGTTACCCTTCCCACGCCTTCTAATTCGACCAACAACTGTTCCCCCAAGAGTTTTCGGTGTTGTGGTATCCTTAGTATCTGACCGTAGGTTCATACACAGGTGACAATGGAGGGTGTATCTGATGTACCTAGGACAGACGTGCGAGAAAATCCCTTGCAGGTCTTTGGGAGGGTGGTTGGGTGATTCCAGCACTTGCACCCTTAGTCATTGTATTGTGGACCCCGGGTAACTGTTCTTCATCCTTCATTGATCTGTTCTAGGCCCTCAACATCTTAGACTCTTCTCCGGAAGGCATCTATTTTCTTGGTTTGATTTACCTAGGACCTTTTTTAGTGGTGTGCTCTTTGTGCTACTTGTTTTAGTTTTCCTTAAAGAACTTCTTGTTCATTTGAGTAGGAAACTATGTCTAGCATTCCAACGAGTGCCAATCAAGGTACCCTTGTTCCAGGGGATTCTTGTGCTGTTCCATTCATTGGAAACATTGGTACTCCCTTAATGGCTACTCTGAATCTTCGTGGATTCACTATTGGGCTGTCGGTTTGGTTGTTTTCCACTCCAAATGCCTTGCATGATCCTGACGCTTCTTTTGTGAGCACCTCAAATCAAGAGCATCAGAACCCTATGCCTCCCTTTCCAGCAACATCTTCTCCTCTTCCTTCTACCTCATGTGGCGAAAGTAGCAATACTAGTAGCCAATAGTCTAAAAGGAATAGACGGAGGAAGAATAGGAAGAAGATGCCAAAACAAGGGGGCACCAACCCAATCTCTGCAAGTCATGTTAGGGGAAAGCACCCTGCCTCTACAAGTCATGCAGGGGGCACCTACCCAGCCTCTGGAGGTCATAATGGGAGAAAAATTTTAGTCACTGAAAATCATACTGAAAGTTTCTCTTCAACCACTGTCAGTCATGTTGAGGACATGTCATTGATCACTGCTGGTCATATTAATGACAAGTCACCAGTTCCTGTGAGTCATACTAGAGACACCAGATCAGCCACTGCAATTCATGCTGAGGGAGTTGACATTGTCAACAAACCGAACAAATAGAAGCTTAAGTTCCCTTGTAAGTTTTGCGAGGGAGATCACCTTTATTACTTGTTCCCTATACTTCCAGAAGTGTAAAAAGTGTGTTCCTTAGTTCAAAAGTCTTCTGCTTCTGAGCAACTAGCCACTGCAAGTCATGCTGGGGGCAAGCTATCAGCCAATGCTAGTCATGCTGACAGTACTAACATTGTAAAGGAGTCTAAACCTATAGGATGGAAACCAAAGTTCCCTTGTAAACTTTGTAAGGGCGATCACCTTGCTCACTGATGCCCTACCATTCCAGAGGCACGAAGAGTGTGGTCCAGGTCTGAAGGAACCTCTGTTCCTAAGTTGTCTATAGATTCCCTGCAGTCAGATCAATCTTTGGTTGATAAAGTGGTTGAACCAATGCAATCTTTGGTCGACCCCACTCTTCCTTCAGAGAGTGAAGTGATCGAATCGATGCAATCTTCAACCGATCCCATCAGTCCTTCGGAGATTGATGCACTTACTGCTGAAGTCTTCTGCATTACCAGTTTGGATGTTCCTAAAAAAGGGGGCACTTCATCTGTGCCATGTGAACCCCTACCAAGCCCTAGGACTGTTTCCTTTGATTGGAATAGTCTAGCCGAGCCTCTTCTTCCTTCTTCGACACCTTTCCAGATAAAGGTTGATATCGGGAACCATACAGTTGATCGATGCATTGTTGATGAAGGTGCTTTTGTTAGTATCTTATCTGCTTATGCTTGGAGAGATTTGGGTTTCCCTAATGTTATTCCAGCTGTTAATTGGCTGTTGACCTTCGATAGAAGACTTAGTGAACCAATCGGATTCCTCCATCAGGCACCTATTACGTTGTGTGGAAAAACAGTCTTAGTTGATTTTATGGTTTTAAAGGACCCTATGGACTTTGATATGATCCTCGGGCATGATTATGTTTATGCTATGCATGTTGTGGTGTCTACTCTCTTTCGTGTGATGCATTTCCCTCATAACGAAAGCATTGTCACTATCGACCAGCTTGCATTCGTTGATCCTCCTTATTACCCAATTGTAGACTAGTCAGATCCCTCATCATTAGGCATTACTATGTCACATGGGACTTATGTGGCATATTGTTCCTTGAGTTCAACTGCTACTGAGAAGAAGTCTCTGAGTTCATGCTTACCTTCTCGGGACTTAGTCCCAGCTTTTGACCAAGTGACACCTCCATCTGAATGTTTAGATATGTATTCTATCTGGGATGAGATGCTTCCTTCCGATGAAGTTTTCCTAGAGTCTATAGTACAGTCTGCCATTCACTTGGATGTTGATCCAGTCGCAATTATGTCTAGCCTCGGTTTGACCTTAAAGTCTGATATTCCTACTGTTGAGTCTTTGGACTCTCCTATAAATCCGCAAATCGGTGTTCCTGTTGAGTTTGATTATGCTTTTAGAATTTTCAACTCCCATGATGATGAATTTGTTTCTGCAGATTCCATCATGTCCTTCAACTTTTATCTTCATCCTGAAGTTGATCTTGTTGATTGTAAGTCCTTGGGCTTGGGTACCATAGAGTCTTCATTTGAAAACTCTGCCTTGTTTATGCCTGTTGTTGATGATAGTGAAGTTGAAAGTATTTCTACCACAGTGACTTGTATCGGGTCTTTCTTTACATATGTTTTAGATATGATCTTGGTACTGATGTTTCTTGGAGACAGGATTCTTAGCTGGATGTATACTTGCTTACTAGTCCTTTTCGACACCTTGTGCGACCATGTCAGGTATATTCGGAACCTTGCATATAGGTTTAGGCTTCCCCGCTGTTATGTTGCATTTGAACCTTTTGTCATCTGAATTCGCCATAGGGTCAAACCTGTTGGATATTGGTGTGTTAGCCATCTCTTTATGCATTGTGCACCACTCCGACAGCAGAGCCTTCCTAACATGGGTCACCCTAGTCAGCACCCTTATGCCATTCTGGTGCCCATGCTGAGTTTTCCTCATAGGCTCGGGAGCCCTTTTAGATTTACCATGACTTTGAGAAGAAGCCTCATATCTTTCTTCCTCATCTATTTCTGGCCATCCCTGATAAGGCTCCCATCTTTATGTTCAAGTTGCATATGCACCTATTATGGTCCTGCTTGCGCTAATGAGCCTGAAGCCGACTTCCACGCTTTTAGCTTGTTATATAAGCCTCCATCTCTGATCTCATTTCCGCTAAGCCCTGTATCATTTTGCCTTTGCAATTTTGACACCTTTTACTTGGAGGAGACACACCCTCAGTGTCCTTATCTTTCTCATGTTCCTTGAATTAGGCATAGCTTTGTTCCATGCGCTTGGAGCTAGTTTTGCATGTCCCTGACACTCATCTCCTCCCATTTCGAGCATTCTTCTTTTACTTCGAGCTCGTTAAAAATAGTAAGTAGGTTTCGAGCGTTCTTCTTTTACTTCGAGCTCATTAAAAATAGTAAGTAGGTTTCAAGCATTCTTCTTTTACTTCGAGCTTGTTAAAAGCAGTAAGTAGGTTACGAGCATTTCTTCCACCTTTCCTTCGAGCTCGTTAAAAACAGTAAGGAGGCTATGAGCATTTCTTTCATCTTCACTTTGAGCTCATTAAAAACAGTAAGGAAGTTGTGAGCATTTTGTATTTCCTTTGATCTCGTTAAAAACAGTAAGGAGGTCATGAGTTTACTTTTCCAGACTCGTTAAACCTTTACGGAAAAGATCCCTATGGAGTTCTTTTAAGCCCTTTTCAGACTCCTTAAATAGGAAAAGTTTTCCGAGCATAGTTGTCTTTTCGGGCTCGTTAAAATAACTGAACCGACATCCACTTGGGTATAGAATTACCCCTTTTCTGGGCCTTGGTGGATAATTTACGGAAAAGGTATACTCTAGGTATACTCTTGTATGCGCTAGAAGAGTTCTTCTTCTATCATTTTACACTTTTTCGGGGAAGGAGACTAACTTTACGAAAAAGTACCTTCGGAGTCGTCTTTAGGGTTTTCAGACTCTCGAAATGTGAAAACACCAACCGAGCACATACCAATCCGGGCTCGATATAAAATCCACGGATAGGTGTATAGAGGACTGTTTAAGTTTTTTAACTCTATTAGCAAGAAACCACCGCCGAGCAAAGACCAATCCGGGCTCGATATAAAATCCATGGATAGGTGTATGGAGTTTTCTTCTAGGTTTTTCAGACTCCTTAAATATGAAAATACCATTGAGCATGCTTTAGTTCTTTGTCAAGCTAGTTAAAAAATGAAAAAGGAAAGGGAAGGGAAGAATGTTAAAATATCTTTCAATATGATGGCAGCAAGTCAACTATCTCCTTGAACAAAGCACCTGTTTTGAGTGTATCAAACAAGCTGGGTTCTAGTGCTGGCCTTAGGATAAACCTGATCTCAGAGTTCTTACTCCTCTGTTTGGTTAGTCTTCCAATCATTTGGAGAATTTGTTAATGTCTCCTACATTGCAGACTTGCATCATGGTCCCTTTGTGTTCAAAGCTGCCTAATTCACTCTTGTGTCATGCTCACTATTCAAGGATATAACCTGTGTCGGCCATTCTGCAGTTGCCTTGACTTCATGTGTCGGTCATTCCTTGGTGTCAGTATGTTTCATCATGTGTTCAGTCCTACTCCAAATCAGCTCATACTTGTTTGAGTGTCCCTCATGTTGGATGATGGAGGATGCATTAAGGCCTCCCTTCCAACAGACTTCTTCCCATCGACTTCAACTCATTGTGTGCTGGTACACAAGCATGATAGTAGCATGTGTACCCTACTCTAATGTTGAAATAGTAGCGCTCAACTCCATATGTACGCTACTTTGTCTATTGTAGAGTAGTGTACACCCCTGTTTTGGTCAAAATCTCGAAATTTTGAGAAGTTAAGTTGGTTGGGGAACCTCCTACTCGGTTATAACTTCTTTTCCTATCCTTCACTGACTATATAAGGAGGGTAGAAGGGCCATGTGAGGGGACTAATCCCAATTACAAAGTTATGCTGGAGGAATGGAGACCCTCATCCCCCTCTCTTGTGCTTCAGTTTTGGTAAACCCTAGCACAGTTGATTAGAGGCTGGAATCCTTGGAGAACAGAAGCAGGAGACCTTGAATCTAGGTTTCGTGAAGTGCCAAGCTTGAAGGAAGGTATAACTTTATGTACTTGCTTCACTCATTAATAAAGATCAGACATTCTTCTCTTTCCAAATATGACCTATTAATGTGTATTAGATTTGATTACAGTTTGTTTATAATCTGATGTTTCTTTCCATTATGGATATGAGTATTATATATGTATTCAAATGTATTTGAGAAAGGTATCAAGTTGTTTTGCAAGTCTGGGCATTGCGACATTGGATAAGCATTGAAGAGCGAGGGAGACAAAGCTAGGATCAACCTTCTGAATAAGGTGCCTACATCTCTAAACCCTAATCTCTTCATTTATTTGTTGTACTTGCAGAATGCTTGTAAGTCTATCTTTATCACAATAAGTTCGTAGTTTCTCCCTTGAACTATAGGTGCATTTTCCCCACAACACCAGTGGCTTTAGGATGACCACCAACTTTGGAGATCAGTCAAACATAGCACTTCACAAGATCACTTGTTCCGTCTCACTTACACTCACTCACTTCTTACTAATGATCTTTATTTCCCCCTATGTGAGGAACAATGTGAGGAGAGGAGAGTATGAAGGTGTCACAACTAGACACAAAACACATGAATACTCTATGTCATGTATATATTTTGTCTTCATGATACATGCATATGTAGCATCTCTGAATCTGGTGGCCTTCCAAACTTGCTATGGCTCAGGCTCGCTTGATGTGAGTGTTTGTTGTCAGAAGGACAAGGCTTTGAAACTTGAAGAATGACATCATGTCCCCCGTGTCAGGTACAAAGTAAGAAGTAGTATAATAATTTGGTGCAAGTTTCACTCTTGTAGTATTCTTTAGTTTCACACACCGATCAAAAGAATGGTTTCGCTTCCCGAAATGTCGAGAAGGATGGAGATCAAAACACTGATATTTCATATGGTCAAATCTGTGACACTGTTGGCATATGGAACTATGAATAGATTGTACATCTCACAGTATTTCACTATTTTCTGGCAACTCATAGGAATCATCTTCAAACAAGGGGTTATTCTAAACAAGCACTAGTTCATAATGTTGATTCCTGTGTTGTGCATCTTCCTCTTTTGATTTCAAATTCTATAATTGATTATGATAGTTTGGAGTGTGCCTTTGTTGATTGTTATCGAGTCATCTGCAACTGAATGTATTAGAATGTATTAGAGTATTCAACAACTCTAATGTTTCTTCTATATTAGACATAGTGAAGACAATTTGAGGCCTCCTTGAGCTGGTAGGACCAAGTACATAGACTCAATCAGATTGAGGGCTTCTTGCAAATCTGCCATTTACAAGCAATGTTTAGTAGATTCAAACTTAGAAGGTGAGGGGTGTCCATCTCAACCGAAAATGAACCCACATACAATGTACAACTCAACTTGACTTCAGTTTGGTACTATACAAAAACACACATGCAACTACTAAAACAAACACTAGAACTTACAAAAAGAACACAATTGCAAGTTACATTTATGAATGTTTAATTGAGAATTTGCTATACCTAAATGATGTAGAACTTGTCTTCTTTTGAAGCAAATGTTAGCAACAAGCTGCAAAATTGCTTGGATCCTTCAACCGGTCACCCCAAACTGATCTTGAATCTTCTTTGCAAGCTCACTTCTGTCAATTACACTTAGGATAACTGATGTGTAGAGAAAGAGCTGTTAGTAGTGTATTTCAAGAATTCATGTGCACTATGCAAATTTTCATACACATACTCAAGCACCATTAAAACAATTCTGCAACACTATGCAAATCAATCAATTCTGCAGTGTTAAAAACAATTATGCAACAACATGCAAATTGATTCTGTGGCACCATACAAATCACATCTGCAGCAAACTAGCAACTTCACTACCGTCACCAAACGCTGCAATGTTCAACAATGTCAAAACTGGAATGATGCTTTTAATCTTCAAATGGTTCAATGTTCTTCACTCACAATGTTCAATAAGTTAGCTTCTCAAATTATGTGAGTAAAAATCTCTATGCAAGAAAGTCTCACTAACGACTAAAAATGAGACAACCTTGGTAATACTATGCAAATAGTAATGCATACCACATTCTAGAAAAGTGTCCTTGCCAATGAGGAAAACAACTTCTACAACTTGAATATTTGAACCTGCAACTTACTATAGAATATGGAAGAAAATATACAAAAGGATTCTTACAAGTTTTGTAGCAATATCAATCTAGTTCTGTAGTGCTATCGGTTATGTAGCATAGAGCTATTCCACAAAATTACATTCAATTTTGCAGAATTATTCATCTGTAGCACTATTTAGTTCTGCAGTGCTGAGTTATTATTTTGCAAAAAAGGTAGTCCAAATATTCGCTGCAATACCGACAAATCTTTGTCCATCAAAATATCTTTACAAGAATCTCATACCAAGAATAACAAGCGTTGGAAAAAATGCATCTTTGCATCGCACATTAAGCATAATTAATATCTCAAATATATTGTTACCATTCTCTGGCTAATGGTAAAAAAATGGAGCCCAACAATCCAGGTTAATTCCAATAAACAATGATTCACAAACCCACAAGAGCAGTCATGCATTGGTTGTAGAAATTTAAAATAGAGACTAATCCCAACATCTTTTTAACTTCCACCATTGATTTCAAATTGAGTGATGATTAGTGAGGTAAGAAAGAGAAACCTCATCGAGTATTCAACACAAATGAAGCAGGGTCTTTAGAAATGAGCAACAAATAATCTTCATCCTGGTATAGTAGCAATAGCTCCAATTATTGAGTTCGCAGTACCCATTTCGATGCAGCTCCAATGCAACAATAGAGAGATATAGAGTCCGTGTTTGCAAAAAACAATAACCACTTCATGACACTGTCTCTACTTCAAAAAAAACGTGCATCAATCTTCACCAATAATCTCTCAACGAGTGATGAAAAACATAGTCTGTGGATGGAATTGAACTATGGACAGGTCACGATAGCATTCTTCGACAAAAGGTAGAGGGCGCAATAGTCTTAGTTCTGAGATAAATCCAGGAGAGTATTTCTCAATTAAAACACATCTTTCTTCATCGTCATCGTAGAGGTCATGGATTCCCTTTAATCGTTCCATGTCCAAGGTAGTTCAACGTTCATGGAGAGAGGTGAGGAGTTGCATCTATTTAAAGGGTCTATACCAATTCTTTCTATCACAAGAGATAGGTTTCACCTCTGTGCAAATATACAATGACTCTCCAGCGCCTCGAGCTCAACTTAATGTGCAATATTCAAATAAAAGTGCAGACTTCCAAAGCAACAATATATATATAATGAGATCAAAACAAATCCAATGACAATTATCGAGTGATGGAGAGGCAGTCTCTCAACAACATATTGAAGTACTACTCCCATTCTTCCAACGCAATAAAAAGAAGGCCTGAGAGCTTCTAGGTTCTGTCCTCCTCAGTATGTGCTCAGAATTCTACCATAACTCCTGTGCTATTCTGCATTATGCACTCTGCATGGATTCCTGCAATTTTGCACTTCTGTCCTCTGCTCTTCCACATGATTTTTTACTTGGGGTGTTTCTACGCGCCTTTTACCTAACCCTAAAAGCTATTTGCATGACTTATCTTCCTTACTATGCCTCGGCGAGCCTTATCGAATAGACAGAAATTCATTTAATGCAAGCCTGTCTAGTGTCAAGGTCCATTCGCATGCATCCATAACGTTAATGGGCATATGCCCTATCCATCTTTCATGGCTGCATCCATGATACTCCTCGGGTAGCTGTCGATTGGCGATTCCCTCGACCGAAAACTTCTGGTCTAATCCATTTAATTCTTAGTGGCGACGGCGTCTATCCAATGATCACGTCATACGAGCTGACCTGATGTTCGGCTTGATGACTCGTACGCCTCCAAAGAACACTATCACTGTCAGATGGAAGATCCAATTTAATTGAGGACAGAGATGGATTTGGGCGGATTTGGATTTATAACCTGCCATGTGGTGTGTATTTATTAATTTCAAGAAACTATTATGCATCGAAGAGATTCCAGAGCGTCTAGTAGCAGACCATGTATATTTTTTGTTTACTCTCGTATATTTTTTGCTTACTTTTCGTTCTGTGATTCAATAGGTATATGCCCTCATGTCAACTGGCTTCGCAGAGCAGAACACCTCATCGCTGGCTTTATCTGTGAAGTGTGGCCTTTCTATCCCCTGGCTCTGTTATCGCAGAGGTAAATTGTATTCATGAGTTCCTTTTCGAGATTAGAAGAGCTGGAAACATAGGGCTCTTTGGAGCAGTTGTGGACTCTGGGATGGGGGAAGCTGAAAAGCACACGGGGGTTGGAGCACGCGACAAAGCTTCAACGATTAAATGTTGGTGGGTACACCGAGTTAGAAGAGTTACCAAATATGGAAACATCCATATCTTTGGAGCAGTTGTGCACACCGGGATGCGGTAAGTTGAAGAGCATACGCGGGTTGAAGCACCCGACATAGCTTATAGTGTTAAATGTTGGTGAGTGCATCGACTTAGAAGAGCTGCCCAATATGGAAAGTCGGTATCTTTAGAGCAGTTGTGGGCACCAGGATGCCGTAAGCTGAAGAGCATACGGGGGTTGGAGCACGACGTAAGCTGAATGTCCCTCGGTTAATTGTGGCCCATTGCTTCCCTGAATTTTATTCAACGCTAACACTGTAGATTAGCTCGAAAAATCAAAGGCCTTACCAAAAGGATCAAAGGGCTCCGTTGTGAGTTGTGTGTGTCAAATGAGTAGAATGAAACGAATCTCAAAATGAAGTGAGGATGACATGTACTTTTCGCACAATCCTTTAGTTATACACAGTCGGAATTCAAACCAATGTAAGAGATCTCGAGTGACTTTGGATGGAATCTGATACTACAAATATCAGTTATACACAGTCGGAATTCAAACGAATGTAAGAGATCTCCAGTGACTTTGGATGGAATCTGATACTACAAATATCATTGGAGAGTTTGGATTTGGGGAAGTTCGGTAAATCCCATCTGCCGCAAATATTAATAACTACTGAAGGCGTCCTGAAGACATCTCGGGGCTTGGTAATTTGGCGTCCTGATAGAACATTGTACCACGAGTGATGAATAATATTATGGAACTACTGGTATTAATATACGTACAGAGCTTGAGAATCTTACATTTAACGATTTCAATCTTGTTGGTGTAATCAATTTTCTTGTGCTAAACACTTCTATGGAGAGTTGTCTCCAAGCAATAAATTAGTATATAATATTTTATTGATATAAAACTCTATCACATGTATATATGCAATCTCTTCTCTTTGCTCTAATCATAGTTCCTTTTGTGAAAGCATGATAGGAGAGTATCCTAAAATTTTGAGAGTATGCTTTAAATTATGAGAGCATAGTTCATGGCATTGGGAAGCCGTCCGTGAGGTTCTCTTGGTGGCTAATTTGGGAGGAACGTTGTCGGAAACATTCATGCACATAACACACAGGTGTTTATGGGCATTTCCTTCAAAGAAATGCATTATATTTTCATTCTTAACCTGTGTTGTGTTAATTTGGGCAAATGCATTATATTTTCATTCTTAACTTGTGTTGTGTTAATCTATGTTGGGTTGGGGGCAATTTGGTTATTATAAAATTTAAATAATTAATTTTCACAAATTTTGGTTCCAGTTTAAGAGCATTTCTCTCAAAGAAATGCATTATATTTTCATTCTTAACTTATGTTGTGTTAACCTATGTTGTGTTGGGCTCAATTTGGTTATTATAAAATTTAAATTATTAATTTGCACAAATTTTGGTGGATTTATTTAAATATTGGTGACACAAATTAGTAATATGCTTTGGTACCACCACTTATGACATTTAATTCATGTAATATGGTTGACAAGGCTCATGGGCATCACCATTTAATTCATTGAATATGGTTGGGGAGCACAAGGAATTTATGTAAAAAATAAATAAGTTAGTTATGTGAAACTAATTTTGAATTGTAATTTTGATTTATAATTATAATATTTTTTGATTGAAAAGTTGTAATATTTTTTTTCTTATTTTGAGTATGAAAGAAGTTATAATATACTATTTATGAAAGATGGTGATATCAAAGAAAGTTAAAAAAAACAAAAATGATATGAGATTTGTTGTTGAAATATATATATATATAATAAAAGAGCAAATTATATATATATTAAAAATTTAATGTAGTAAAACGTTTTAATATTTTCATTTCAAATATGAATATTCATTATTATTAAAAATGATATTAATAATTGAATTAAAATTAAAACAAATAAAATATATCAAACATCATTTTAACATTTCAAATATTGATAATAATTAAGATTAAAATAAATCAAAAGTGATATTAATAATTGAATTAAAGTTAAGATAAATCAAAGAAAATAAAATATATCAAACATCATATTAATAGTTGAAATGAATAAATTTATATAAACATCATATTAATAGTTGAAATGAATAAATTTAATTTGTATTATTCTTAAGGCTATTTTAATTTGAAAATTTGTATTAATTAGCTTCATAAAATTTAAATTTATAATTATTTTTTATTAAAATATTACTAAAAATGCATTTTTAAATAAATAAGATTAATATTTATTTTAATATGAGAATCAAGGAACATAAAACCTACATCATTCAAAACATGGCTCAGCATACCAATAATACTAAGCATCACATTAAAATTGAGGAAACTAAGGTTTTGACTTGAATTAATCACTATTCCAAAAGAAAAACAAGGGAAATAGAAGCAAAGGTTCAAGTCCATGCGAAGTCATAAAGTCATAAGAATGATATAGCTTCGCAAAATAAAAAAAAACAAATATCACTGTAATTAGTGATCTATAAAAAAACAAAAGGCTTCAGAGAGCACTTAAAATAATTCATCATGTAATTTCTAATCTATTTGAACATTTCATTGTTAAAAAAAAAGACATAACAAATTGTGTTATATATTTCAAAATACTGAACGACAGAGGCACCATGCAGGTGCGATGACAGGATTACCTTCAGTTCATGGTCGGATCGTTGTAGTTTTGCACTTTAACTTGTTTACACAAGACTTAAGTATGAGCGTAGTGGAGAAACCTCTTGATGAACTGAATATCAGGTCCTTATTACATGTAGGATTCAAAGAATCATACATCACGAACCAACAATGTTTTTATTATTATTATTAAACATTTATGGAAATTGAAACATGAAAGAACATGTTAACTCAAAACATTGAAATTGTAAATGTTCTCATACATAGTAAAAAACAAGTAGAAATATAGAATAATCATACGAAATCAGGGCTAATAGCCCACGAGTTATCTGAACTATCATTTAAAAGGTATACATGTATTATAAGCTATGCATGAGGTTTTAAATCAACTTTCATAAACAAGACAATAATATCATAATTAATATGATCTTTATGTACTCATGTCATATCGATCTCATGAACAAACGATTATTTAATAGTGGAAAAATATAAAACATGCCATGTATGCACTATGTAATACAAGTAAGTATAAAACGACCCTTGAAAAGAAGACCCAAAATCACTTTAGAATAAGTATTAATTTTACAAAAGAGTTTTTTTTGTGATAACCAACAAGCAAATAATTGAATTGAATTGAAATGATTGAGTCACTAGGGTTTAAATCTGGCGTCCTCAAAATTGGAGAAAAAAACCAATAACTACCTACCAATTTGTTATAATAAAATGATAATGAGAATATATAGGGCATTGAACCAAAAACAAAACGGAAAATGACCATGACATTTCATTGGTCCAAATCACCAATAAAATATATGCATTGTTCATTGAAATCTATAGAAGTTGAACAACATTGACTAGCGTTCATTTACATACATATTGTACGAAACACAAAACGAAACAAGGCTCATTCTACCCATATTTAGAGCTGACAAACGCACTATGTATAAACATTAAAACTCAGAATTCCATGACAATGTTCAGGCCCTCGAAAGGGAAAAAAAATCATTTGTTGTTTATAAATGTTTTGGATAGAGGAATACAAAGTGTTTACAATGGTTATGACCCCTTTATGAAGTTGGTCAAAGGGGACTAGTGGTTCGTCCTTCATATAAGTCAAAACATGCATGAGGCAAGTCAAAATTCCTCTGTCACCCATTAAAAATAATTACATAAATGCAATAAGGGTTTAAAACTCAGGACGTAGACCATATTGGCCTCTCTCCAACGCTACAGGAATGAAGTTTGCAAAGCATACCTATAAAGTTTGCATCCAGAAAAGTTGAGGAGCATGGCCAAGATGCTAAGCAGGCATGATGGATGCGTATACAAACACATGGTGTTATTACTTCTACAAATGGATCTCAATTTCTATGGATTTAAGGTAGTTAAATTCTCATAATAAAAAGAAAAAAAATTATAGTTATATATCGAGTGCATGTAAGAATCATACATTTAAATGTATTTTGAAAAACGCTCATGTAAAACTAAAATGAAAAAAAATTAAAATTATATATCGAGTGCATGTAAGAATCATACATTTAAATGTGTTTTGAAAACCGTTCATGTACAACTTGCTCGTGAGAAATCCAGATGCTGATGGAGATGCCTTCATGATTTTTCACTAATCTCACTCCATATAGTCTTGAACACATAATATTTTGTGAGACCTACCATTGCAACAAAGAAATAATCCATGCAATGAAAAGAATAATATGTTTTGAGAATGCGTGGAAATCAGGTTATTCTAAACCTTTTAGCTATATCAAAGGTCTTTGTTCATTCGAATTTCAAGCTCCTCTCAGTCATTTTCTCTTGTTTCCTAATCACAACAGTAGTCGATGAACAAATCATATATTGAAAACAAACATATGGATTGGTCCAAGGTTACACATTGCACCAAGCCTCGACGAATAAATTCATCCAAGGTATGCCTTTAACCTTGCTAGTAATTCAGAAGAAAGGCATAAAATATATATTCAAGAAATTGAGAGAACGGTTTAGGATGAAACTTTTACCTTGAGGCTTTCGACCACACCCGAGACGACCTCGTGCTCCAGACCTCAACTGCAAACAATGGACCTATGTTGCCTTTGAAGGGATCCTTCCCAAATACAAAGGCGAAGCCAAAGACATTGAGGAATTCTTTGCACCAACATCGCCACTTGAAATGCAAGACAACGCCATTTGTTCCATGGAATACACAGGCAGTATCAACACAGTTTCAAACCATATTTTTCTCGGGTGCCTTCAGAATTAAACCCAAATAAAACAAAAATTCCTGCGAATTACCAAAAACTAAAGGAGAAGAGATGAATTTGAATCGACGAGAATTGAAACTACGACTAATAGATTAGAAGCTAGGATTTTCACGAGAAATAAAGATGGGGATGATTGTTGGAACAAGTCAAAGAGAATGACGAAGCGGAGTCACGAACACCTCAAACAATCGCTGGAGTTCAGACCTTCACTAAAAAAAACTAGAAATGGTTGTTCTAGACATATAGAGAATGCACAGTGCATGTGGAGGGATGTCATCGAGATACCTTGATGACAAGGCAAGACATTTTAAACATTTACCACAATATAAAGAGGAAAGAATATGTGAAGGATGATAGAGATCCAGTTAGTGGTAAATGTTGGTATAACCAATTTCCCGGTAAATTTTTCTACTACCAAAAGCAAGATATAGTGCACGGAATTCCATTCATTATAGGTATACAGACAAGTTGGATGCGTTTCATGATGGTGAGACATTCACAAAATGATGTCATATCAATGGATTCTACTTTCAGCATGAATATGTATGAGGTGCATTATTATAGCTCTCACTTCTTTTCACTTTTTAAATTTAATTATTTTATTGAATATATAATTCCAACTGAGTTCTTTGAATGTAGTACCAACTATATACATTGATGATTTTCAACAAACATCGTAACGGTGTCCCTATAGCGTGGGTGATTTCATCACGAAACACCACAGGGGATATCAGTAAATGGTTGTCAGCACTATTTACTGCTGGAGTGAATGAATGTCCAGATTGGAATGTTCGAGCCTTTATCACAGATGATGCCGCAGCTGAAATTCAAGCATTAAGGTGACATTATTTTTAAGAGTCATGAAAAAACAATGTTACATTAAAATATATAACTTATACCCTTATGTTGTAATTGCATTTTAGGAGGGTAACCAATTCCACCATATTGTTGTGTGTTTGGCATGTGCATCGAGCATGGTTAAAGAACATCCAGAACAAAGTTCGTGGAAAAGAAAATCAAGTGCAAATTTATCATTCTCTTGGAGAAATTATGCACTCTTTCCATGATGATGAATCTGTGCAAGAAGCAGTTAAAAGGATGCTTAAAAAATTCCAAGATCAAAAGAAATTTATAAAATATTTCCAGAACACTTGGTTAGCAAATAATAAAATCTGTAAGTGATTTGTAGTGTCCATGTATGTATATATTCTATGATGGCATGCATTTAGTTAATTTTTTTATGGTTGACATTTATTTTTTATTTCTTTAGATATGTGGGCAAAGGCTTATCGCAAATTTCCTCATTCAAACCAAGACACCAACAATGCCATAGAATCCTACCATGGGTACATAAAGAGGAGGTTCATAAATGAGGAAAGCAATGCATGTAATCGTAGAGTTGACTGGTTCATCTATTTATTGTTGATGAAAGTCGAACTATATTCTATTCATAATCAGTGATTGAAAGAAGTTGAAGTTATAAGGCCTAGAAAATCTGAGAAACAATTAATTCTATCGAAGTCCAGAGCATCTCAAATACCAGATGAAGATTGTCTGCATTACCAAAATAAAACAGATCATTTTCTTGTTCGTAGCCAAAACAAGGATACCCTTGATACATGGTATCATGTCATATATACAAGGTGTGAGTTTAATTTCTGTAGCTACGATTGGGAACTAAATGGAAATGTATGTAAACACATCTTTAAAGTTGAGATGTTGGTAAGCAAAGATGTTGAAGGCATTGAAGTATTACCAAATGTTTCAAATCTAATTCTTGAGTCATCTAGATCATTAGTTGACTTAAATGACACTATTCCATCAAACCCTTTATTGGATCTCCAGAGCCAAAAAGCTTCTGAAGATATAACGCTTTCTCCATGCATCCATTCTTCTAATGATTTAGAGAAAATTTGTCAGATCTCGTTAATTTTTCCACTACAGGGTTGGAGCATTTAATGTCTGAGGATAATGAATTGGAATTTATTTTGTTAGAAAATAAACAATATGGGAGGGCTATATTAGATAACCTAGGCACAAGTTTGGAGCGAGCACGTGCACTTAACAATGGCCTTAAGAGCTTATTCAACACTTTGATCCAAGATTTCAAAACAGAGTTTATAAATACTGTATCTCCATCTAAGATCAATACAAAGAGGCAACATAGTTTTTTGAGCCCAGTTAGTAAAAAGAAAAGATGCATTAGTGAGTCACATTCAACCAAGGATATGCAACAATTCCAAAGGGTTGGACGAGCTCGTGTAAAAAAGAAAACCATGGACAGGATAACAAATTTTTCTAGGAAAGAACAAATAAATGTACATGAAATAGTAGGTCCAATCAAACATCATGCGCCACGTAATGCAGGTATTTCAATTTGATATTTTAATTTATTTTATGTGAGATTGCAAGTTATATTATCGACTCCATTATGAAATGTTCATGACATACATTATATTGCTGACTTGAATGTAACAATAATAGTATTTTATTCATTGTTTTCATAGTCGAGAAGTCCACATTTCACATGAGACCTCTTGATGTTCGACATTGTCGACTTCGATTATTTTCTGACGATATTGTTCAAGATAACACAGGTATTTATATTAGAAATATTGTAAACGCATGTGAGTTATAGAATTAATTGTTGTTTATGTAACATGTTATAGAGCCAAAACATTGCTAAAGGTTATTAAATGGTGTATACTGTTACTTCAAGGAAATGATCTAGTGAAAGAGGTGGACTCAAACATGCCAACAAGACCATCGATTCCGGATTTGAACTTATGAGGTATGTTGAATTGTGGATTAACTTATAGAGTTCAAATCATTTAGTCTTGTTAATGAGTTGTTTTAATTTACAATAGCTCGTATATTTTTACAGTTTGTCAATGCTATATTACTTTTAGGAAAAAATTTAAAGTAGGGTTTTCACTTTTAATGTCATTGTGTAGTTGTTTGTTAAATCATAGTTAAATTGGAAAAGATAAACTTTTCTAGTTATGGATTTTGTCTTTGATTTCATTTATTTGTTGCTTGTGATAGGGTTGTATTAGTTGCTATGTTAGCTTGGATGCCCACTTCCAAAAGAGACACAACTGAAGACATCGATATGAGAGAGAATAAATCTTGTGTTCACTTTATTGATGTGAAAAAATATGTTTTTCATTGCTCAAACTTATTTTGAATCTATTATCACTCATATTGTACAAAACGTTTCTATAAATAATGATCGACAACTCAAGTTTTGATATATTTCAATGTTTAGACATTTATATTTTTTGCATATTTAGATGTTTTGTCATTTACCCATTAGAAACAAAGTAAATAAAACAAACATACTAAAATCAATAATTGGTAAATATATGAATCAATGCCTCATGCAAGTGCATGAAGCATCGTAACCCTGCAATATGAGTAAGTATGGGACTATCTGTAACTGCAAAGTGCGTGATTGAGGGAGATAATGTGTTGAAGTCATCGATTTGTGATAAGCAGTTGTTGCTACCACAATGAATAATGAAGAGCAATTAATGCAAGGGTTTCTTGGACGTTTGATATTCCCAAGCCATATTATTTCATGCCAAATATTTGGGTTGCGCCCAAAAGAATGGAAAACCTTGTGAACCATGGTATTTATTTTGAACGACATGGTTATCATTCCAATATTTGTTTTGCTATTACCTTCCAAACCATGGTATTTATTTATGGAGAGAATTTATTCATCTTCTTGGTTAACCACAATTTCAGCAATAAGTGAGTTTATGCACAACTAAGCATAGAGGTTAAATTTTTAACATGAGAAAATGTAATTTTATTTTCTTAAAACTTATGAACAAGTGGTTTATTACAAAACTCATCTAGTTGTAATTTTTCTGGCTTAGGTATTAAATTTGGATATTTATAAATTGATTTTGTTTTCTTTAAAAAAAAATGAAATTTAATTAAGTATAGATTTAATAATTGTTGAAAATATAATTTTTTGATATTTAATTTTTTTTTTACAAATTATATATTTTTTAATTGAAATATTTAAATATAAACTAGTAATTTTTTTTTTAAAATTTAAAAAAACAAATTTCATAAATTTAAAATTTAGCATTTACATATGATTCACTATAAAATAAAATATTGCATAAGGATTTTTTTTTTCATTGTAATTCTAATAAGTGATCTTATGCAAACTAAAGATACAGGTTAAAATTTTAATATGGGGAAATGCAATTTTATTCTTTAAGGGTTTATGAACACATTATTTATTATAAATTCATGGAATTGTAAATTGTTGTAGTTAACTTATTGAATTTTAATATGTATAAGTTGTTTTTCTTCCTTCTTAAAATATGAGATTTAATCAATTATAGATGTAGTAATTGTTAAAAATACATTTTTTTGTTATTTAATTTTTTATATTTATAAATTATATATTTTTTAATTTAAATATTTAAATGTAAATTGATAAAATTACATATTTTTTATTTAAAATCTTAATTTTATAAATTAAATTAAGTGTTGCAATTTGACATTTACATATGGTTTGTGATAAAATATTACATTATTAATTATATTCAAAATTATTTTTTTCAATCCAATTTAATTTTAACACAGGACTATGATTAGTAAGAAAAGAGAGAATATATTGTTAGGACTACATGCACTAGTGTGAAAAGTGTGAAAAGAGGCAATATAATTTTGTATTATACTCAATATTACTTGAAGACTGTTATTTTAATTTGGTATAGTTACAAATTCTTAATTAATAAAATTATTTTAAAAATTAATATTGTATTGATATGATATTGAAAATTCTTATTTTCAAAAGATAAGTCATAGATTCAAATTTAAAGGGGTAGTGTATGTAGACCTCTAACTCATACTAACATTTTTTTGAAGAATTAAAATATAGAAAAAACTTTAAAATTATTAGTGGCAATGCTATGATCTTTCAATGTTTTCCTAAAACAATTAAGGCAAAACATGTTTATAGGGAAAATCCATAACCAATAATTGTCCAAAGTCATTAACACACCAAATGAAAGCATCATTGTTATGCTATTAAATTATGCAATCCACATAATACAATCAAGTCAATAATATAATTCTATTTAATTAAACCATCTAAAATATGCAAAAAGAAATTGCTTAACATTAGCAACAAAATCTTCCATTACAAACCATCTTTCTTAACATAATTTAGCAAGAAATTGCTTAAACCATCTTTGTTATTGTGCATGTTCTACGCTTGTGGAATCCTTTCTTCTAGTTACAAAAGTATACTTGTCATGGGTTTCATGTGGTTTATGGACGATTAAGAGTAGGGTTTTCATGTAATAAAATGTTTGTAATGAAAAAGTGACAGCAAATTGCATAACCTCAGAAGGTGATCGCCGATCTTCCTTCCATTAACGGGTAGCATCAACATCATGGAGATCATATGATCAGTGCATGAACTTGTACTCGAAGGGAAATTTTTTAAGATCTATATCTAGAATATTGGAATGGATGGATGATTGATCTCTTTAATTCAAGATCTAGATCCATATTATGAGCTGAAGGTGGTTGTTTTTCTAGATCTCTTTTATAAAAACCATGAGCATTATTGGTGGAACCATGAGCACTGTTGGTGGAACTAAGACCTTTGTTTATGGAATCATAAGCTCTATTTATGAAACCATGAGCATTATTGGTGGAACCATGAGCATTGTTGGTGGAACCATGAGCTCTATTTATGGAACCATGAGCATTGTTGGTGGAACCATGGGTATTAATGGTGGAACCATGAGCTATATTTATGGAATTGTGAGCATCACGGTGAAACCATGAGTAATGGTCACAGGGTGGTGGAACCATGAGCATGGATGGTAGAACATGAGCTCTATTTATGGAACCATGAGAATTAGTGGTTGAACCGTGTAAGGAACCTTGAACAAAATTCATGGTAAATGAGCATTTTGTGGGTGAAACCATGGACAATTTTGAAGGAACCGTGAACAATGTAGCTGGAACCATGTAAAATGCATACAACACCATGTGTAATTAAGGAACCTTGAACAACATTCGTAGAACCATGAATATCATAAACATTTATTTATGGACCGTGATGAACCATGAACATTGTTGGTGGAGCCATGAGCTCTATTTATGGAACCATGAAAATTTTTGGTGGAACCATGAGCGTTGGTGGTGGAACCATGAGCTCTATTTATGGAATGAGACATTCACACAATGATGTTATATCAATGAAGAATTTATTTCACCAAATCGACTACCTAAAATTAAATGTGATTGCTATTATCTAAGTTAATTTCAATGTGATTGTTATCTAAGTTAGTTCCACCAACGTTGCTCAAGGTTCCTTAATTACACATGGTGTTGTATGCATTTTACATGCTTCCACCTACATTGTTCACGGTTCCACCAACAATGCTCATGGTTCCACCAACAATGCTCATGATTCCATAAATAGAGCCCATGGTTCCACCAACAATGTTCATGGTTGAATAAATAGATCTGATGGTTCCATAAATAGAGGTGGAACCATGAGTGTTGTTGGTGGAACCATGAGCATTGTTGGTGGAACCATGAGCATTGTTGGTGGAACCATGAGCATTGTCTGTGGAACCATGAGATCTAGTTATGGAACCATGAGCTCTATTTATGGAACCATGAGAATTTTTGGGGGAAATATGAGCTTTAGTTATGGAACCATGATATCTAGTTATGGAACCATGAGCATTATTGGTGGAACCATGAGTACTGTATGTGGAACCATGAGAGCTAGTTATGGAACCATGAGCATTATTGGTGGAACCCTGAGCATTGTTGGTGAAACCATGAGCTCTATTTATGGAACCATGAGCATTGTTGGTGGAACCATGAGCTCTAGTTATGGAACCATGAGCGTTGTTGGTGAAACCATGAGCATTGTTGGCAGAACCATGAGCATTGTTGGTGGAACCATGAGCTCTAGTTATGGAACCATGAGCGTTGTTGGCGGAACCATTAGCATTGTCCGTGGAAACATGAGATCTAGTTATGGAACCATGAGCTCTATTTATGGAACCATGAGAATTTTTTGGGTAACCATGAGCACTGTCCATGGAACCATGAGAGCTAGTTATGGAACCATGAACATTATTGGTGGAACCATGAGCATTGTTGGTGGAACCATGAGCTCTATTTATGGAACCATGAGCATTGTTGGCGGAACCATGAGCATTGTTGGTGGAACCATGAGCTCTAGTTATGGAACCATGAGCGTTGTTGGTGGAACCATTAGCACTGTTCGTGGAACCATGAGATCTAGTTATGGAACCATGAGCTCTATTTATGGAACCATGAGAACTTTTTGGGGAACCATGAGCACTGTCCATGGAAGCATGAGAGCTAGTTATGGAACGACGAGCATTATTGGTTGAACCATGAGAATTGTTGGTGGAACCATGAGTTCTATTTATGGAACCATGAGTTCTATTTATGGAACCATGAGCGTTGTTGGTGGAAACATGAGCGTTGTTGGCAGAGCCATGAGCATTGTTGGTGGAACCATGAGCGTTGTTGAACCATTAGCACTATCTATGGAACCATGAGCTCTAGTTATGGAACCATCAGCATTGTTGGTCGAACCATGAGATATAGTTATGGAACCATGAACATTATTGGTGGAACCATGAGCATTGTTGGTTGAACCAGGATCTCTAGTTATGGAACCATGAGCATTGTTCGTGGAACCATGAGATCTAGTTATGGAACCATGAACATTATTGGTGGAACCATAAACATTGCTGGTGGAACCATGAGCTCTAGTTATGGATCCATGAGTATTGTTGGTGGAACCATGAGCATTGTTGGTGGAACCATGAGCTCTAGTTATGGAACCATGAGCGTTGTTGGTGGAACCATGAGCGTTATTGGCGGAACCATGAGCTATAGTTATGGAACCATGAACTGTTGATGTATTTGTAACTTCAGAAGATATTCACTTGTATATTGTATGTATTACATTTGTACTTTATTGTATCCCCAATGGAGATGTATTATTCCTACGATTGAAAATGTTGTCATTTGTATTTGCAAGTGTCGCAAGTTATATTGTAAGTGTCCTAACTTATACTTGATGGGTTATTAGACCACCTTAGGGAGGTCGACCCTGTATGTGTTATGTGGGTTAAAGGGTTATTAGACCACCCTATTGGGGTCGGCCCAGTCAACATTATGTTATGTGGTTAAGTTGGGGCCGACCTAGTTGAGTAAAGGTCAAGTGAAAGTAAAAGTATAAATAGAGAGTGTGACTCTCTCATTTGATTCATTCACACACTCACTCACTTTGCATTAGTGAGAGAGAGAGGAGGATTGCACACAAGTGGAGGAGGAATATGCTGCTGGAGACATCTATATTTTGGGTTTGATCTTTGTGATCCTTATATTGGTGCTTATTCTATCTTTGAGGAAGTTGCGGGGTTTTTCACCTTTATGGTTTTCCCCGGTGAAATGCTTTGTGTCTCTTGTCTCTTGTGTTTGATATGTTGTACACGTTGTTCTCTCAGTTAAGATCCTAGATCATATTGAATTAAATGATGAAAAACTAACATGAACATTATTGGTGGAACTATGAGCATTGTTGGTAGAACCATGAGCACTGTCCGTGGAACCATGAGCTCTATTTATTGAACCATGAGCATTGTTGGTGGAACCATGAGCTCTAGTTATGGAACCATGAGCTTTGTTGGTGGAAGCATGAGCACTATTAAATAAGAAGAAAGGTTATGTAACTTAAGTAAAAAATAGAAGAAAGAAGGTGGAAATCCATAATGAACCATTCCCTTCTCCATCTCATTCAAAAGAATGGATATTAAATATGTATGCAATAATACAAAGAACAAGATACAACAAAGGATGCAAGAGACTTTATCATCAATGAAAACAAATCAACTTACAAATCAACACTTAAGATAGTTTTAGAAGCAATGTGGACTCTAATGAAAACCCTCAGACACAATTTCTAAACTTAAATATAATATTGTTAATTACTATAAAATAAATAATTGCAATTTTAAAGAAATAAAACAATCTGAAAAAACATACCATAACAATATTTTTTTGGACTAATACTTATTTGCTTTATTCATCATTCTATCTTTAAGAAGAAAAAAAAGTAATTTCTTTCTATTCTTAAAAGCAAGGATTAAACATTTTCCTTTGTGGGCTTAGTTGGATCTCTTGGAGTGGTCATTAGATTATCCATTGGAATCGTGACTGGTTATATCAAACCCTAATGTATTTGATCTCAGGCTATGATTCTTGGAGAAGAGAAGTAAGAGACTCTAAATCAAAGGTTTCGTGAGGTGCTTGAATAAAAGGAAGGTAATTTTGTACTTGATTCATTCATTAATAAGAGAATAGACATCTTTCCCTTTCCACATAGTTGTGTCTTTGTTTATCTCAGACTTGATTGCTAGTTGTTGTTCATTAGATTTACTTTTCATATTCTATTTGAACTTCAATCATTTATTGGTAGTCAAATAAGTTTGAGGAAGGATTTTGGAGTGGTTTTGCAGGTTTTTTGATTGGATATCAAGTGTAAAGCTCAAGGATTCAAGGAGAAGGTTAGTATCAGCCTTTAGAAAAAAGGTACACATCCCTCTTATCCTTCAAACTCTTTGTTTATTTTTCTTATTATAGAACCCTAGGTGTTATGTCTACATTTTGATTGCTCTTAACTTGATTTTAGGTATCTCTTGGACCCAATTTGGGCTTGTTTGGAACAATTTGGAGCTTTTAGACCCAAGTTGGAGCTCTTTGAACCAATTTGGAATTTTTTGATCCAATTTGGATCTATCTAAATCTATTTTCTCATGTTTGAGTTGATTTGGAACCTGCTGAGGGTGTTTGAGTCAATTTGTACCTTTTTGAGTAAAAAAACCTATGTTGGTAAGGTTCTTTAGGTTTTGGAGTTTATATGCTTTTGGTCATTCCTTTGAAGTGAAAGATCAAGGTTTTTTTGCATTTGTTTAGAACCTTGATTGCATTTGTTGTATGTAGACTTGGCTTTACCAAACCATGTTTCTTAGTAGGTATTGTGTTTTGATTAGGTATAAAGGTCCTCATTTTTATCTTTCCCAACTTGGCATGCTTACATGAATGACAACTCTAGTGTTTATGGTTGCATTTCAAGCAAGCATCAGTAATTGAGATAGGATCTTAGGTTTTCTTCTAGTTAACCTAATATCTAAGCTAGGATTTTGGAGGTAGGGAGTTGTGAGATAACTCCTCCGAGATCACTCAAACTTGTCAAACATAGATGTCTTTCATAAGGGAGTAAATCCAACACCGTAAGGGTGTGGATGAGAAGCTCCTCTAACATAGGACTCAAGCATGAGGTCGTGTGAGTTTGAATTGCAGAGAGATCCCTCCAATACTCAATCTATCATCAACCAGGTATTTTGCGTGTATGAGGAATTTCAACAATACAAAGTGTTGTTGTAGAGTTTTGGGCTCAGTTACCCTTACCATACACATGATTTTGACCTGCGACTGTTCCCCCGGACTCAGTCTACTTATTGGTTCCATAAAATTCCATATCGAATTTTGAACCCACTAAAAATTCCTAGTTTTTCCACCAACAATGTTCATGGTTCCATAAATAGAGCTCATGGTTCCACCAATAATGCTCATGGTTCCATAGATATAACTCATGGTTCCACCAACAATGTTCATAAATAGATCTCATGGTTCCAACAACAATGCTTATGGTTCCATAAATAGAGCTCATGGTTCCCTCAATAGCGCTCATTGTTCCACCAATAATGTTCATGGTTCCATAACTAGATATCATGGTTTCATAACTAAAGCTCATGGTTCCCCCAACAATTCTCATGGTTCCATAAATAGAGCTCATGGTTCCACTAAAAATGCTCATGCATCCACCAATAATGTTCATGGTTCCATAAATAGAGCTCATGGTTCCACAGACAGTGCTCATGGTTCCACCAATAATGTTCATGGTTCCATAACTAGAGCTCATGGCTCCACCAAAAATGCTCATGGTTCCACGAATAATGTTCATGGTTCCATAAATAGATCTCATGGTTCCATAACTAAAGCTCATGGTTCCCCCAACAATTCTCATGGTTCCATAAATAGAGCTCATGGTTCCACCAACAATGCTCATGGTTCCACCAATAATGCTCATGGTTCCATAAATAGAGCTCATGGTTCCATAACTAAAGTGCATGGTTCCACCAACAATGCTCATGGTTCTATCAATAGAGATCATGGTTCTACCAACAATGTTCATAAATAGAGCTCACGTTTCCACCAACTATGCTCATGGTTCCATAGATAGAGTTCATGGTTCCACCAATAGTTCTCATGGTTCCACCAATAGTGGTCATGGTTCCACCAATAATGTGCATCGTTCCATAACTAGATCTCATGGTTCCATAACTAAATCTCATGGTTCCCCCAACAATTCTCATGGTTCAATAAATAGTGCTCATGGTTCCACCAACAATGCTCATGGTTCCACGAATAACGCTCATGGTTCCAGCTCTGTTTATGGAACAATGAGCATTGTTGGTGGAACCATGAGCATTGTTGGTGGAACCATGAGCTCTATTTATGGAATCATGAACATTGTTAGTGGAACCGTGAACAATGTAGTTGGAACCATGTAAAATGCATACAACACCATGTGTAGTCGATGCAATCAATCCAGGTGGAAATCCAGGTTTCAATCACTTGATGCCATAACTCCTTCCCGTTAGTAGAGCTAGGGAATTGTAGATTTCGGGACTCAATATTGGTTTTGATTCACTATATGATAGTATTCAATGCCAAGAGTAGATCCCCAAGAAGGAGGTTATGATCCCCAATAGCTGATAGAAAGTCGCACGTTGCCAATATCCGGGAGCCAATAAATACTGGTCAATACCTGTCTGCGGGTCAATGCTTATAATCAGTTGATCCAATTTTTTTCCTTTGTTTTCAGTTGCGGCTTGAGTGGTTGGCTTATATTACATACAGTTAAGTTGAGTGGTGTTAGCATTACTTGGTAACATTTAATGTTTACTAACTTGAAGATTTCCTAGAGAGGGTATGCTCAACACCACAACTGCGTACACTCGTCATGACCACATGTCAATGTGCATGCATTATGCATTTCAGACAAATATCTAGTACATGACAAGTCTTTGAACCTCGTCCTCGGGAACATGAGCATCTTCCACCTCCGAATGCACCTCCACATCCCTCCACATGCACTGTGCATTTTCTATATGTCTAGAACAACCATTTCTAGTTATTTTTTAGTGAAGGTCTGAACTCCAGCGACTGTTTGAGGTGTTCATGACTCCGCTTCATCGTGCTCTTTGAATCGTTCCCACAATCATCCCCATCTTTATTTCTCGTGAAATTCCTAGCTTCTAATCTATTAGTCGTATTTTCAATTCTCGTCGATTCAAATTCATCTCTTCTCCTTCAGTTTGTGGTAATTCGTAGGAATTTTTGTTGTATTTGGGTTTAATTTTGAAGGCACCCGAGAAAAATATAGTTTAAACTGTGTTGATACTGCTTGTGTCTTCCATGGAACAGATGCCGTTGTCTTGCATTTCAATTGGCGATGTTGGTACAAAGAATGCCTCAATGTCTCTGGCTTCGCCTTTGTATTTGGGAAGGATCCCCTCAAAGGCAACGTAGGTCCATTGTTTGCAGTATCTGGAGCACAAGGTCGTCTCGGGTGTGGTCGAAAGCCTCAAGGTAAAAATTTCATCCTAAATCGTTCTCTCAATTTCTTGAATATATATTTTATGCCTTTCTTCTGAATTACTAGCAAGGTTAAAGGCATACCTTGGATGAATTTATTCGTCGGCTTAGTGCAATGTGTAACCTTGGACCAATCCATATGTTTGTTTTCAATATATGATTTGTTCATCGACTGCTGTTATGATTAGCAAACAAGAGAAAATGACTGAGAGGATCTTGAAATTCGAATGAACAAAGACCTTTGATATAGCTAAAAGCTTTAGAATAACCTAATTTCCACGCATTCTCAAAA
Organism: Larix kaempferi; assembly: GCA_027924585.1. NCBI lineage: Eukaryota > Viridiplantae > Streptophyta > Pinopsida > Pinales > Pinaceae > Larix > Larix kaempferi. The sequence continues at coordinate 5,169,602 of BSBM01000043.1, read as the reverse complement.
CATATTATTCTTTTCGTTGCGTGGATTATTTCTTTGTTGCAATGGTAGGTCTCACAAAATATTATGTGTTCAAGACTATATGGAGTGAGATTAGTGAAAAATCATGAAGGCATCTCCATCAACGTCTGGATTTCTCACCAGCAAGTTGTACATGAGCGGTTTCCAAAACACATTTAAATGTATGCTTCTTACATGCACTCGATATATAATTTTAATTTTTTTTCTTTTTATTATGAGAATTTCACTACCTTAAATCCATAGAAATTGAGATCCATTTGTACAAGTAATAACACCATGTGTTTGTATACGCATCCATCATGCCTGCTTGGCATCTTGGTCATGCTCCTCAACTTTTTTGGACGCAAACTTCATTCTTGTAGCATTGGAGAGAGGCCAATATGGTCTACGTCCTGAGTTTTAAACCCTTATTGCATTTATGTAATTATTTTTAATGGGTGACAGAGGAATTTTGACTTGCCTCATGCATGTTTTGACTTATATGAAGGACAAACAACTAGTCCCCTCCAACCAACTCCCTAAAGGGGTCATAACCGTTGTAAACACTTTGTATTCCTCTATCCAAAAAATTTATAAACAACAAATGATTTTTTCTCCCTTTCGAGGGCCTCAACATTGTCATGGAATTCTGAGTTTTAATGTTTATACATAGTGTGTTTGTGAGCTCTAAATATGGGTAGAATGAGCCTTGTTTCGTTTTGTGTTTCGTACAATATGTATGTAAATGAACGCTAGTCAATGTTGTTCAACTTCTATAGATTTCAATGAACAATGCATATATTTTATTGGTGATTTGGACCAATGAAATGTCATGGTCATTTTCCATTTTGTTTTTCGTTCAATGCCCTGTATATTCTCATTATCATTTTATTATAACAAATTGGTAGGTAGTTATTGGTTTTTTTCTCCAATTTTGAGGACACGAGATTTAAACCCTAGTGACTCAATCATTTCAATTCAATTCAATTATTTGCTTGTTGGTTATCACAAAAAAAACTCTGATGTAAAATTAATACTTATTCTAAAGTGATTTTGTGTCTTCTTTTCAAGGGTCGTTTTATACTTGTATTACACAACGAATACATGGCATTTTTTATATTTTTCCACTATTAAATAATCCTTTGTTCATGAGATCGATATGACCTGAGTACATAAAGATCATATTAATTATGATATTATTGTCTTGCTTATGAAAGTTGATGTTAAACCTCATGCATAGCTTATAATACATGTATACCTTTTAAATGATAGTTCAGGTAACTCGTGGGCTATTAGCCCTGATTTCGTATGATTATTCTATATTTCTACTTGTTTTTTACTATGTATGAGAACATTTACAATTTCAATGTGTTGAGTTAACATGTTCTTTCATGTTTCAATTTCCATAAACGTTTAATCATAATAATAAAAACATTGTTGGTTCGTGATGTATGATTCCTTGAATCCTAGATGTAACAAGGACCTGATAGTCAGTTCATCGAGAGGCTTCTCCACTACATTCATACTTAAGTCTTGTGTAAACAAGTTAAAGTGCAAAACTACAACGATCCGACCATGAACTGAAGGTAATCATGTCATCGCACTTGCGTGGTGCCTCTGTCGTTCAGTATTTTGAAATATGTAACACAATTTGTTATGCCTTTTTTTTTAACAATGAAATGTTCAAATAGATTAGTAATTACAATGATGAATTATTTTAAGTGCTATGTGAAGCCTTTTGATTTTTTATAGATCACTAATTACAATGATATTTTTTATTTTTATTTTGCTAAGCTATATCATTCTTATGACTTTATGACTTCGTAGGGACTTGAACCTTTGCTTCTATTTCCCTTGTTTTTCTTTTGGAATAGTGATTAATTCAAGTCGAAACCTTAGTTTCCTCAATTTTAATGTGATGCTTGGTATTATTGGCATGCTGAGCCATGTTGTGAATGATGTAGGCTTTATGTTCCTTGATTCTCATGTTAAAATAAATATTAATCTTATTTATTTAAAAAGGCATTTTTAGTAATATTTTAATAAAAAATAATTATAAATTTAAATTTTATGAAGCTAATTAATACAAATTTTCAAATTAAAATAGCCTTAAGAATAACACAAATTAAATTTATCCATTTCAACTATTAATATTCGTCAAGCGAATTTATAAGGTCATCTCAAAATAAACTTATACAAGGGTCAAACTTCAAATCTTATGAGATAAGAAATATTCTATGAAGAAGGGAAATAAATACTTTTGATTAAAACCCCCTTACTTAATTTTATAATTACAAATATCCCCCTTTTTAAACTTACACTCATTTTTTAGGTGATGAAGGTAAAATGAGGTATCCCTTAATACTTAATCCACTCAATAAGTGTAGCGAGGCTTCTCTCATAGCATAACATAAAACTTATATATATATACATTAAATTCCAAAAGTTTATAATGAAGTACAACTAGGGATACTTCCTAGAGTAGTTATTTTGATAATTTATAATAATTACTTTTATTCTACTAAACCTGATACATGATTAAATAATTCAACCAACTGAGATGAACTCAGTATGAAATTGTAAGATGTGTAAATAAAAACCAATGCCCATATGCATTCATTCCATATGAAAGGAAAAGGACCCAAGTGTGTAAGGTTTGATTGTTACTAAGGGTCTATTTTAGGTATTAATTAACCAACAAGGTTCTTTTAATACTAGACCACGTTTATAAAAAGGAAACCTTTATTTGACTAACTACTTGTATGTCTTCTAACTTTATTATATATTATATAACTGTACATAGCCCTAGCCCTTTTATGGATCATTATCATTTCAATTACATAAGGCAAGCTATTTATAAAGTCAAGCATAGATACTATGAACTAATCATTTATCAAAATACTTAACACAATACTTTTCACACCTTTAACTCTACATCTCAACTACTACATAATGAAAATAGGGTTATATCACAATATCTATCTATCTTTATGTCAAAGTAGTTTCCTAGGTTTTTAATAACATTTATGATCATAACAATAGTTTCATGATCCACTGGTGGGGCCTTGGCCTTGAGCTCCTTACCATGGCCATTTACATGATTACATTTACGAGAGAAATAACAATAGAGGTCGAATTTGAGGGATGTTACAGAGAGAACCATCTAATCCACATATATGAGTGGGGACTTGGAATAAGTTAGATCTTATGCTTAGGATTCTACTTGAGCTTCTACCTATGCTTCCAATGGGAGTGTTCAATTATGTTTGGGCTTGAAAAACGTCTTCCATATCTCATGGAAGCTTGCATTTTTTTTTCTATCTTTCCATGATTTATTTGTGCTATTTGCCTTTGTCTCATAAAATATTTTTATAATTTTTGGAAAACAATTAATTTAATCAACAAGTAGAAATAATTAATTTGATCAACAAGTAAATATGTGTTTGAAAAAAGTATCTGGTATCCTTGTTGAAAGTGAAACTCCTATGTGAGACCAGATATATTAAATCAACAACAATTACCTCTCACGAAATGTTGGGTTATATCTCCCTACAATTACCTCTAACGAAATGTTGGGTTATATCTCCCTACAATTACCTCTAACGAAATGTTGGGTTATATCTCGCTAACTTTCTATTTTGTTTTCTTTTCCTTTGATTTTATTTTGGGGAAATATTTCGTGGCATCGAAGTGACATGTCTCTAGCATCCTTCTCTTCCTTGGTTCATAGCTTAGTGGAGTATCCTCCGTTCTTATTTTTGCAATAATATGACTTGCCTATCCTTCTTGTCCTAGTCACATCTTCCTTCTCGGGTACTATGTAATCAATTCCTAATAGTTGGTAACGGTTCCTTCGCATGACCAATTCCAAGAATGCAAGAGAGTAAAATAAATTCTCTTGCAAACCTACATGTTAAAACACACCATGTTCAATCTTCAACTCATGTAGAGTAACTCAACAAAATAATGTTTACTTCGTTGAATAGTATAAGGGAATATGTTACTCGGACACCTCTCACTGCTATCAAACCCCAAGAAGCATAATGCATAGGAATTGGATCTTTAGAGCACTTATCTCAAACACTAACTTCATCATCGAAGTCACAGAAAAAGAAGATAACAACCTCCATCAACCACTAATTCTATGCAATCATGACCACGAGGAGGATAATGAATATGATTTTGATTGCCAAACCGAGGAAGAATATGGAGGTCCTTCCCATTAACCTCCCAAGCATAACCATCATGTTTGCATATTACCGCCTAGGCATTCAAGACATGGGCCTCTTTCCCATCCTTATGATGCTTCCCTATGCTTCCCTATCACCTGATTTAGGTAATTTGTATATATACTACAAAAGATGAAGCATTCCTCCTTTAAGGGGGTTGTTCACATACTATACCACTTGGTCTCTAATTCGTAAGTAGTCATCCTCACTCCTTCATTTTCCAACATATCTACCAAGTTGTTTTCCTTATGTTTCACGTGGAGTTGAAATGATAACTAGCATTTGAGGAATACGATTGGGAACTCCCTCAAAGTTCGAGCACTTTGAGCATAGCTTTTAGTTAAGAGACAACTTGTTCACAAAGTATTATGTACATGATATGTTTACAAAGTATTATGTACATGGCAGGTTTAACCTGATATGTGGACATTCTACTATTTGTAATCTTTCTTTTTATATTTAATGAGGGTTTTAAAATAGTTTTATCACATTTTGCATGCTTTCAAAAATATCAAAGTCGGTTTATTTGAGAAAAGTTGTCTTTAATAGAGTAGTTCTAATAATATTTGTGATGATGCATTAATGCGATTTCTATTCGTGTTAGTGTATGTTCTTATTTCCAATAACCATTGCAACTTTCTAACTAACTCTAAAAATTCAATCAAATGACATAATTCAGATTTTGATTGTCAACAAAAGAAAGGAAAAAGTGGTATTCGTATTTATAAACATATAGGAAGGTTTTTTTTTCTTAGAATGTAGCTTAAAAATGAGATATTTGGAAAATAAGCTAATTGAGAATTAATACATTATATTAAGGTTGTGGGTCTCGAAAGTGTTTGATTCTATCAGTTTTCCGGTCTATCAAGATTTGGGTCTCTACATGTCAGTTGGACCGTTAAGGAATGAGATAAGAAGTGGGGTCCCCACTTGCTCTAAATATAGTTAGTGCAATTGTGTTTCACCAACACCTTGAGTTGTGAGTGACCAAATACTACAGGTGAAATGTATAAAAAAATTCCTCCCCTCCTCATTCATGCAATTGTTCATTGAGAGTCTAAGAGTCCAATGAGTCTAGAGTTCAAGATTTTATGGTTTCAGTGACCCAAGACATTGCATGTATGATTTCTTTCGTATTTCGTGAAAAATATATCCACACGTCCTACATCCCTCTTCGGTCTTGCTGTCGGGTTGATTGAAGGCACCTGGATTTAATAGCAGTGGAACTGTGGATGGGATGGCGGATCGAATCTGGGTGTTTCAGTTCAATGAATGCACGTAACAAGAATCACTGACGTCGGGATCTCTACGTGCATGTGCAGGTAGGTCGGTAATGGTATAAGAAATGGTTATAATATAGTTTACTTCTCGAATCTCTGCTTAAACGACAAGAGATATTAGAAAAGCACTGACGTAATCGCATGATGCAAGTAGCAAAACCAGAGGTGAATGAACGAACCGTGAGATCCGTCACGGCTCTGACTGTTCCTCTACCTCTTTATATATAGTAAACTTCAGGATCTCTGCTTCAGTTGAGTATAGGAAACCGTTGGGTTCACCGTTTCTGACAATCATCCTACGAATATTCTGCAATCATGAAGTTATGAAGTTATAATTATAATGAAATTCACTTTAAACTAAAGATGTTGTATATGATTGAATATATCATAAGATTTATTTAGGATTGGTTTTGGTGTTTAGTATCACAAAATATTATTTTATTTAAAATTGATTTTGGTTATTTGAACTATACCATGGAATGTCATATATTTATTTAACACCAAAATTTTTTTTTACACACCACTTTTGCACCATAAATCTTATTACCACTTACTTATCTCACACTATTATCACTTTAACACCACTATTTAAAAATTGAAAATTTCCCAAATCCTTTACAAATACAAATAATAATATTAATGTAAAATTAAAGCATTCAATTATTGATAATTAACAATAAATCTAATAAAATGTGAATTATCAAAATATCATAATCATCACAACGTGTAGTAACGTTATTGAAATATCATAATCGTCACGCGTTGACAAGAACACGATATGAGATGATTTTACATTAAAATGTTCGACGGTTTTGAAACGTAGAGATATAAATGACTTCTAATGATTTGCATGTGTGAAAAATGAATAATGAAGAGTGGTAACCAAAAATACTTTTGAAACTCATTTTTAAATTTATGAAATTTTAAATTGAAAAGAACGTATCTTTCTTGGTTATTCCAAACTTTAAAATAAAATAGCCTAAATAATGATGAATAATCATATATATATAATAAAAATTTTGAATGACTCAAGAATATTTTATTTAAATCAATTGGTATTAAACTTTAATAAAAATATCTAATTAAAAATATCTAATTAAAAATATCTAGTTATATATGAATTAAATTTTAATGAAAATTTATTTGTTAATGGAATTTATTTTAAAAAATAAATTAATAAAAAAAAATATTTGTTTTTATATATAATAAAAAATAAAATAAAATAAAATTTAAAAAATAAAATGTATATATATTTTATAATAAAAATTAAAAATAAAAATAAAAATAAGAAATGAGATGTATATTTGTAGAAGAGCATTGGATAGTACAAGTAACTTTCATTAATCATATCCAAATGACACATCCCATGCTCCAGAACTACAATGATTTGAGATTGGATCCTACCCATTATAATTTATTTAAATAATTATGAACAATTATATTTATATATAATATGAAAAATTTAAATGACTTAAAAAATCAATTGGTATTAAATTTTAATGAAATTTAATGTTCAAAATTATTTTTAATAGAATTTATTTAAAAAAATAATAAAAAAAGTTTTTGGTTTTCAGGTTTTTACAAAACAATTTAAATGTGTATACATCTTAATAAAATATAAAAATAAAGTTAAAAAATGAGATGTATATACATTTTGTTGAAGAAGAATGGATTGTAAAAGTAACTTTCATAAATCATATCCAATTGACATATCCTATACATGGTGTAGAATTACAATGGTTTGAGATCAAGGGTCCCACCCATTAACCTGTGGCTTGCTAACATGTGGAGGATGATATCATCCATCAACAATTTGTTATTCATGTTGCTTCTCCATCCAGATATCCAAGTCATGCTTGGAAAATTTTCATGAAAATGGTGAAGGAGAAATGACCAATAATGGTTCCCTTTCCTGCAGCATTAATGTTAATTGTGTCCTTAGGCCAAATGAATTTCTCTATGGTGTGGGTTGCTTCGACATCTATTTAAGTGAGTTGAACTAGATCGGAGTGAACCTATAAGAAAACATGTCTCTTAGTACAGGAGCCACCTTGTAGTTTTCCAGTAGACTAATGGGCTGGTGCAAGCTAATGTTGGCCATTCATGACGCGTTAGTCGCAATGGACTCCTAGAAAAAAAGAAATCTGAATGTCAAAAAAAAATATTAGAGCTACCTACACAACTTTTTGGAATATGGCACAAGAAGATGAAACATAGAAAATTAGATTACCTTCGGGAATATGCAAATATTATTTATGGAAATTAAGTATAACTCCCAAAAAATGGGGTTTTCCTAAGGTTCGTATGTTATTTTTTTTTTAAACATAATGAATATGTTTGCGTTAGTCCCCTGGTTCGGTATGCAAATGGTGGAATTTTGTGAAAAAAATTATATACAGTCATAGATAACAGGTCGTTCTACTGCAACACTATTTTTCAATATTTATTTATGCTAACTTTAATTTTTTTTTAATTAAGGAAGCCATCCAAGCCCTAAAATGACTAGGTCGAGCATTAGTCCCTGAAATCATGGTATTAACATAATCAATGAACCTTTTTTTTTTTTAGGATGTAGGTCTTTGTGTGTACTTGTGCGGGTTCTTTTCCGTTTTCAAAATAGGTGAGCCAATCAAAAGTTATAGACAAAAGAAATAACCTACTTTTGGTGTAAGATTGATGTTAGTGCAATTAAAATTAATTAAAAAATAGAAACAAATAATAGATTTAATAAAAAAGATTACATATTCGGAATCTGCACACAAGTGTGTGCAATTTCATTAGCAGTGGACAAGTGTAGCATATGCAGAATCATGCTCGAAACAAAATAAGTTATATAATAATATGTATTTTGTTATAACACAGTCAAAGCCACTTTGTTTGGCAACCCGAACCTAAAACCAAAGCGGCCAAGTCATCCACCACGTTGGTGGGAAAGGAATTGACCGCAAAAATTTAGAAATTTAAATGGCACGTATGCGTTGTTTTAAATACACCCGCACGCGCTAATAACACGTGCGCACATTTTTTTAGTAATCCGAAATGTAGTTTTGATTGTGTTTATTATGGTGTTGGTATCCCATAACAAAAAATTTTGTCGGGATAATAACCAAACCTAGGGTACAAACATGACTGAAACAACATCATCTATGAAACTAGAAGATCAGGCTCCACAACTAATAGTCTCCCTCTCACTCCTCCCATCTCTTCCTAATCCCCCTCTTGCCTTTCCCCCCTCTCTCACTATCTCCTTAACCATGCTCCTCTCTCCCCCTAAGCCACATCCTCTCACTATCTCTTTAACCATGCTCCCCTCTCCCCCTAAGCCACATCCTCTCACTCTCTCTCTATAATCGTTATCTCTCTCTCTCTTTGTCTATGTAACGCCCCTCTGCTCTTCTCTCCCCTATGTCCCTCTCTCTCTCTCTCTCTCTCTCACTATAAGGGAAATACCTTGTAGTGGAGGTTGCCCACAAATTGGCCTTTTATACTGTGCCCAAACAAATGCTCAAGGATTTACTGAGAAGCGTAGGGAGGTGGAGGTGTAGGGAAGAGAGAGAGACTAAGAGAGCTAGGGTTAGTAAGGTCTAGGGAGAGGAGGGGAGAGAGATAGAGAGGATGGGGTTTAGGGCTCGGGGGAGTAGGATAGAGATATAAAGAGTAGGATGGTTACGGATGGGGGAGAGGTTAGGGAGAGGGAGAGGGGGTTTAGGGAGAGAGAGAGAGAGAGAGAGAGAGAGAGAGAGAGAGAGAGAGAGAGGTGTAGAAACAGGGAATAAAGACTGAGAGGGGGGGTTAGTTAGCGGTAAGGGGCTAGCAGGGGGGTTAGCAAGGGGGAGAGAGAGGGAGAGATTGAGAGAGGGGGTTAGTAATGGTTAGGGAGAGGAGAGGAGAGAGAGAGAGAGAGAGCGAGAGAGAGAGAGAGAGAGGAGAGGATGTTAGTTGTAGGGAGTGAGAAAGAGAGATGGGAGGTGTGGTTAGAGGTAGGGTGATGATGATGACGATAATGATGATGATGATTATGAAGTTGAAGACGACGACGACGACGACGATGATGATGATGGCGATGATGATGATGATGATGATGATTAGGAAGATCATGATGATCATGATGAAGATGATGATCATGAGCATGATGATGGTGATGATGATGATGATGAAGATGAGGATGATGAGGATGATGAGGATGATGATGATGATGATGAAGATGAGGACTATGATGATGATGAGGATTATGATGATTATGATGATCGTCGCTCATCATCATCATCATCGTCATCATCATCATCGTCTTCATCATCATCATCATCATCATCCTCATCATCTTCATCATCATCATCATCATCATATTCATCATCTTCATCATCTTCGTCACCATCATCTTCATCTTTATCATCATCATCATCATAGTCATCATCATCTTCCACATCATCATCATCCTCGTCACCATCTTCATCACCATATTCATCATCATCATCATCCTCATATCCATCTTCATCATCATCATCATCATGTGCTTCATCATCATCATCATCATCACCATCATCTTCTTCATCATCATCATCATCGTCGTCGTCATCATCATCGCCATCTCCCTGTTCCTCATCATCATCTTCTTTTTCATCATCATCATCATCATCATCATCATCATTGTCGTCTTCATCATCATCATCATCATCATCATCGTCATCATCATCATCTTCATCATCATCATCGTCATCCTCATCACCATCTTCATCATCCTCATCACCGTCTTCATCATCATCATCATCATCATCATCATCATCATCCTCATCTCCATCTTCATCATCATCATATGCTTCATCATCATCATCATCATCATGATCATCATCTTCATCATCATCATCTTCAATGTCTTCATCATCATCATCATCCTCATCATCATCCTCATCACCATCCTCATCATCATCATCCTCCTCCTCCTCATCATCAGCATCATCATCATCCTCATCACCATCATAATCATCATCATCATCATCATCATCATCATCAACAACATCATCAACATCGTCGTCATCATCCTCTTCATCATCGTCTTCACATCATCATCACCATCATCTTCATGACGAAGACAACCATGATGATGATGATGGTAATGAGGATGATGAGGATGATGAAGACATTGAAGATGATGATGAATATGATGAAGATGAAGATGATGGTGATGAGGATGATGAGGATGATGAAGACATTGAAGAAGATGATGATGATGAAGATGATGAAAATGAAGATGATGGTGATGAATATGATAAATATAATGATGATGATGATGATGATGATGATGATGAAGAGGACGACGACGACGATGATGATGATGATGATGATGAAGACTATGATGATGATGATGAGGATGATGAGGATGATGATGATGATGATGATGATGATGATGATGATCACGATCAATCATCATCATCATCATCATAATCATCATCATCGTCATCATCATCATCATTCTCATCCTCATCCTCATCCTCATCATTATCATCATCATCGTCATCATCCTCATCCTCATCATCATCATCATCATCATCATTGTGATCATCATCATCATCATCAACATCATCTTTATCTTCATCATCATCATCCTCAACGTCTTCATCATCCTCATCCTCCTCATCATCCTAATCACCATCATCATCATCATCATCATCATCATCAACATCATTATCATCATCATCATCATCATTGTCGTTATTTTCGTCTTCATTATCATCATCACATCATCATCATCATCATCTTCATGACAATGACAACGATGATGATGATGATTATGATGATGAAGATGGGGACGGTGATGATGATGATGATGATGAGGATGATGATGATGGTGATGAGGATGATGAGGATGATGATGACGATGATGATGATGATGAAGACGTTGAAGATGATGATGGTGAAGATGATGAAGATGAAGATGTTGGTGATGAAGATGATGAATACGATGATGATGATGATGATGATGATGATGACAATGAAGATGATGATGATGATGAAGACGAATATGATGATGGCGATGATGATGATGATGATGATGATGATGAAGATGGCGATGATGATGATTATTATGATTAAGGTGATGGTGATGAAGATGATGATGAGTGTTGACACTATATTTGAAAATACTCAAACCCTAAAAGATTTGTCAAAAAAATCCAAAAGAAGTGAAGTTACTATAGATGGGTTGAAATAAAGGGTCATAATACAAAATTAACCAATGAAAAACCTACATATGCAATAGTCCAAAAATAATTATTGAAAAGGTTAAGTCTTGATGAAGTTTCAACGACAGAGATGACAATAATAGAGATCAACTGTTGTCAGGGTTTCCCGCACTGCCCAAAGGATCGTTTGCAAATGTTGGTGAGTGGTTGTAGACATAATACCACCGGGTACATGTCATATTCTCATTGATCCGCATCAATAGGATAGTGGTATCACAAACCACTACAATGCCATGTGGAACCACCAAAGGATAATACACCACCAGGGAATACACCACATGTTGATATTAATCGGAGGGACGATATACATTGGGACAAAATCGACGGCCAAGATTCATCTGCATCATGGGAAGTTCGCACTGAATAGAAGAAAGAGCGGTTGCAGCAATTAAACCACTCTAACAAGTGTCAGAAAATGGTTGATCCGCATACAGTAAAAACAAGAGAAGAAAACCGTTATTGGGATCGCAGATACCACCATGGGAAATAGAGGGACGCAAGATCTAACGGCTCAAATCAAAATGCTCGTGATCAATGGTTGGATATAAAGTACATTCGGAAAGCTTCCAGAAAGTTAAGCAAAAAGGCTTATATAAAACAAAAGGGTTTCAAATAATGACATTTTGTATGTGTGTCGTTATCCCTGGGAGCTCTGCAGACTGGTGGAGATCAGCAGTTGTGACAGAAGGATAAAGACATGTCTATACAGGTATGGTCTAGTGACCTGGCCCACATTTTTAATGAAATTTTGTTTGTAGAAACGATTTAAATGGAAACTGTACATGATGTAGATATTTTTAAAGCAAAAGAAGCCCTAGAAGATAGAGATGGGGACATTCATGATACCCTAATCAGGTTACCACTCACTGAAGTTAAACTTAAGTTGTCTAAATTATTAGATGAAGGTATAGAAATGCACAGAGTCCACCAGTCATCCTTGTTAACCTTCTGCCCGGACCAAATCCCATCTTTTGCAAAATTTGTGTCGTGGTGTGCTGAGAATTATTCGAGAGAAGAAAGAACTATTTTAGATAGTCGAAAAACCAGAGTCGTTTGCAAAATAGAGCCTCCCGTAATAATTAAAGCCCTAGAAATAGAATTTTCCCAAACCCTCGAGTCTGAGATTTTTTCTGAAACTTCTGTTATTGAATATTATCATCAAACCCTTCAAGATGATAGAGAAAAGTTTTTTTCTACATGTCTTAAACCAGAAACCAACATTTAAGATATCCCGTACCCTATAGATATCAATTTATTTGATGAAAATACCTAGTTGGTTCGGAAATTGTTGGCTTTAATCCTAGGGTTCAATACAGACATGTGTGTAACTGAGTTTCAGTTAAGTCTTTTGTATAAAATGAGTACAATTCAGTCAGGGATTGATGAAAATCAAATTCCTCGACTTAATTTTGAAGAATTTTTTACTGAGAAGATTCATGATCAGATGGTCAATTTCCCCACTCTGAGGCATTTCAAATTTCAGTATTTTTTGATGAAAATGATCATAGTGGCCAGTCATGAAGAGCTACAATTCCCTGAGATCATTTTCACAAAGTTATTAGAAAATAACATGTTTAATTACATAAATCATATGCTCTCTGAGATTTACATAATGATTTTTGGTGAAAAATCGACTACAGTATTACCAAAAATGCAAGCATGTATGCAATTGAGTGCAGAGTACGCTGTAGGATATTGGTTCTTGTCAAAGGATAGTACAGTGATAAGATTATATGGTTTCAAACATAAACCCTATGTTTTACCAACATTTCTTACCTTAAGGGTTTTTGCTTTGGAGTTCCTGAGACAGAAGTTAATTGTTGAGGATAACAATTTCTTGCTTTTCAAACAAGCAACAGATATCAAGTATCCGTTGACACTTGGCCCATTCACAGTGAAGAATAAAAATGATGCTATTTATATAGAGAAATTATTGAAAGATATGGGCTTTGAGACAGACATGGCTATTGAGTATGATCCGTTAAACATAATATCAAAACGGAGAACGGATCATCGCATCAAAGCATTGAATCATCAGATGATTGAGGGAATGTCTGACAGAGCCAATTGGCTGGAGTATAAGGAAGAAATCATTCCAGATTCACATGATAAAGAAATGATATTGACAGATGCAACGGCAGAGGCAGAAAGCATGATGAATACTGCAATGGTGGGGTTTAAAAGACCCATGCAGGATGTAGTGAGCATTGAAGGTGAAGGAGCAGAAAAAGGAAAAAAATTGAAAATGGATGAACAACAAGAGTTAATGGCAGTTTTAGAAGAGGAAGGAAGAACAAAAGTCATGGTAAAGGAGTACAATATTCAATAATCCTCAGTGGAAGGTGATGTAAATAGACCACACAGTCTGATGGATGTATTTAATGAACACAGTCAAAATAAACAGGAATCTTCTCGAAAAACTAGTCAGTTATTTCCAAGGGTTAGAAATATATCCAACACCGAAGTCAATTTGTTTACTAGCAGAAATGTCAAAGAAAATTCTTTAAACTTTTCAGTTGTTACTAAAGATAAGATCTCAGAGATGAAGGTGGATCTGACAAAAATCAATGCGCCAGATAAAATTTTATTGCACAGACAAACAGGGGAGGTTATATATTCAAATTATTTAGGAGAGATATTAAAGGAAGACAAATTGAAAAATTTAATGGATAAATTGAATAACCAGTTGAGACAAGAGAAAGCAGAAAATAAGTCTCGACAACAACAAATAAAAAGATTACAAATAGATTTGATAAACAAAGAGGGAGGTGCAGCAGCAAAATTACTCAAAGAAAAAGATGATACAATTCTAATGTTAAGACGAATGTTGAAAATTCCAGACACTTTGCTTATTCAAGGATCCGAACTAACAGTACTGGAAAAAGAAAACGAAGAGCTATCAAATGAAGTAAAGGATGTTACTGCAAAAATGTTGAAGCTCACCGAGGAAAAAGATCATTGGGAAAAAGAAAAAATTTGTTTGGAAGAGAAATTGGAGGAAATAAAGAAAAAGTTAGCAGAAATAAGTCAGCAACAGGTACAGGCAGATACAGATGAAGATAAAAATGGATTAGATGGTCTCTTACAAGCCATGTCCCAGGTAAGTTTGAAAGATGTCGAAATTAAAGAATTAAAAATGGGAATACAGAAGCTCAAAGAAGAAAATGAGACTAAAGATAAGGAAATAAAAACTTTGCAAATAAGGAATCAGGAATTAACTGATAATAATAAAGCTTTGGCAGCTCATGTGACAAGGCAGGCTGCGATGCAAGGTTGCAAACATATGGTATGGGATCAAATTATAAAGGAAGTTGAAAAATTAAGACCTTATCTTGATTATATGAGAATCAAAGAAAAAGTAGCCAAAGACGCCTTTGAGAGTTGCAGAGTAGTCAGAGAGAATTTAAACAAAAAGCCAAAAGAAATAGCACAGAGGGCAATAACTTTCTTAAACCGTTTAATTGAAGCAGACTTGACAGCAATGAATATAATGAATAGAATTTCAGTCATTACATGGACCAAAAGAATCTTGGAAAAATATTCACATGTTGAAAATATTGAAGCTAAAGCTGGAGATATACGGGAGGAAGTAATAAAGTTTAAGAAGTGATTTGAAAAATTAATAAACAAAGGATTCCCTGCTTTTTGGGATGAAAAGAATGAATTGATTCCTCCTAATGAATATAAGAGATTACTATTTGACATAAGAATGGATCACAAAAAGTTTTAGCAGTTGGATCATATGCTTACAGGAAAGATTTTAATGGAGAAAATTGCGGAAGACTTTGAAATTTTAAATATGTTAATCTCAACCTGTGAGAATCCTCCTCTTGTTTCTTATGCAGGTCACCTTGAAATGCGAGTCCTGGTGAAGGAAATGACCAGTTATGATTTACCCATGGCCGACCAATGGAACTATGTGGACAAATATGGAAGGACAAGATATTCTGTCCATTCATAGATACATTCAGAATTTTTGTCAAGTGGCAAAATGATGCTTTTATTTTAAATTTGTAATATTGTTTGAAGACAGTTATCTATTGTTTAAAGACAGTTATCTTTCGAGTTAAGACATTTTCAGTTACTAGTTAAAAGAGGCAGTTATGTCAAGCTTCTTCCGAATTTTGTATAAAAGACAATGAGAGTCATTTTTGAAGGGGTTGGAAACTCTTTGAGAGACGATATGTTTTGAAGTCAAATTTTTTGATAAATAAAAGGCCGTATAGTGGAAATACCTATCTTTTAAGACCAGAGATTCATGTGTTGACCATTTTATACTCTATTTTTTTCCTTATCTTTATATGTGCATGTCTACTTTCTTTGTCATATCATCCATTATGTTCTTCTTCTATACTTAAATGAATGTTTAAAATAAATCGGGATTCATACTGGTTATGCCTCGTTTTATCGCATTTAAGTATCCACTATTTCTCCAAAGTTGACAATGGATTCATCTTAGTTAGATGCCTGTTGTTGATGGACTGTCATTATTTCTTTCTATACCACCTGCAAAATCAAATTGATTGTAATATGGTTGCTATCTTGCCTCTGTGGAAATCTGTTTGGTATAAATCTCTTGTTGGCACGTTAAATATTTGAAAATTGACTCCATGCCCAATGTTTCTTGTTTCCTTTTCAACCAAGTAAATCCTTTTAAGAAATTTTGACCGTATTTTTATATATTTTTAGCCTTTACATATATCTTGTGAGAGAGCCCTCTCTGGTGGAAAAAATGGCTAAGTTTTCTACCTAAAGTTTGGTTTAAAATAAGTTACCTTAGGTGTTATTCTTTTACAACCAGGATAAAATCTAAGTGCTAACATTTTGGTGCCGTTGCCGGGGAACGAAAGTGAAATTTTCCCTGGGAGAAACGACAGAGAAAGGTCAAATTTCTTGGGCAAGGAAGTTTGAAGTAAGTTGGTTGTAGATATTGCCCTGGTGACTTCACTTGTGAAATTTTTTTAAGGTTTTTTGAAGATATTCAAAAATAGACGTTGTGGCTACAAGAAGAAATCCCAATTTACAGTTCTTCTTAGGCATGGATAATCCATAAAAGATCCTCAAGACGGATAAAGGAAAAGGCAAGACAAAAGAAGGTATTCCTCAGTTTTCGATTATATTCCCTTGTTTTCAAGAAAATAATTTTGAGGAAGAAAATATTGGTTCAAGTGAAAAAGTTTTTCTTAGAACTAAATCAGATTCTGATTTGAAAGAAACAAAAGTTGACCCAAAAAGTTTGTGGGACTATTCTTTAAAATCTGTTTGGGAAAACTTACAAAAGTCTGAAAGGGCTGAGTCCAGAATATCCAAGGCCCAAAGAATACCTGTGCAAAGTCATAAACAACAGGTAGTGATTGTTACACATTATAATCCACCACCCATGGCTGCCAGATTTGCCCCATTGGTTTTGCCCGTTGCTTTACATGATTTTCCTCAAAATTATGGACAGAGAATCGTTACTTTTGATAATGAGAGTAATTATACAACACAGCGACATGTTGATAACTTTAGTGATTTCATTGATTTAGAAGAAGTGGATTATGATGATGCAAAAATGAGGTTGTTTGCCCAAAGCTTGCGAGGCGAAGTCAAAAAATGGTTCATAGCTTTAGCTGCAGGATCAATTGTTAATTATGATGCTTTCACAACTCTTTTTATCGAAAGATGGGAAGACCGGAAAAATCTTTCATAGATGTTGACACAGTATAACAATCTGAAAAAAGGAGGTTTTGAGTCGGTTCAAGAATTCTCTACCAGATTTATGAAAGTTTATAACTCTATACCTACAGATATAAAACCTCCAGTAGGAGAAACCAAGTTACATTATGCAGATGCTTTTGAAGGTGATTTTTCATGCACATTAAGAGAAAGAAGATCTACCACTTTTGCAATAATGATGAAAGATGCGGTGGAAGTTGAAGCTAATATGATGGCTTCTGGAAAGATGAGGCATAGAGATATAGATAGAAAGAAAAGTAGAGAAGATAATCAAAATGCAGCTTCTTCTTCTTCTTCCACAGATGTAAAATTTGAAGCAATGATGAAAACTATGGAAAAGTTGTTAGGCAGGTTAGTGGTGGATAACAAAGCTCCCAATAAAGAACAAACAGAACCTCAAATCAGAAACCATTTTTGTAGGAGACCCTTTGTCCCACCCATAAGGCCAAGCGATTAGAGGAACCCAAGGAATGCAGAAGAAGATCCAGTCAGACCTCCTTTCCCTGAAAATTATATTGGTGGGGAAGTTGAATCTAAGATGCCTGAGAGTGATATTCACCATTGTGGCAGTTTTGATTCAGAAGTGTATCTGACTAAACAGGAGCATGATATGTTCCCTGCAGAAGGAGAATGTTGTAATTTGGAGACAGAAATTGATCAATACGAGATTGGTTACCAAAGTGCTATCAACGATCTTCAAAGAAAGATAAGTCTGAGAAACAGAGACGTTATAACAGACAAAGGAAAAGAGTCAATGGGCAAATCAAAAGGATCTACAGATAAATCCTCCACCAGTCAGAATGAACAACAAACAAGAAGAAAAGAAAATGAGGATATGCCAAAAGTGATTTCAGATAACAAGAAAGATTCAGTGAAAGAAGGTGATAAAAATTTGGTTCCTTTCAATATACAGAGTGAAATGTCGAAAGTCAAGATTTCTGTACCTTTCAATGAGATATTAAAGAATAAGGAATACAAGGAACAAATTTTTAAGATGATGCAAGTAGAAAATCGAGTGGAAATAGATACTTTGGAATTAGATGATGATACTCCTAATGTCTGCCTGGGTTCAAGAATGGAAGATAATAGTTTTGGGGAAATTTCTCCGTTCTATGTAGATTTGAACGTTCATGATAAAGTTGTGCATAATTGTATATTAGACTCAGGAGCTTCTCATAATCTGATGCCAAAACTTGTAGTTGAATCTTTAGGATTGGAAATCACAAGACCATATGATGACCTATTTTCTTTTGATTCAAGGAAAGTCAAATGTTTAGGGTTGATCAAAGATTTGACAGTCAATCTCAGTAAAATACCAGCCAAAGGTATTCTCATGGATGTGGTGGTTGCTGATATTCCAGCAAAATTTGGTATGCTATTGTCTAGATCATGGGCCTCGAAGTTAAAAGGAACTTCGCAGATGGATATGTCTTTTGTTACTATTCCAATGTTGGGGGTACACAGAAGATTATATGCTGAAAAGATGGCTTCTTATTTGGTAAGTGATTTAAAAGAACCCGAAAAGCATGTTATATATGCAGTAGACACAAATTTCGGGTCATGTATTCTGTACAATAATGTTGAGTCCAAAGAAAAGATGGATTTAATCGAACCTAAAGAAAATGAAAAAGAAAGATTGTTAAGAGAAAAAATTAGAAAAGGAGGAACTTGGACAATGCACTTTGATGGAGCTAGGAGCAGAGAAGGAGCTGGTGCGGGAGTATGGATAATCACATCTGATCGAGAATTCTTAGTGTTTTCTTATCAATTTAATTTTGAGTGTACAAACAATGTTGCAGAATATGAAGCTTTGATTCTGGGGTTGAATGTGTTGAGAGATTTAAAAGCAAAAAGAATTGAAGTGTTTGGAGATTCTGAATTGGTAATAAATCAGGTAAAAGCTATTTATCAGACCAAACATCCTAAAATGAGGTCATATAGGAATGAAGTGTGGGATTTATTGGAAAACTTTTTCGATGAGCATGATGTTGTTTCAATTCCCATAGTTAATATCACCGTAGCAGATTCTTTGGCCACTGCGGGAGTTGCGTTCAAAACCCCTATCTTTTCTAAAAGGAAAGATTATATTGAGGTCATACACAGACCATCTATCCCAGACAATATCAAACACTGACAAGTTTTTGAAGATGATCAACATATTAAACGCTTTTTAGAGATGACAAATGAATTCAATTATAGGTCTATTGATGTAGAAGATGTTGGGGCTGGTCCAGATGAAAAAGATTCCCCCGAAGAAACATAAAAGTTCAAACAAAGGATTGGAGGTAAGGATATAATTCAGCTGAAGAATAACGTTATCTTTAGAGGCTTGATTCCTTTAGAAATTTTTTTTGATAAGAATGATGTGGTGAAAAATCCAAAAGTAGAACCTAAACCTGAGGATGTAAAAGATTACAATTTAGGTTCTGAAGAATATCCCAAATTGGTAAAGCTTTCAGAAAAATTACCAAGAAAGGAAGAGAATAAAAGTGTGGAAGTAATGAAAAGATTTTCAGATGTTTTCGCCTAGAGTTATGAAGACCTGAAAGAATATGATGTTTCTGTTATACAGCATACAATTCCTATCAAACTTGATGAAAAACGTTTTAAACAGAAGCTGAGAAGAATAAATCCCAAGTTTCTTCCAGTAATAGAAAAAGAAGTGAGAAAGCTATTTGATGCTAAGATAATTGTGTCCTTGAGATTTTCTAATTGGTTGGCTAACCTGGTACCAATAAGGAAAAAGAATGGTGAAATACAGTTGTGCGTAGACTTTAGAAATTTGAACAAAGTCTCTTTGAAAGATAATTATCCACTCCCGAAAATGGATTAGATTTTGCAGAAAGTTGTGGGAGCCGAAAGAATTTCTATGTTAGATGGTTTCTCAAGTTACAATCAAATTAAAGTTCACCCAGAAGATCAGGAGAAAAATGCTTTTACTACTCCATGGGGAACGTTTATGTATGCCAAAATGCCATTTGGTTTGATGAACGCAGGGGCAACCTTTCAGAGAGCCATAGACATTGCATTTGCAGATGAAAGAGACAAATTTGTGGTAGTATACATGGATGATATCACTGTTTATTCAAAGAATGCTGCTGATCACTAGAAACATTTGGAAAGAGTTTTTCTGAAATGTAGAAGATTTGGGATCTCCTTAAATCCAAAAAAATCTCATTTTTGCATGGAAGAAGGAAGATTGTTGGGACACATCATATCAAAAGAAGGCATCAAGATTGACCCGGAGAGGGTATCTTCCATACAGACGGTCGGGATCCCTAGGAGTAAGAAGGAAATTCAGTCATTTATTGGAAGGGTAAATTGGTTAAGAAGGTTCATTCCTAGTTTTGCTGATATTTTGAGAAACATATCTGAAATGCTAAGGAAAGACAAGGAAATTAAATGGACTGAAGAAGCAAGACAATCTTTTGATCATATTAAAAAAGCATTGACTGAAGCACCAGTGTTAATTCGTCCAGATTATTCAAAGGATTTCATTATGTTTACTTATGCATCAGAACACACAGTAGCTGGAGTATTGTTACAAAAGAACCAAGAAGGTGTGGAATAGCCAATTGCATTTTTCAGTAAGATTCTGAGGGATGCAGAATTAAAATATAACATTATGGAGAAACAAGCTTATGCTTTAGTGAAAGCATTGAAGGATTTCAGGATATACATATTGCATTCTCATATAATAGCACATGCTCCATCAGTAGCAGTGAAAGATGTTAAATTTTCAGTATTAAATCACAATACTATAGGATCTTTGCTGAGAGAACAACATCTACAGTATATCAATGCATGACAATCATAATATGACAAGCATCACAAGAATCAAAAGCATAGAGACAAGAGAAACAGAGTTTCCGTGGGGAAAACCCTAAGGTGAAAAACCCCACAACTTCCTCAGAGATAGAGAGAGCAATGGCTCAACCAAAATACAACCAAATAATACAGAGATAGTCTCCTAGCAGATGATCCTCCTCCTCCTCACTAGTGCGCCACTTTTCAGAGAGAGAGATAGATACTTTTCCGAGTGAGTAAAATAGAGATCTCCTATCTCTATTTATACTCACCTTTTTGCCCAGTGACCTACTGGGGCCGACTTGTCTACTTGAGTACATCCACATTATATTATATATTAATTAGGGCCGACCCCATAAGGTGGTCTAATAACCCATCGGCAAGTACACACACTTGCGACACTTATCAATCCACATGACGACACTTCCTTATAGAGGAATAACACATCTCTTATAAGGGTACAATAAATATATATATAATATACTGATGAAATACATTCCGAAGTTACATATACATCAACACTCCCTCTTAACTAGGAAGGTATTTCTCGACACAGATTTGCTAGACAAGTCTTCTTCTCTGGATCATCGTCATCGATGCATCGTCATCGTCATCGTCACTGCTGCTGCTATCTCGTCCAATCTCTGTCTCTACTCGTCATAGGAAGTTCTACAGAGCCAGTCCTTTTTCATACTGGATGTAGGCCCACCACCTGCAGGTCTTCATCATCACTGGCCATACTGTGGAATCCTCAAGACTTTTACGTGCGTCACAAAACCTCGAAAGAGCATCCCAGGCTGTTACGAGCACACAGCTCTACCTATAGGATCTCCCAGGGCACCGAATTACATGTGACCTCACCACAAAACCTCGCAAGAGCATCTGCCAGATATCCCAGGGAACCGAATTACATGCCATAGGCAAAACCTCGAAAGACTATCTGCAGATCTCCCAGGGCACCGAATTACATGTGGTCATGGCAAAACCTCACAAGAGCATCTGCGAGATATCCCAGGGAACCGAATTACATGCCATAGGCAAAACCTTGAAAGACTATCTGCAGATCTCCCAGGGCACCGAATTACATGCCATAGGACAAAACCTCGAAAGAGCATCTGCCAGATATCCCAGGGAACCGAATTACATGCCATAGGCAAAACCTCGAAAGACTATCTGCAGATCTCCCAGGGCACCGAATTACATGTCCTCCTAGAGCAAAACCTCGAAAGAGCATTTGCCAGATGTCCCAGGGCACCGAATTACATGCCATAGGAAAAACCTCGAAAGACCATCTGCAAATCTCCCAGGGCACCGAATTACATGCTCATCTGCACAACCTGATCCACGGCCACAGAGCATCAACCTGATACTCACCATACATCATCCTGATGTATCCATGATTATCCTAATCATCATCACTGCAACGTCCTGCTGCATGTCATCTGGAGCAACATCCTGAAGCTCGTCATCTATGATCATCCTGATCATCACTGCAACATCCTGCTGCATGTCATCTGGAGCAACATCGTGAAGCTCATCATCTATGATCATCCTGATCATCACTGCAACATCCTGCTGCATGTCATCTGGAGCAACATCCTGAAGCTCGTCATCTATGATCATCCTGATCATCACTGCAACATCCTGCTGCATGTCATCTGGAGCAACATCCTGAAGCTCGTCATCTATGATCATCCTGATCATCAATGCATCTACCTGATGCATACCAAGTATCTACCTGATACATATCATCATACATGATCCTCCTGATCATCAATGCATCTACCTGATGCATACCAAGTATCTACCTGATACATATCATCATACATGATCCTCCTGATCATCAATGTATCCACCTGATACAAATACAAATACATGATACTTATCACCATACATGATCCACCTGATCATACAATGTATCCACCTGATACATATACAGATACATGGTCCAAGCATCCAACATGATGCATATACAAAATACGTATGCATGATCCAACTGATCATATCCAGCATCAACATGATGCGTACATACAAAAATGATCCAACTGATCATATCCAGCATCCAACATGATGCGTACATACATACAAAATGATCCAACTGATCATATCCAGCATCCAACATGATGCGTACATACATACATAAAAATGATCCAACTGATCATATCCAAGCAGAAACCAGAACATCATCCTGATGTTCATCATCCAGCGCTTACATCCACAGCCATGTGAAGGATCCTCCTTCCAACATGCTTGGAATGGCTTCATCAAATGTGTCCATCACTTCTTCCTTGAAGTGTCCTCGATCTGAAGAACGCCAAGCCTCTCTCTGAAGTACTCGAACTTCACCCTGGCTAGTGGCTTTGTTAGCACGTCTGCAATCTGCTCATCCGTCGCAACATACAGGAGCTTCACAGCTCCTCTCTGCACCATATCCCTGATATAGTGATATTTGATCTCTATGTGTTTCGACCTGTCATGAAACACTGGGTTCTCGGACAGCTTCACACAACTCTGGTTATCACAGAAGATACCAGTAGCCTCCAACGGGAGATCAAATAACTCAGACAGTAGCTTCCGTAGCCATACTGCCTCACAACTAGCTGAACAGGCTGCAACATACTCCACCTCAGCTGTACTCAGTGCTACGCAGGACTGCTTCCTGCTAAACCAAGAGATCACACCTGATCCCATACTGAAGCAACACCCAGATGTGCTCTTCCTATCTGCAGCACTGCCAGCCCAATCTGAATCAACATAACCCTGTAGGTTAAACTTTTGATTCGCCTCATACCTGAGCCCATAATCCACTGTACCCTTCAGGTACCTCAGAACATGCTTTACAGCAACCAGGTGAACACTCCTCGGATCCGTCAGGAACTGGCTCAATGTGTTCACAGCAAAGCAAATGTCTGGTCTCATGTTCGTCAGGTACATCAAGGACCCAATAATCTGACGATACTTAGAAACATCAACTGGCTCAGATGAAGCATCACAAAGAAGCTTCAGATTCGATGCCATAGGTGTGGCCATGGCTTTGCAATCCATCATCCCAAATCTCTTCAGGATATCTACTGTGTACTTCCCTTGACCAAGGAAGATCCCACCTGCATTCTGCCACACCTCCATACCTGGGAAAAAGTGCACCATTCCCAAATCTTTCATATCGAATTCAGCTGCAAGCTTCCTCTTGGTATCTGCAATCATTCTGTCATCTCCTGTCACAAATAGGTCATCCACATATAGTAGTAGAATCACAGGATTCCCTTCCTCAACCTTGTAGTAAAGGTTGGAATCCGCTTTACTCTTGGTAAAGCCCAAACTAGATAGGAAACTGTCCATCCTACCATACTAGGTTCTGGGAGCTTGCTTCAAGCCATACAAGGCTTTCTTCAATCTGCATACATAAGATTCCCTGTCATGTATTTCAAAGCCGAGAGGCTGTTCCACATATACTTCCTCTTCTACTACACCGTTCAGGAAAGCAGTCTTGACATCCATCTGGTGTATCTTCCATTTCATTGCTGCAGCCAGGGCAAGTACTGTTCTGATGGAAGTATATCTAGCTACAGGTGCAAAGGTTTCTTCATAGTCTATTCCTTCCTTCTGAGAGAAACCACGAGCTACGAATCTTGCTTTATATTTTTCCACACTGCCATCTGCAGCATGATTGATTTTGTAGATCCACTTGGAAGTCACAACAGACTTCCCTTTAGGTCTTGGGACAACATCCCAAACATCATTCTTCATAATTGATTGGTATTCCTCAACCATAGCATCCTTCCATTCTTTCTTTTCTGCTGCCTCCTCATAACTGGAAGGTTCTTTGTTCATAATGTCACAGAGTAGAGCAACATAACTGGTGTGTGATCTGGTTCTCTTCTTTGCTCTGTGCTCTTCTTCTGGAATGCCAAATCTTTCTGCATCATGAATGAGCTCTCTAGCCCATACAGGTTTCCTCTTGTGAGAGTTATCCTCACGGGGTGGATTTATAGGTTCTTGTGGATCTTCAAACTCACGAGCAGTTTCTGGAACTGCATCAGTCATGGTAGTGTCCTGAAATCTTGTTTCCTTAGGTTCTTCATAAACTTCAATAGGTGCCTTTCTTGATTTGATGAATGCTGAATTTTCATCAAATGTTACATCCCTGCTGACATCAATCTTCTTGAACCCTGGAAAGTATATTCTGTAAGCCTTCGAGCTTTCACTATAACCCACAAAGATGCCCTTCTTTCCTGAAGGATCTAGTTTAGTCCTCTTCTCCTTCGGAACATGAGTGTATACTGGACAACCAAATATTCTGAGATGGCTGACTTCAGGTTTCTTACCAGAAAAGACTTCTTCTGGTGTCTTGTTGTCCAATATCTTGTGGGGTGTTCTGTTCTGCACATATACAGCTGTTCTAGCTGCTTCTGCCCATAGATGCATAGGAAGATCCTGGTCATGCAACATTTCCCTTGCTGCTTCCATGATAGTTCTGTTCTTCCTTTCTGCAACTCCATTCTGTTGAGGATTATAAGGAGCAGTCAACTCCCTCTTAATCCCTGAATCACTGCAAAGCTTCTTGAAGTCATTTGAGGTGAATTCTCCACCATTGTCAGATCTGAATGTTTTGATTTTCTTGTCAGTTTGATTCTCCATCAAGGTTTTGAATTCCTTGAATTTATCAAACACCTCATCTTTTCCCTTCAAGAAGTATACCCAAGTCTTCCTGGAGAAGTCATCAATAAATGATACATAGTAAACATACCCACTCAGAGAGCTGGATGACATAGGACCACATACATCTGAGTGGATGATTTCTAGGATATCTTTTGCCTTGCTTTCACTGCTTGGGAAAGCCTTCTTAATGTTCTTACCTTTTGCACATCCTTTGCAAACACCTTCATGTTTGGTCTTAATTTCAGGAAGACCCTCTACAGCCTTGCTTGCAATTGGAAGTGCTCTATAGTGCATGTGAGCAAGTCTTCTGTGCCAAAGTTCACTTGGCTCCATGGAGTCATGTACCATGGCATGTTCAGGTTGACCCTTTAATTTATACAAGCCTCCCTCTTGCTCTCCAATCACTACCCGCATCATCCATGGTCTTTCCCTTTGGCCACATTAGTACTTGGCCATCAACAAATGCAACCCTCATACCTTTTGCATCTAAAGCAGAGATGGAGAGTAGGTTCTTCTTGAGTCCAGGTACATAGAGGACTTCCTTCATCTTCAGATATTTTCCAGAATCTAGGTTGTAAGAAGCTTCACCACTTCCTTTGCTTGGGTATTGATAATCATCCCCAAGTTTCACCTTATGGGGTGATTCATGTTCAGAAAGGTTCACAAAAGATTCCTTGAACCCAGTCATGTGTTTGGAAGCCCCACTATCAATCAACCAATCATTACAACCATGTGAGATGGTACCAGTGAGTGCAGAGATCAGAACATACTCTTCTTCACTTGATGAATCATCATCACTACTACTTTCTGCCTTAGCCTTCTTCTTTGGGGGTTCATCATCTTCAGCAGCATGAGCATGAAACCTTCTTTTGCTGCCCTTCTTCTTCTTACTAGGATTTTTGTTATTATCCCTTTTGTTCTTAGGACAATCTGAAGCAAAGTGACCCTTCTCATTGCATGTGAAGCATCTTAGGTCTTTCTTATTCTTTTGATAGGATCTATTGTGGCGAGGGTGATCCTTCTTGGTTTTGCTTCTTTTGGTGTGAGCTGCAAGAGCTTGATCTTCTCCTCCCATCTTTTCCTCACGAGCTATAAGTCTAGCTTCTTCTTGAGAACATTCTTCCCGAAGTCTACTGAAGGAGATCAACTTCTTCCTTGCACAAATTCCTTGGATAAAGGAATCCCATGACCTGGGTAGGCCATTTAGAGTGGTCATCACCACTTCACCATTCTCCACCATTTCATCTACTGCTTCTAATTGTTCCTTGATCTGAGAGACCCTTGAAAAGTAGGATTGAATGGTTTCTCCATTCTGAAACTTCACTGCTTTCAATTGGTTCCGCAGGGTCATCTTCCGATTTATGTTCTTTCCTTCAAATAGCTTGGTCAAAGATTCAAACATCTCTTTGGGTGTCTTGAGAGAAGACACATGGGGTATGAGATGGTCTTTGATGGAATCAGCAATGATTCTCTTTGCCTTGACCAAGTTCTTCTTGTGCAATACCTTGGCCTCTTCATCCTCTGGGATAGGGATGTCTTCTTTCACATATGAGTCCAACTCATTCTCTTCCAGGATTAGCCCAATCTTATACTTCCAGGCTCGGAAGTTATCAGCCCCTTCAAGCTTATCCTCAAGCTTGGTGTGAAGAGACATCTTTAAGAGTACTTCAAATGGAAATAGAAAAGATTTAGAACTTACCACTTGAAGTGCTAAAAACCGGATCTGGTCCCGGATTGGGGTTTGTCAGAGAAACCCTAAAAATTCAAAATGTGAATTTCAAAATTCCGAAAGGATAGAAAGATGCGCCTTGGAGAGCTGATCAGCCTAGTACATTCAGAATTTGAGATCAGCAAAGTCTTGCCCTTCAAAATTGCCTTTTTGTCCTCCCGGGTTCAGTGGGGAGAGCCCTGAATTAGGGTTTGAGTTTCCCGGAGATCTACCCAGCCAAAAATCTCGATCCAAAGCTCAAACCTTCGATTTTTGCAAGGAGCTTCCAGCTGTACCTTCAGTTTCCAGAAATTCCTATTTTTGTGGAAACCCTAATTTTTAGGGCCAAAACTGAAAATGCTCGGAACTGAAATCTGATTGGACAGAAAGATGCGCCTTGATGAGTAGATCCAATCTACTATACTGAATTTCAAAAATCTATGGAGAGAAACCCAATAAACAAGCAATACAAGCTTCCGTCACTGCAAAATGTCTTCTTCTGAGTTAAGCTCTGATACCATGTTAAATTTTCAGTATTAAATCACAATACTATAGGATCTTTGCTGAGAGAACAACATCTACAGTATATCAATGCATGACAATCATAATATGATAAGCATCACAAGCATCACAAGAATCAAAAGCATAGAGACAAGAGACACAGAGTTTTCGTGGGGAAAACCCTAAGGTGAAAAACCCCACAACTTCCTCAGAGATAGAGAGAGCAATGGCTCAACCAAAATACAACCAAATAATGCAGAGATAGTCTCCTAGAAGATGATCCTCCTCCTCCTCACTAGTGCGCCACTTTTCAGAGAGAGAGATAGATACTTTTCCGAGTGAGTAAAATAGAGATCTCCTATCTCTATTTATACTCACCTTTTTGCCCAGTGACCTACTGGGGCCGACTTGTCTACTTGAGTACATCCACATTATATTATATATTAATTAGGGCCGACCCCATAAGGTGGTCTAATAACCCATCGACAAGTACACACACTTGCGACACTTATCAATCCATATGACGACACTTCCTTATAGAGGAATAACACATCTCTTATAAGGGTACAATAAATATATATATAATATACTGATGAAATACATTCCAAAGTTACATATACATCAACAAAAGATATTCTTACCCAGCCAGATCCTGAAGGAAAAAGAGCGAAGTTGATAGCATTATTATTGGAATATGATCTCGACATTAAACCTACAAAGCTAATAAAAGGCCAAGGTCTAGCTAAAATGATGACAGAAACAAATTGGGATTCTCTAGGTATGAATTTTCTTTCTGAGATTTCAAAAGAAGACGTTCCAAATTTACAAGTAATTGAAGATTTCTCTTTATCTCCTTGGTACGTGGACATTGTGTATGTTCTGCAAAATCTCCAAGCGCCTGCAAATATGGAAAAAACCAGAGCAAGATCAGTAAAGTTGAAAGCAACCAAGTTCTGCATATTAGATGGGAATTTATTTTGGAAAGATCCAGGAGGTATTCTGTTGAATTGTCTATTAGAGAATGAAGCGCAACATATTATGGGGGAATTTCATAAAGGCATGTGTGGAGGACATCATTCATGGAAGGCTACAGTGAATAAGATTCTTAGAGCTGGTTTTTATTGGCCCAGCATGTATTTAGATGTATATAAAGAAGTGACCAAATGTCATGAATTTCAAATTTTTGATGGGAAAAGAAAATTATTACCATTTCCTTTGAAACCTATTTCAGTCGAAGCACCTTTTCAACAGTGGGGGTTAGATTTTATTGGCGAAATTAACCAAAATTCTTCAGGGCAGCATAAGTGGATTTTGACTGCTACAGATTACTTCACGAAATGGATTGAGGCCATTCTGACAAGAAATACCACAGAAATAGTGATAATGAACTTTTTAGAATAAAACATCTTATCCAGGTTTGGTTGTCCTAAAAGGATAGTGATAGATAATGATCCAGCGTTCAAATCCAAAAAGATAATAAATTTTTGTCACAAATATCACATACATTTAAATCATTCCACTACTTATTATCCACAAGGAAATGGGTTGGTCGAGCCTTCAAATAAAAGTTTAGTGAGGATCATAAAGAGGTTGCTAGAAGATAACAAGAGGGCTTGGCACACTAAATTAAAATATGCTCTGTGTGCAGATAGAATCAGTACAAAAAGAGCAATTGGCACTTTCCCTTTCCAGTTGGTGTATGGCACAGAGGTAATTTTTCCCGTTTCTTTGGGTTTGCCCGTTATGAAATTGTTACAAGAAGTCGAAGAAGAACCAAATCATATGCAGAGGAGAATAAATCAAATGATAGAATTACATGAAGTTAGAGAAAAGGCATACAACAAAACCCAAATGCATCAGGAAAAAATGAAGAAAACTTTTGACAGAAAGGTTAAAGAAAAGAATTTTCAGATAAATGATTTAGTTTTGAAGTGGGACTCTAGAAATGAAGATCACCATGGGAAGTTTGAGCATTTATGGAAAGGTCCATATATTGTTGCAGGATATCAAGGGGAAAATGCATTTACCCTAAAAAATTGTAATGGAGAATTCTTTCCTGGAGGACCAGTAAATGGTAGACACCTCAAACATTATCTCTCTTAAAAGGACAGAGGTGAAAGAGAGTTTTGTACAGTGTAAATATTTTCTTTTATAAAAAAAAAGAGAGGAGGAAATGATGATATGAACCTTGATTTGCAGAAAAAGTTTGAATGCAGCCCAATCGATCAGGCACTTGGTCTACGATGTTCTTTGCTACCTCATAGGGACTATAACATCCCAAGTTGGAGCCAGTTGTTGACACTATATTTGAAAATACTCAAACCCTAAAAGATTTGTCAAAAAATATCCAAAAGAAGTGAAGTTACTACAGATGGGTTGAAATAAAGGGTCATAAAACAAAATTAACCAAGGAAAAACCTACATATGCAATAGTCCGAAAGTAATTATTGAAAAGGTTAAGTCTTGATAAAGTTTCAACGGCGGAGATGACAATAATAGAGATCAACGGCTGTCAAGGTTTCCCGCACTGCCCAAAGGATCATTTGCAAATGTTGGTGAGTGGTTGCGGACATAATATCGTCGGGTACGTGTCATATTCTCATTGATCCGCATCAACGAGATAGTGGTATCACAAACCACTACAACGCCATGCGGAACCACCAAAGGATAATACGCGGCAGACCATAGCACGTGGCAGATGTAGGGGGCACAAGGGAATACACCACATGTTGATATTAATTGGAGGGACGATATACATTGGGACAAAATCAACGGCCAAGATTCATCCGCATCATGGGAAGTACGCACTCAATAGAAGAAAGAGCGGTTGCGGCAATTAAACCACTCTAACAGGTGTCAGAAAATGGTTCATCTGCACACAGTAAAAACCGGAGAAGAAAACCATTATTGGGATCGTGGATACCACCATGGGAAATAAAGGGACGCAAGATCTAATGGCTCAAATACAAAGGATCGTGATCAACGGTTGGATATAAAGTACATTCGAAAAGCTGCCAGAAAGTTAAGCAAAAAGGCTTATATAAAACAAAAGGGTTTCAAATAACGACATTTTGTATATGTGTCGTTATCCTTGGGAGCTCTGAAGACTGGTGGAGATCAGCAGTTGCGACAGAAGGATAAAGACGTGTCTATACAGGTAGGGTCTGGTGACCTGGCCCACATTTTTAACAGAATTTTGTTTGTAGAAACGATTTAAATGGAAACTGTATATTATGTAGATGTTTTTAACGCAAAAGAAGCCCTAGAAGATAGAGATGGGGACATTCATGATACCCTAATCAGGTTACCACTCACTGAAGTTAAACTTAAGTTGTCTAAATTATTAGATGAAGGTATAGAAATGCACAGAGTCCACCAGTCATCCTTGTTAACCTTCTGCCCGGAACAAATCCCATCTTTTGCAAAATTTGTGTCATGGTGTGCTGAGAATTATTCGAGAGAAGAAAGAACTATTTTAGATAGTCGAAAAACCAGAGTCGTTTGCAAAATAGAGCCTCCCGTAATAATTAAAGCTCTAGAAATAGAATTTTCCCAAACCCTCGAGTCTGAGATTTTTTCTGAAACTTCTGTTATTGAATATTATCATCAAACCCTTCAAGATGATAGAGAAAAGTTTTTTTCTACATGTCTTAAACCAGAAACCAACATTTAAGATATACCGTACCCTATAGATATCAATTTATTTGATGAAAATACCTAGTTGGTTCGGAAATTGTTGGCTTTAATCCTAGGGTTCAATACAGACATGTGTGTAACTGAGTTTCAGTTAAGTCTTTTGTATAAAATGAGTACAATTCAGTCAGGGATTGATGAAAATCAAATTCCTCGACTTAATTTTGAAGAATTTTTTACTGAGAAGATTCATGATCAGATGGTCAATTTCCCCACTCTGAGGCATTTCAAATTTCAGTATTTTTTGATGAAAATGATCATAGTGGCTAGTCATGAAGAGTGTTGATGTATATGTAACTTCGGAATGTATTTCACATATATGTATATTGTATTCCTATAGAGATGGTATTATTCCTCTATAAGGAAGTGTCGTCATTTATATTGTAAGTGTCGTAACTTATACTTTATGGGTTATTAGACCACCTTATTTGGGGTCGGCCCTGTATAAGTCATGTGGGTCAAAGGGTTATTAGACCACCCTATTGGGGGTCGGCCATGTGGGTTAAAGGGTTATTAGACCACCCTATTGGGGGTCGGTCCAGTCAGCATTATGTTATGTGGTTAAGTTCAAGCCTACATGAGTTAGGTAAAAAGGCAAGTCAAGTCAAGTATAAATAGAGTGCGGGAGGCACTCTATTTACTCACTCACTTCACACACATGCTCTCAAGGAGGAGAGGCGCACTTATGGAGGAGGAGGATTGCTGATAGGTTATGGCTATCTCTATTGGTTGGTTGTATCATTGCTCTATCTATCTCTGAGGAAGTTATTGGGGTTTTTCACCTTTATGGTTTTCCCCAAGTAAATCTTTGTGTCTCTTGTGTGCTTGCATTATTGTCTCCATGATTGATATGCTGTAGATATGATGTACATGTTGTTCTCTCAGTTAAGATCCTAGATCATATTGAAGTAAATTCTGAAAATTTAACATGGTATCAGAGCTAGCCTGAAAGAAGGCATGATATGGCATGTATGACACTTGTTGCACTTAC
Organism: Larix kaempferi; assembly: GCA_027924585.1. Classification (NCBI taxonomy): domain Eukaryota; kingdom Viridiplantae; phylum Streptophyta; class Pinopsida; order Pinales; family Pinaceae; genus Larix; species Larix kaempferi. The sequence goes on along the minus strand of BSBM01000043.1, from coordinate 5,136,780 downwards.
GATGCTAGGGCTTGATATAGCAAAAACCAGTCATCGTAGCACTTTCACTATAAATCCGTTTTGGCGAAGTTTTCGGATCTGAAATTGTTACAGGACGAAGCTAAGATCTCCAGGTATCTTGTGTCCAAAGGAAAACCTCTAATTCGTTGTACTTTGTGATTTATGATCTGTACAATATAGGGTTTCTGCCTCTTCCAGATCTGAGTAAAAATCAGGTGACCTTGGGAAAAAGGTCATATCTTGGGATAGGAAACTCCAAATGAAATTTCGTAAAAAGTGACAGGTAGTACACAGTCTGCACTACCTCAGAAAACGGTTTCAGAGGCCGACGTTGAACCAGTGACACGTGGCACGCCGTACAAGTTCGCTCTCATGTATTTTCCCAAAACAGGTCACGTTGCGACATTTGGCATAAGTCTCTCTCAGAGAGTCCAATTGAGGTCAGACCTGTCAGGATGGAAAGGTAACAGGCCGAGATATCTCAGAAAACGTTTTCAGAGGCCGAAGTTTAAACAGTGACACGTGGCACGCCGTACAAGTTCGCTCTCTTGTTTTATCCCAAAACAGGCCACGTTGCGACATTTGGCATATCTCTCTCTCAGAGAATCCAATTGAGGTCAGACCTGTCAGGATGGAAAGATAACAGGTCAGGCTATCTCAAGAAATGTTTTTCAGTCCTTGTGGATCAAAAATTTTGGAGTTACACCAGAAACAATCAGGTACATATTTCTGTCAAAACATAATTATTTTTTGGTACCTTCATTCATGGCTTCTGGAATTTAGGGCTTTGGAGAAAGTTGGAATTTTTGTAATCGGAGACCACGGATGGATTCTACTCATCAAAATAGAAATTTAGAGACCAAGATCAGAATTTTTGGTTGGGTAGAAGGCCGGGCTTGATTAGACCCTAGTTCGGGACTTTGATCAGAAAAGTGGAAAATTAGGGCTTCTGTAAAAATGGGAATTTTTGAAATCTGTGACCACGGCTGGAAGCTCCTCAGAGAAATAGAAGCTTCTAGCTTTGGATCAAACCTTTTGATTGGTCAGAAGAGTGGTCTTCATCAAACCCCAGTTCAGGGTCACACCCAGTGAATCCAGAAGTTTCAAAGGCAAAATTGAGAAGTGAAACTTTGTAGTTTTCAAATTCTGAATATACCAGTTTGATCAGTTCATCAAGGCACATATTCCTATCCTTTCGGAAGTTTGAAATTCAAAGTTTGAATTTTTGGGGTTTCTCTGACAAACCCATATCCAGCTCCAGGTTCAGTTCTTGCAAATCAAGTGGATTGGGTTAATCCTAGAAGAAGATGGATTGGTCACCTGCATAAGTGAAGAAGTTCCTGTTTCAGAGGGAGATGAGGCTAAGGCCTTATATAAGAAGATTACAAGCGATCTCGACAGGTATGACTCATCGAGGTATGTTTCGATATTTGTCCATGATTAAGTTTATGGTATGTTTGTCTTCATGTTATTACGGTTAGTACAATTTTGATTTTTGATTTGTCGTATCACCTTAACAAAATTATGAATGCATAATAGAAGATATTCATTGGTTAGGGTGTTGACACTTATGATTGTACTAATGCATTATGATGTTGTATGAGGTTTATGTTGTATACTAACATGAAAGGTACACCAAGAAAGACAAATCATGTTCTGGTCCAAGAACATATGGTCATGATAACATGAGGACAAAGATTCATCCATTGTCATGGATCTCATAGAAGATCCATTTACGAGGTATGTATAACTTGGTTTTGTAATGGATAACATATGAGACATGCAGGTTACTAGCACAAGTCACTGAAGAGAAACAAAAGACATTATGCGGGTATGTTAGACATAAACTAGCTAGCATGCTAATCCAGGTATGTTTTTCCTATATCAAGCTAGAATCCTACCTTGGGTTAGGATTTTATACTATTGTTGATAATGATTATTCATGAAGTCATAGGTTTGAATAATCATGGTTGTATGCATATTATGTTTCTTACCATAATTGATGATATGACTAACCAGAAGAATCATGATGGTATAGGTTTGAATAATCACAGGTTTTATGCATTTTATATCTCTTATCTTGATTGATGATTCAACTAACCTGAAGAGTCATAGGCTTGAGTAATTACAGGTTTAGACATGTTATGTTTCTTATGATTTGACTAACCATAAGAATACTACATAAACCTTGAATGCTAATGCTTATTATTTCTGTTTGAAATGATCATGACTATACATGCTTGATATTATTGTGTTTTAATAGTATACTAATGAATGTATGATTTTATATGATTTCACAAGGATAACACAATCATGATACTAATAAGCATGCATAGGGACCAAGGATGAATATGAGTTCAAAAACAGGTAATTTAGGAAGCAAAGATCAAGAGGGAGCACACTCCAGTTGTTCCTGCAAGAAAGCAAAGGAGCACACTTCAGTAGTTTCTGCAAGGATGCAGATATTCAGAGGGAGTTGACCATCTCTCTACATTCCACAATAGAAAGGTGTAGAAGAAGCTACTTCAGATTAGGACACCAGCAGCTCCTGCAAGGAAGCAAAGACTCAGAGGGAGTCCACCCAATGAACAAACAAAGATAAGTATTTTAAATTATCATTTCTTGCATATTTGTTTGTTTAAATAATACTGTTCAATAATGTATACACTGATGTTCCTAGAATTAGGTTGTGTATTATGCATATTAGAATAGTTGCATTGATGAACAATATACTACTAATATACATGGGTAAGTGGCCTATGGCACTGTACAACATTCCATTGCTACTTATCTAGAATGAAACCTCTTTGCTGACATGTTGGGAGTTGTGCACACTCTTAACAATGTTCTGGTAGAGATTGGAAGGCATCTAGAAAGTTACGGGATATGGATAAATGTTGTATTGAAGCATTGGCTAAGATAATTGCATGACTGTATGACATATTTCTTTATGTGTAAGAATTTGTTCTGAAAACTATGAGATGTTTTCTAATCATGCAATTTAACTTGTTGTGTAGGAAAGATCGTATGTCATCTCCTACAAAAGAAGAACTACAACATTTTGTTCCAGCAACAAAGATATCTATTGAAGATATTGAAGATATTGAAGTTCCCAGGATCTGGGATGAAGAAATGGAATGCCATGATCCGTCGATCATGAAGAATGATGTTTGGGATGTAGTCCCAAGATGTGAAGGGAAGTTTTTTTTATGACTTCCAAATGGAACTATCAGATCAAGCATGTTGCAGATGGCAGCATTGAGAAATATAAAAGTGATAAAATAGAAGATGCACCAGATGGATCTCAAGACAGCATGGTGTAGTCATATATGTGTGCAGAACTTGGTATGGTAGGATAGACAGCTTTCTATCCAGTTTGGGCGTTACCAAGAGTAAAGCAGATTCCAACCTTTTCTACAAGGTTGAAGAAGGCAATCCAGTGATACTATTTTTTTATGCAGATAACCTGTTTATTACAGGTAAAGATAGATTGATTGCCGACACGCAGCGGAAGCTTTCTTCCAAGTTCGAGATGATGCACTATTTGTTTTTGGCATGGAGGTGTGGCAGAGTGATGGAATCTTCCTTGGACAAGGGAAGTATGCAGTAGAGATCCTGAAGAGGTTCGGGATGATGGACTGCAAGCTATGGCCACACCTATGGCATCGAATCTGAAGCTTCTATGTGATGCTTCATATGAGCTGGTTGATGTCTCCATGTATCGTCAGATGATTGGGTTCTTGATGTACCTGATGAACACGAGACCAGATATTTTCTTTGCTGTGAACACATTGAGCCAGTTCCTGACGGATCCAAGGAGTGTTCACCTGGTTGCTGTAAAGCATATTCTGAGGTACCTGAAGGGTACAGTGGATTATGGGCTCAGGTATGAGGCGAATCAAAAGTTTAACCTGCAGGGTTATGTTGATTCAGATTGGGCTGGCAGTGCTGCAGATAGGAAGAGCACATCTGGGTGCTGCTTCAGTATGGGATCAGGTGTGATCTCTTGGTTTAGCAGGAAGCAGTCCTGCGTAGCACTGAGTACAGTTGAGGCAGAGTATGTTGCAGCCTGTTCAGCTAGTTGTGAGGCAGTATGGCTACGGAAGCTACTGTCTGAGTTATTTGATCTCCATTGGAAGCTACTGGTATCTTCTGTGATAACCAGAGTTGTGTGAAGCTGTCCGAGAATCCAGTGCTTCATGACAGGTCGAAACACATAGAGATCAAATATCACTATATCAGGAATATGGTATAGAGAGGAGCTTTGAAGCTCCTGTATGTTGCGACGGACGAGCAGATTGCAGATGTGCTGACGAAGCCACTAGCCAGGGTAAAGTTCGAGTACTTCAGAGAGAGGCTTGGCGTTCTTCAGATCGAGGACACTTCGAGGAAGAAGTGATGGACACATTTGCTGAAGCCATTCCAAGCATGTGGGAAGGAGGATCCTTCACATGGCTGTGGATGTAAGCGCTGGATGATGAGCATCAGGATGATGTTCTGGTTTCTGCCTGGATATGATCAGTTGGATCATTTATGTATGTACGCATCATGTTGGATGCTGGATATGATCGGTTGGATCATGTGTATGTATTTTGTATGAACGCATCATGTTGGATGTTGTTGGATACATTGTGTGGATCATGTATCTTTGTATGATCAGGTAGATCATGGATGATGATGGATACATTGTGTGGATCATGTATCTTTGTATGATCAGGTAGATCATGGATGCTGATGGATACATTGTGTGGATTATGTATCTTTGTATGATCAGGTAGATCATGCATACTGATGGATACATTGTGTGGATCATGTATCTTTGTATGATCAGGTAGATCATGTATGCTGATGGATACATTGTGTGGATCATGTATCTTTGTATGATCAGGTGGATCATGTATGTTGATGGATACATTGTGTGGATCATGTATCTATGTATGTATCAGGTGGATACTTGGATGATCGTGGATGACAAGCTTCTCCAGATGACATGCAGCAGGATGTTGCAGTGATGATGATCAGGATGATCATGTGTACATCAGGATGATGTTTGATGAGTATCCGATGATACTTTGTGGCCGTGGATCAGGTTGTGCAGGAAAGCATGTAATTTGTGCCCTGGGAGATTTGCAGATGGTCTTTCGAGGTTTTGCCAATGGCATGTAATTCGGTGCCCTGGGACATCTGGCAAATGCTCTTGCGAGGTTTTCCTTGGGAGGACATGTAATTTGTGCCCTGGGAGATTTCAGGTCGGAGTTGTGTACCCGTAACATCCTGAGATGCTCTTGCGAGGTTTTGTCCTATGGCATGTAATTTGCTCCTGGGAGATCTGGACAGGATGAAAAAGGCCTCAGATGCTTCAGCGAGGTTTTGCCATGACCACATGTAATTTGCTCCTGGGAGATCTGGACAGGATGAAAAAGGCCTCAGATGCTTCAGCCAGGTTTTGTGGTGGACCACATGTAATTTGCTCCTGGGAGATCTGGACAGGATGAAAAAGGCCTCAGATGCTTCAGCCAGGTTTTGTGGTGAGATCACATGTAATGTGCTCCTGGGAGATCCGACAGGTAGAGCAGCGTGCTCGTAACAGCCTGGGATGCTTCAGCCAGGTTTTGTGATGGGTCACATGTAATGTGCTCCTGGGAGATCCTACAGGTAGAGTTGTGTGCTCGTAATAGCCTGGGATGCAACAGCCAGGTTTTGTGACGCACGTAATAAGTCCTGAGGATTCCACAGTATGGCCAGTGATGATGAAGACCTGCAGGTGGTGGGCCTACATCCAGTATGAAAAAGGACTGGCTCTGTAGAACTTCCTATGACGAGTAGATTCAGAGATTGATTGAGATAGCAGCAGCAATGACGATGATGATGACTCGATGATGATTATCCAGTGACGATGATCCAGAGAAGATGACTTGTGCTAGAAGAACTGTGCTGAGAAATACCTTCCTAGTTAAGAGGGAGTGTTGATGTATATGTAACTTCGGAATGTATTTCACATATATGTATATTGTATTCCTATAGAGATGGTATTATTCCTCTATAAGGAAGTGTCGTCATTTATATTGTAAGTGTCGTAACTTATACTTTATGGGTTATTAGACCACCTTATTTGGGGTCGGCCCTGTATAAGTCATGTGGGTCAAAGGGTTATTAGACCACCCTATTGGGGGTCGGCCATGTGGGTTAAAGGGTTATTAGACCACCCTATTGGGGGTCGGCCCAGTCAGCATTATGTTATGTGGTTAAGTTCGAGCCTACATGAGTTAGGTAAAAAGGCAAGTCAAGTCAAGTATAAATAGAGTGCGGGAGGCACTCTATTTACTTACTCACTTCACACACATGCTCTCAAGGAGGAGAGGCGCACTTATGGAGGAGGAGGATTGCTGCTAGGTTATGGCTATCTCTATTGGTTGGTTGTATCATTGCTCTATCTATCTCTAAGGAAGTTATTGGGGTTTTTCACCTTTATGGTTTTCCCCAAGTAAATCTTTGTGTCTCTTGTGTGCTTGCATTATTGTCTCCATGATTGATATGCTGTAGATATGCTGTACATGTTGTTCTCTCAGTTAAGATCCTAGATCATATTGAAGTAAATTCTGAAAATTTAACAAAGAGCTACAATTCCCTGAGATCATTTTCACAAAGTTATTAGAAAATAACATGTTTAATTACATAAATCATATGCTCTCTGAGATTTACATAATGATTTTTGGTGAAAAATCGACTACAGTATTACCAGAAATGCAAGCATGTATGCAATTGAGTGCAGAGTACGCTGTAGGATATTGGTTCTTGTCAAAGGATAGTACAGTGATAAGATTATATGGTTTCAAACATAAACCCTATGTTTTACCATCATTTCTTACCTTAAGGGTTTTTGCTTTGGAGTTCCTGAGACAGAAGTTAATTGTTGAGGATAACAATTTCTTGCTTTTCAAACAAGCAACAGATATCATATATCCGTTGACACTTGGCCCATTCACAGTGAAGAATAAAAATGCTGCTATTTATATAGAGAAATTATTGAAAGATATGGGTTTTGAGACAGACATGGCTATTGAGTATGATCCGTTAAACATAATATCAAAACGGAGAACGGATCATCGCATCAAAGCATTGAATCATCAGATGATTGAGGGAATGTCTGACAGAGCCAATTGGCTGGAGTATAAGGAAGAAATCATTCCAGATTCACATGATAAAGAAATGATATTGACAGATGCAACAGCAGAGGCAGAAAGCATGATGAATACTGCAATGGTGGGGTTTAAAAGACCCATATAGGATGTAGTGAACATTGAAGGTGAAGGACCAGAAAAAGGGAAAAAATTGAAAATGGATGAACAACAAGAGTTAATGGCAGTTTCAGAAGAGGAAGGAAGAACAAAAGTCATGGTAAAGGAGTACAGTATTCAAGAATCCCCAGTGGAAGGTGATGTAAATAGACCACACAGTCTGATGGATGTATTTAATGAACACAGTCAAAATAAACAGGAATCTTCTCGACAAACTAGTCAGTTATTTCCAAGGGTTAGAAATATATCCAACACCGAAGTCAATTTGTTTACTAGCATAAATGTCAAAGAAAATTCTTTAAAATTTTCAGTTGTTACTAAAGATAAGATCTCAGAGATGAAGGTGGATCTGACAAAAATCAATGCCCCAAATAAAATTTTATTGCACAGACAAACAGGGGAGGTTATATATTCAGATTATTTAGGAGCGATATTAAAGGTAGACAAATTGAAAAATTTAATGGATAAATTGAATAACCAGTTGAGACAAGAGAAAGCAGAAAATAAGTCTCGACAACAACAAATAAAAAGATTACAAATAGATTTGATAAACAAAGAGGGAGGTGCAGCAGCAAAATTACTCAAAGAAAAAGATGATACAATTATGATGTTAAGACGAAAGCTGAAAATTCCAGACACTTTGCTTATCCAAGGAGCCAAACTAACAGTACTGGAAAAAGAAAAAGAAGAGTTGTCAAATGAAGTAAAGGATGTTACTGCAAAAATGTGGAAGCTCACCGAGGAAAAAGATCATTGGGAAAAAGAAAAAATTGGTTTGGAAGAGCAATTGGAGGAAATAAAGAAAAAGTTAGCAGAAATAAGTCAGCAACAGGTACATGCAGATAGAGATGAAGATAAAACTGGATTAGATGGTCTATTACAAGCCATGTCCCAGGTAATTTTGAAAGATGTCAAAATTAAAGAATTAAAAATGGGAATAGAGAAGCTCAAATAAGAAAATGAGACTAAAGATAAGGAAATAAAAACTTTGCAAATAAGGAATCAGGAATTAACTGATAATAATAAAGGTTTGGCAGCTCATGTGATAGGACAAGCTGCGATGCAAGGTTGCAAACACATGGTATGGGATCAAATTATAAAGGAAGTTGAAAAATTAAGACCTTATCTTGATTATGTGAGAATCAAAGAAAAAGTAGCCAAAGACGCCGTTGAGAGTTGAAGAGCATTCAGAGAGAATTTAAACAAACAAAATATCACAGAGGGCAATAACTTTCTTAAACAGTTTAATTGAAGCAGACTTGACAGCAATGAATATAATGAATAGAATTTCAGTCATTACATGGACCAGAAGAATCTTGGGAAAATATTCACATGTTGAAAATATTGAAGCTAAAGTTGGAGATATACGGGAGGAAGTAATAAAGTTTAAGAAGCAATTTGAAAAATTAATAAACAAAGGATTCCCTGCTTTTTGGGATGAAAAGAATGAATTGATTCCTCCTAATGAATATAAGAGATTACTGTTTGACATAAGAATGGATCACAAAAAGTTTCAGCAGTTGGATCATATGCTTACAGGAAAGATTTTAATGGAGAAAATTGCGGAAGACTTTGAAATTTTAAATATGTTAATATCAACCTATGAGAGTCTTCCTCTTGTTTCTTATGCAGGTCACCTTGAAATGCGAGTCTTGGTGAAGGAAATGACCAGTTATGATTTACCCACGGCCGACCAATGGAACTATGTGGAAAAATATGGAAGGACAAGATATTCTGTCCATTCATAGGTACATTTAGAATTTTTGCCAAGTGGCAAAATGATGCTTTTATTTTAAATTTGTAATATTGTTTTAAGACAGTTATCTATTGTTTAAAGATAGTTATCTTTCGAGTTAAGACATTTTCAGTTACTAGTTAAAAGAAGCACTTATGTCAAGCTTCTTCCGAATTTTGTATAAAAGATAATGAGAGTCATTTTTGAAGGGGTTAGAAACTCTTTGAGAGATGATATGTTTTGAAGTCAATTTTTTTGATAAATAAAAGGCCGTACAGTGGAAATACCTATCTTTTGAGACCAAAGATTCATGTGTTAACCGTTTTTACAATCTGTTTTTTCCCTTATCTTTATATGTGTATGTCTACTTTCTTTGTCATATCATCCATTATGTTCTTCTTCTATATTTAAATGAACGTTTGAAATAAATCAGGATTCATACTGGTTATGCCTCATTTTATCGCATTTAAGTATCCATTATTTCTCCAAAGTTGACAATGGATTCATCTTAGTTAGATGCCTGTTGTTGATGGACTGTCATTATTTCTTTCTATACCACCTGCAAAATCAATTTGACTGTAATATGGTTGCTATCTTGCCTCTGTGGAAATGTGTTTGGTATAAATCTCTTGCTGGCACGTAAAATATTTGAAAATTGACTCCATGCCCAATGTTTCTTGTTTTCTTTTCAACCAAGTAAATCCTTTTAAGAAATTTTGAGCGTATTTTTAGCCTTTATATATATCTTGTGAGAGAGCCCTCTCTGGTGGAAAAAATGGCTAAGTTTTCTACCTAAAGTTTGGTTTGAAATAAGTTACCTTAGGTGTTATTCTTTTACAACCAGGATAAAATCTAAGTGCTAACAATGAGGATGATGATGATGATGAATATGATGATGGAGATGGCGATGATGATGATGAAGATGAAGATAATGGTGATGAATATCATGGTGATGAAGATGATGACGAAGATGATGATTATGATTATGATGATGATGATGATGAGGATGAGGATGATGATGATGATGAGGATGAGGATGATGATGATGATGTTTATGATGATGATGATGATCATCATCATCAACATCATCATCTTGATCATCTTCATCATATTCATAATCATCATCTTCAACGCCTTCATCATCATCATCATCCTCATCATCTTCAACAACATCATCATCATCATCATCATCATCATCATCATCACATCGTCATCTTCATCATCATCATCATCATCATCATTGTCGTCGTCATGAAGATGATGATGATGAGGAGGAGGATGATGTGATGATGAGAATGAAGACGACAATGATGATGATGATGATGATGATGATGGTGATGGTGATGATGATGATGATGGTGATGATGATGACGATGATGATGATGATGAAGATGTTGAAGATGATGATGATGATCAAGACGTTGAAGATGAAGATGATGAAGATGAAGATGGTGGTGAATGATGATGATGATGATGATGATGATGATGATGATGATGATGATGATGATTATGATGATGATGAAGAGGATGATGATGATGATGATCGTCATAAGCATCTTCATCGTCATCAACATCATCATCCTCTTCTTTATCATCATGATCATGATCATGATCATCATCTTCATCTTCATCATCATCATCATCATCTCCATCATCATATTCATCATCATCATAATCCTCATCATCATCTTCATGACCATCAGCTTCATATTCATCATTATCATCGTCATCATTATCATCATCATCATCATCGTCGTCGTCGTCGTCGTCGTCATTGTCATCGTCGTCACCATCATCATCATCATCATCATCATCATCATCATTGTCATCGTTGTCATCATTATCATCATCATCATCATCATCATCATTGTCGTCGTCATCATCATCTTCATCACCATCATCTTCAACGTCTTCATCATCATCATCCTCATCACCATCATCATCATCATCTTCATCATCATCATCATCATCATCATCATCATCACAATCATCTTCATCTTAATCATCATCGTCTTCAATGTCTTCACCATCAACATCAGCATCAGCATCAGCATCAGCATCAACATCAACATCACCATCAACATCACCATCACCATCACCATCACCATCATCATCATCATCGTCGTCGTCTTCATTATCATCATCACATCATCATCATCTTCATGACGATGACAACGATGATGATGATGATGAGGAAGATGGTGACAGTGATGATGATGATGATGATGATGAGGATGATGAGGATGCTGATGAGGATGATGAGGATGATGATGATGATGATGATGAAGACATTGAAGATGATGATGATGAAGATGATGAAGATGATGGTGATGAAGATGATGAAGATAATGATGATGATGATGATGATGATGATGATGATGAATATGATGATGAATATGGCGATGATGATGATGATGATGATGAAGATGATGATGAAGATGCTGATGAGGATGATGATGATGATGAATATGATGATGGAGATGACGATGATGATGATGAAGATGAAGATGATGGTGATGAATATGATGATGATGATGATGATGATAAATAAGAGGATGATGATGATGATGATGATAAATAAGAGGATGATGATGATGATGAAGATGATGATGATGATAAATAAGAGGATTATGATGATGATGACGTTTATGATGATAATCATCATCGTCATTGTCATCATCATCATCACATCATCTTCATGATCATCATCTTCAATGTATTCATCATCATCATCATCCTCATCATCC